>OESE01000190.1:0-369631 GCA_900240875.1 Crithidia expoeki
GCTATTTCCCTGAGCTGTTGTTGCTTTTGTTCTTGTGTGTTTGCGTGTTTTGTTTACCTATTATTGTTACGACTCCCCGTTTCTGGTACGGCCTCGTGTGCGCCTTTCGCTTCGTCGTGCGTAACTTCTCACTGCCACGCAGCAGCGCAGAATCAACCGTGCGCACTTAACATGCCGACCACCGCTCTCACCGTTTCTCCTCTCTCTGAGTGTGTCCGGTTGCTAGCTGCGCGGCGCACCAGACCAAGAGCTTCGCGGAGCCGGTGGACAGTGACGGCGAGCAACGCGGCAGGTGCCCACGTACCTTTCGCCGTGTTTGCTCCTCACGCGGCCTTTTTGTTTTCCACCTCATTTCACTTGTTCGCCTATCGGCTTCTACGCTACTAAAATACCACCATGCAGCGGCTGTTCGCAGCTCGGGCTATCGGGCTCCTGTGGCTCTGCTGCCACGCGGGACGGGGGCGGTGTGTGCGCGTGCGCACGTGACGCTGCTGTGGGGCCCACGCCCACCCTCCCGGCACGCTGGCCTCCAACAGCCACACACACACACACACACAGCACACGCACACGCACACGCGCCCGTTCACGGTCAGGCGCAGCCGTCGGCCCTGGTGCTGTGGCGGTGGCTGCTGGGCTCCCTCTCCCGTCTCCCGTCGTTGTTGTTGTCATCGACGTCATCGTCGGCGCTGCGCTATTGCTACCACTACCTTCTCCTTCTCCTTCTCCCTCTCTCTCCCCTCTCTCCCCCTCTCCTACCCGCACACCCATGCACCCACCCGTCATCTGTGCCAACTCTCTAATCCACCCTTTCACTTAAGCGTCTTCTTTCTTCCTCTCATCCCCCTCCACCCCACCGACAAAACCGACAGCACAAAAACCGAACCCTTCCTCTTTTCTTCGTCCCTCGCCCCTCCGTCCCTCCGTCCTTCCTTCAACAACCCCGCAGAACACCACCCGCCGCCATGTCCCACCCCACATCGACATCGACAGGGTGATGTCGGAGCTGACGCTGGAGGAGAAGATCAGCCTCGTCGGCGGCAAGGACTACTGGTGCACGCGCGACATCCCACGACTCGGCATCCCCTCGACGATGATGTGCGACGGCCCCACCGGGCTGCGCAAGAGCCTGGATATGGACCAGGTGGACTCGGGGAGCGTGCCCGCGACGTGCTTCCCCACCGCCGTCGTGCTCGCGTCGACGTGGAACCGCGCCATGGTGGAGAGGGTGGGCAAGGCCATCGCCGAGGAGTGCCGCGCGGAGAACGTGTCGATGCTGCTGGCGCCCGGCAACAACATCAAGCGGTCGCCGCTGTGCGGGCGCAACTTCGAGTACTACTCCGAGGACCCGTACGCGGCGGGCCAGCTGGCTGCCGCCTACGTGAAGGGCGTGCAGGGCCAGGGCGTCGGCACGTCGCTGAAGCACTACTGCGCGAACAACCAGGAGACCAACCGCTTCAGCGTGAATGAGCACATTGACGAGCGCACGCTGCGCGAGATCTACCTCGCGGCGTTCGAGACCATCGTGAAGGAGACGCAGCCGTGGAGCGTCATGGCGTGCTACAACCGCGTGAACGACGAGTACGTCGTGTCGAGCCGCCGCCTGCTGACGGACGTGCTGCGCGGCGAGTTCGGCTTCAAGGGCATCGTGGTGTCCGACTGGGGTGCCGTTGACGACCGTGCCAACGCGCTGCACGCCGGCATGGACCTGGAGATGCCGAGCACGTACGGCGCGACCGACGCGCAGCTGAAGAAGCTGGCGAGCGAGGGCAAGCTGGACCTGGAGCAGCTGGACGCGTGCGCGCGCCGCGTACTGGAGTACGTCAACCGCTGCGCCGCCACGCTGGCGCACCCTGCGCCGAGGTGGGACGTCGACGCGCACACGACATCGCGCGCGAGGTTGCCGCGGAGGGCATCGTGCTGCTGAAGAACGAGCACGCGGTGCTGCCGCTGCACGCGTCGAAGAAGATCGCCGTGATCGGCGAGTACGCGGAGAAGCCGCGCTACCAGGGCGGCGGCAGCTCGTTCGTGAACGCAACCAAGACGACGTCCACGCTGGCGGAGCTGCAGAAGCACTCGTCCAGCCTGCACTACGCCGCCGGCTACAGCATCGACGCGCCGAAGCGCGACGAGGCGCTGGAGGCGAAGGCGGCCGAGGTGGCGGCGAGCTGCGACGTGGCGGTTGTGTTCATTGGCCTGTCGGAGGCGGACGAGTCGGAGGGCTTCGACCGCCCGCACCTGCGCCTGCCGGAGCACCACAACGCGCTGGTGGAGGCGGTGGCGGCGGCGAACAAGCACACGGTGGTGGTGCTGACGAACGCGTCGGCTGTGGAGATGCCGTGGGTGCACAAGGTGCAGGCGATCGTGGAGGCGTACCTGCCCGGCCAGGCCGGCGCTGCGGCGGTGGCCGACGTACTGCTGGGCAAGGTGAACCCGAGCGGCAAGCTGTCGGAGACCTTCCCCCTGTCGGTGAAGCACAACCCGTCCTACCTCAACTTCCCCGGCATCTACGACGTGACCTACTGCGAGCGCATCTACGTGGGCTACCGCTACTACGACACACTGGAGATGCCGGTGCTGTTCCCCTTCGGGCACGGCCTCAGCTACACGACGTTCGAGTACAGCGCGCCGCGCGTGGCCAAGGCCGCGTACGTGGACAACGAGGACGTGCAGGCGGAGGTGACGGTGACGAACACGGGCAAGGTGGCCGGGTCCGAGGTGGTGCAGCTGTACGTGCGCGACGTGAAGAGCAGCGTCGACCGGCCGGCGAAGGAGCTGAAGGGCTTCGAGAAGGTGCACCTGGCGCCCGGCGAGTCGAAGACGGTGAAGTTCACGCTGGACCGCCGCGCCCTTCGCGTACTATGACGTGGCGCGCAAGGACTGGGTGGTGGAGGAGGGCGACTTCGAGCTGCTGTTCGGCTCGTCGTCGCGCGACCTGCGCGGCTCCGCGCACGTGAAGGTGTCGCCCGCTGTTGCCCCGCCGCCGCGCCACTTCGACAAGAACTCCATGATCGGCGACGTGTGCTTCTACCCGCCCACCGCCTCTATGTCCAAGAGGCTGCGCCGCGACTTCACGGGGTCGCCGATGCGGCCCAATATCATTCTCATGTTCCAGAAGATGGAGGTGATGCTCCCTATCCGCTCCAAGGTCGCTCTCTCCGACGGTAGCTTTACCTTTGACGACGTGGACGCGCTCGTTGACGAGGCTAACCGGCTGTCGAACTCCCAGTAAGTTGCTGTTGCGCCGCCTGAGGCGACACTCTCCGTCATGTGCCGACCTCGTGCACGCAGCTTGTGCCTGAGGCGTTGCGCTTGCTTAACGGGCGTGTGGACGTGCTCGAAACAACGATCCCTTCGCACCTGTTGCAACGCGTCACCACCACCAAGAACGAAAACGAAGTGCACACATATATACACACAGATATATACGTATGTGCCTACTTAATCAGACCAAAAGAAGAAGAAAGTGACAAGTCGCCACTAACTGTACTTTCTCCTTCCTTTCTCTTTTCTCGTTGTTGACAGCACCAACAACAACAAAAAAAAAAAAACGATTACCGCAGGCGTGTTGACAGAGCTTACTCTACGCGTTGCCGCTCCTGTCCCTCACCGCCTTCCTTTTCTTTTCCTTTAAGTCTCCCTTTCATGTAGCGCCGAGGGCTCACTGCTCACTCTGAACTACAACCCTCGTACGGAGTCGTTCGTGTAGCTTTGCTGACAGAGACGCCCTCTGCACCTAAACGCTATTTCCCTGAGCTGTTGTTGCTTTTGTTCTTGTGTGTTTGCGTGTTTTGTTTACCTATTATTGTTACGACTCCCCGTTTCTGGTACGGCCTCGTGTGCGCCTTTCGCTTCGTCGTGCGTAACTTCTCACTGCCACGCAGCAGCGCAGAATCAACCGTGCGCACTTAACATGCCGACCACCGCTCTCACCGTTTCTCCTCTCTCTGAGTGTGTCCGGTTGCTAGCTGCGCGGCGCACCAGACCAAGAGCTTCGCAGAGCCGGTGGACAGTGACGGCGAGCAACGCGGCAGGTGCCCACGTACCTTTCGCCGTGTTTGCTCCTCAAGCGGCCTTTTCTGTTTTCCACCTCATTTCACTTGTTCGCCTATCGGCTTCTACGCTACTAAAATACCACCATGCAGCGGCTGTTCGCAGCTCGGGCTATCGGGCTCCTGTGGCTCTGCTGCCACGCGGGACGGGGGCGGTGTGGATGCGCGTGCGCACGTGACGCTGCTGTGGGGCCCACGCCCACCCTCCCGGCACGCTGGCCTCCACACCACGCACACACACACACAAGCACACGCACACGCACACGCGCCTCGTTTCACGGTCAGGGCGCAGCCGTCGGCCCTGGTGCTGTGGCGGTGGCTGCTGGGCTCCCTCTCCCGTCTCCCGTCGTTGTTGTTGTCATCGACGTCATCGTCGGCGCTGCGCTATTGCTACCACTACCTTCTCCTTCTCCTTCTCCCTCTCTCTCCCCCTCTCTCCCCCTCTCCCTACCCGCACACCCATGCACCCACCCCGTCAGTCTGTGCCAACTCTCTAATCCACCCCTTTCACTTTAGCGTCTTCTTTTCTTCCTCTCATCCCCCCTCCACCCCCCACCGACAAAACCGACAGCACAAAAACCGAACCCTTCCTCTTTTTCTTCGTCCCTCCGCCCCTCCGTCCCTCCGTCCTTCCTTCAACAACCCCGCAGAACACCACCCGCCGCCATGTCCCACACCCACATCGACATCGACAGGGTGATGTCGGAGCTGACGCTGGAGGAGAAGATCAGCCTCGTCGGCGGCAAGGACTACTGGTGCACGCGCGACATCCCACGACTCGGCATCCCCTCGACGATGATGTGCGACGGCCCCACCGGGCTGCGCAAGAGCCTGGATATGGACCAGGTGGACTCGGGGAGCGTGCCCGCGACGTGCTTCCCCACCGCCGTCGTGCTCGCGTCGACGTGGAACCGCGCCATGGTGGAGAGGGTGGGCAAGGCCATCGCCGAGGAGTGCCGCGCGGAGAACGTGTCGATGCTGCTGGCGCCCGGCAACAACATCAAGCGGTCGCCGCTGTGCGGGCGCAACTTCGAGTACTACTCCGAGGACCCGTACGCGGCGGGCCAGCTGGCTGCCGCCTACGTGAAGGGCGTGCAGGGCCAGGGCGTCGGCACGTCGCTGAAGCACTACTGCGCGAACAACCAGGAGACCAACCGCTTCAGCGTGAATGAGCACATTGACGAGCGCACGCTGCGCGAGATCTACCTCGCGGCGTTCGAGACCATCGTGAAGGAGACGCAGCCGTGGAGCGTCATGGCGTGCTACAACCGCGTGAACGACGAGTACGTCGTGTCGAGCCGCCGCCTGCTGACGGACGTGCTGCGCGGCGAGTTCGGCTTCAAGGGCATCGTGGTGTCCGACTGGGGTGCCGTTGACGACCGTGCCAACGCGCTGCACGCCGGCATGGACCTGGAGATGCCGAGCACGTACGGCGCGACCGACGCGCAGCTGAAGAAGCTGGCGAGCGAGGGCAAGCTGGACCTGGAGCAGCTGGACGCGTGCGCGCGCCGCGTACTGGAGTACGTCAACCGCTGCGCCGCCACGCTGGCGCACCCTGCGCCGAGGTGGGACGTCGACGCGCACCACGACATCGCGCGCGAGGTTGCCGCGGAGGGCATCGTGCTGCTGAAGAACGAGCACGCGGTGCTGCCGCTGCACGCGTCGAAGAAGATCGCCGTGATCGGCGAGTACGCGGAGAAGCCGCGCTACCAGGGCGGCGGCAGCTCGTTCGTGAACGCAACCAAGACGACGTCCACGCTGGCGGAGCTGCAGAAGCACTCGTCCAGCCTGCACTACGCCGCCGGCTACAGCATCGACGCGCCGAAGCGCGACGAGGCGCTGGAGGCGAAGGCGGCCGAGGTGGCGGCGAGCTGCGACGTGGCGGTTGTGTTCATTGGCCTGTCGGAGGCGGACGAGTCGGAGGGCTTCGACCGCCCGCACCTGCGCCTGCCGGAGCACCACAACGCGCTGGTGGAGGCGGTGGCGGCGGCGAACAAGCACACGGTGGTGGTGCTGACGAACGCGTCGGCTGTGGAGATGCCGTGGGTGCACAAGGTGCAGGCGATCGTGGAGGCGTACCTGCCCGGCCAGGCCGGCGCTGCGGCGGTGGCCGACGTACTGCTGGGCAAGGTGAACCCGAGCGGCAAGCTGTCGGAGACCTTCCCCCTGTCGGTGAAGCACAACCCGTCCTACCTCAACTTCCCCGGCATCTACGACGTGACCTACTGCGAGCGCATCTACGTGGGCTACCGCTACTACGACACACTGGAGATGCCGGTGCTGTTCCCCTTCGGGCACGGCCTCAGCTACACGACGTTCGAGTACAGCGCGCCGCGCGTGGCCAAGGCCGCGTACGTGGACAACGAGGACGTGCAGGCGGAGGTGACGGTGACGAACACGGGCAAGGTGGCCGGGTCCGAGGTGGTGCAGCTGTACGTGCGCGACGTGAAGAGCAGCGTCGACCGGCCGGCGAAGGAGCTGAAGGGCTTCGAGAAGGTGCACCTGGCGCCCGGCGAGTCGAAGACGGTGAAGTTCACGCTGGACCGCCGCGCCTTCGCGTACTATGACGTGGCGCGCAAGGACTGGGTGGTGGAGGAGGGCGACTTCGAGCTGCTGTTCGGCTCGTCGTCGCGCGACCTGCGTCTGTGCGTGAACGTGATGATGACGTCAACAACTCTCCCGCTGCACCCGGTCTTTGATAGAAACACTATTGTTGGGGATATCTGCTCGTACCCTCCCACCGCCTCTATGTCCAAGAAGCTGCGTCGTGATTTTTCTGGAACGTCTATGAGTCCCTTGTTTGTTCACATGTTCAGGACAATGGAGTCTTCTTTTCCTGTTCGCATGAAGGTGACGCTTGGTCAAGGTGAGATTGACTGGGAAGATGTTGACCAGTTTGTGAATGAATGTAAAGAGTTGGCTGGTTTGTAAGTGAGATTTGTGTCGTTCTGGCGTTGTTTGTGAGCTGCTCTGGTTGGGAAAACATGGATTTTCCTGAATTTGACTTTGTTGGGCACGTGTTATTACGCGTCCCCCTGTTTTTTCACGTAGCTGCTATTTTACTGGTTTTTAGTGAAGTCCCAGTGGGTGTGCAGACACATTGTTTTTGTTTCGTGTTGTTTTTTTATGAGTATTGTTGGTTTTTTTTTTTCGGACGTACTGCAATGCAGAATTATTTTGACGTCGGCGGTGCAAACCGTGGGGGTCAGATGTACCACCTTCACTTTTGGCAGGAGTTGCAGGGCGTCGTAAAAAGAAAAAAAAATAGTTTTTTTTTTTTGTGCGTGTGCGCATAGTTTTTCCTTTCGTTTGTTGTGTGTTGCATGTACCGAGGTGGTTCACTGTTAGCCACTGCTCTTTCTTCGTTTTATTTTCACACAGGATATATGTATTTAGTGTGCAGCCGGTATTGTTTTTTTTTTTTTTTGTTGTTGTTGTTGTTGAAGTGGGTGAGACGACATCTTTTTAAGAAGAGCCAGCCTTATCTTACAACGTTCTCATACACCACTTTTCCACTCCCACCCACCCCTCCCCTTTTTCTTCTACATTACTTATGATTTCGGTCGGTTATGCATGTATTCTCTATATATTCAGGAGGTTGTCGTTGCGTCGTCGTTGCTGGGCAGAAAAAAAAAAAATGTTGTTTTTATTATTTGCCTGCATAGACGCGCGCTCACAAGCAATCTAAGGGACTTGTCAACGTTTCTTCTAAATTGCTTTACTAGGCCTGCTGGTGTTTATTAGTCTGGTGTGTTGTTTTCTGAGAAATACAGGTTGGGTTTTTCGTGGAACCGCAGTATAAACAACCTTGTTTGAGGTTTCTATTCTCCAATGGCGTTTATTGGGGGTGCGGCTTCGTTCTTTCTGTTAATTTCCCCCGAACCAGTTTTTTGACCAGTGGTTAGCCGGTCTAACCCGCACTCCCACACAAGACTACAGAGTGACTTGGCGCACGGTTTTTTTTTTATTATTATTTCTTGTGAACGTTTTATTAAGCGTGAGTATGTGTTCCCTACCCCCAGCTGCTGTTGTTTCTCTTTGACTTCTTTTTATCCGCAGAGGTAAAACCCCCGAGTAGTGATCCTCATTTGCTTTCGCCTCCTCTCTTTAAACAATTTGTTCCGAATGACGTTTTTCTTTTTTTTTTTGCTTTTGTTCTCTACCTCGTTGTAAACACTTGTTTTTGTCTGCTCTTCACCCCTTATTCCAACTGCTCTTCTCAAAAAAACTCTGCAGCTTCCGTTTACTCTGACGCCGGCTATCAGTTCTGAAGTCCTTTTCATCCCATCAAAATAAAGTAAACTGCTCAAAAGACAAAACGCACTTATACAACCACGAGATTCTTACAAGTAATGGCTGCAGTTTCTTTGTGGTTGTGGTGATTGTTATTTCCCCTAATCATGTTTTGATATGCACTATACATACACATATATGTATGTATACATGAGTGCATACAAGATAACGCGCGCTACCTAGTGTAGGATCACTTCACAAATACCACCAGAAAACGCAAGCATTTTTTTTATTGTAGCTTTTCTATCACTACTATGCTTTGTTACCTTTACGATACTTATGCACACAGATAGCGGCATAATGAAAACGAGAAGTGAGAGTCTGCAGCAATTTTTTTCTCTTCAAGTGCATGGCCTCCTGCTAACCTTGATTACTGGTGTTCCTCTCGACCATCTATAGTGCTTGGCGCAAAAGAACTTCGTTTTGTACCAATTGACGTCCACAACAGGATTTGAAAGCGCTACAACTTTGCCGAAGTTTAAGAGGCTGCGCTACCTGTTTGGTTTTGGTTTTATCTAGCGCCCGGCGCGCGTACACAACACCCCATCTGTTACGCTCCCTACTGCTTCTACTTTGTGTGTGTGTGTGTGTGTGTGAAGTTCACGTGTCTCTTCAGTCTTCACTCTCTTGTCTTATTCGTCCCATCCCCACCACTACAAAAAAAAAGGAAAACGACTTTGAGTGCTCGTTCTGCCAGCACGTCTTGATTACTACACAGTGTTCTGAGCACTTTATATATATATATATATATATATATTTCTTGTTTTCGCGTGCACGTATTACACTGCAGCGTGGACTTGCATCGCGCACGAACTTTCACGCAGCCTGGTACACGCAACACACTTTACGCTCACAAAAAAAGGCGGCTTACTCCTTCATTATTACGATGGTGTGTGCATGTACTAACTTACAGTGCATTTAACCACCACCAAAAAAAAAAAATGACCTCCGCGGCCTCTTACATTGCGGAGTGGTTCCGCGAGCGTTTGTCGTCTGCAGTCACTTTTCAAAAACAATTTGTCGACGATGTAACTGAAAAAGTGAAGGAGCAAAAGGCGCAGTTTGATCGCCACACCCGCGAGGCTAACGATCGTGCCATTCAGCTCCACCTTGACGACCTCGAGGAAAAATATCTCTGCTGCGTTTGCGGACGAGGCGGTGAGGCGCGGGAGGATGACGAGTACGTGTACGATACATACTCTATGGTCGAGCTGCCTCCGCGTACGACGCTGGAGGCGGCGGTGCGGGAAGAACTGGCGGACGAGGAGATGACGGACGAGCGCATCAAGCAACACCAGCGGGAACTCGCCGTGCGGCAGCGCAGCGGCAGCCAGGCCACGGCGCTGCGCCCGCCTGACACAAAGCGGTACATCGACGACGATGACGGAAACTCCTCCTTTGCCTCCTCTTCTTCTAGTGCGTCCCACAACGCGCCAGGGGGCAAGGCGAAGGGGCGGCACCGAATGAGGAATCGCAAAGGTCAACGGCAGCATCGCGACGGCCGACACCGCGTCCCATCGCACGACGCAGCACGTCCGCGACAGCGCGAAGACGTGGGCAACAGCACCAGTGTGACCAAAAGCGTCCCAATCTCTCCCACCGCATCCACCAGCCCCACGACGGCGGCTCGTCAAGGTCGAGTGTTGACAGCCCCGGGAGAGAATCGCCCTGGTGAACTTGCAGTGATGGACCCTGACATGGTCGGTCCACTGGAGGTGCGCAACACCTTGTACAAAATTCGACATGCAGTTCTCCACAAAGAGGCGCGAACGCGCCGCAAAGCCGTTGCAGTGCACAAGGACAAGGGTTTGATGAAAATCGAGGAGTCGGAGATAGACATGTTTTCCCACTTCTTCCAGCGTCCAGTGCACGGGTACCTCTGCAGTGCGTGCTACACATGCGCACGGCGCCGGCTCGACACCCTAACGCAGCAAATTCGCGGCATTCTTTTCAAGGCGCAGAATCCGATTCTGCGCCGCGTTGCGCCTCAAGAGCTGATCGCACTATCTTCCAGCAACCAGGTCCCGCTGGTTCTAATTCAGAACATCCTCACTGTGCAGAGGCGCTGGGCAAGCATGTCGGAAGAACAGCGCACGTTGATCCGTGGGGCCGAAGTTGTCGGTGCGGCCGCCCAAACCCCCGCCGCCGCGCTCGAGAGTGAAGAGCGCACGAGCTGGAGTATGCAAATCAACGGGGAAGATGTGCTGATGGGCTCACTCTCAGAAAAGTGTATTCTTCTCTTGCGCGAGGAGGCCAAGTGCGGCGCATGTCAACGACGCTCTGCCTGCTTTTTCGAGCAGCGGTCGGTCGTCTTCCTCTGCCAGTTCTGCACCGCCCGCGATCGCTTCTACCGCGAGCAGGCGGTTTGCATCAACGACGAGGCGATGCCACTTAACTTGGTGCATATGCTCCAGGACTTCGCCGTGTACTACCAGGCGTTGCATCAGCAGATGGAGCTGCGCGGCGCTCCCCAGTCCGCAATCAACGAGGCGCAGACCGACCTTTTTCCCATGACCGAGGTGATGCGGGAACCGGAGGGCCTCTTTGGGTGTCTGGCACCCGCTGTCGCCAACGCCGCGGCGCAGGACCGTCACGAGGCGGCTGCAGTGGAATCGACAACTGCGAGGGAGGCGACGCGTGCATCCAAGATACCGGTGGCGGCGGTGCCGTCGACATTCGCTGCCACGAATCGGTTCGGCAATAGCGTTAAGGTGCCGCTACGGGAGCAACGGGAGCGGGTGGGGCGCACGATGGTGAACCTCTTCGACGGCATCAAGGTGGAAAACGCCGGCCTCAACCTCTTTGACGTTCCGCAAGCTCCAGCAGCGGCGACTTGCGTGGTCACCTCGGTAACTCCTGCCCCGGTGAATGGGGGGGCTGTCGCACCGCAGAGCCCGGAGCCGGCGGCCGCTGACGTGACCGACCTGTTTGACTTCACAGCGCCGATAGCTGATGCGCCGTTGCAGCCGAATGTTGCAGCCGATGAACAGAGGAATGATATAGTGGTCCCGAACTGTTGCGGTGCTGGTGCTGGAGCGGGTGCGGTTCGGTCGCAACTTTCAACACTGCCACTCGTGGGGGAAGGGTCCTCTGGTACACAGAACCCCGACTGGGATAGTCTTTTTTAAGCGGTTCCAATGACAAAGAAAAGAGTAAGCAACAAGCGGAACGCACCACGTAATTGACAGGGTTCATCTAGCCACACGTAAAAGCTCCTTATACGTTGTTTTTTTTGTCATTGTGTTTTCGCAGTCCGCTATATGCAGTCTGCAGCAACAACAACAAAATAAAGTGCGAAGCGAGAGCTTTGTTGGACGAGCATTGCTTGCCCCTACTCGCAGTAGTCTCGTTTTGCGGCTACACTTTTGTTTGTTTCTCTCCGCGGTGCTGTTGCGCGAACCTAATCGCACTAGAAAAACAAAAAAAAACTCAGCTTTTCTTAGACCTTTTTTTTTTTTTCTGTGCCACGAAGTCTGTTAGGAAAACATATATATATATATATATATATAGCTCATTTTTCACCGCAAAGGATCGCTTCTTCACTGCGCAATTTCTTTTTTTATTTTTTGATTACTATTTCTGGCCGAGACAAAAATGCTGATGCGCATTCTTATGTCTGTGTACGTGTGTGTGTGCGTGGGCCACGCAGATCCCACCTTCTTTGTGTTGTTGTATGTCTGAGCAGCGACTGATCGCCAAAAGGAATGAGAATTAATCGTTATGCATTCCCTAAGTATTTTGAGAGTTTTTTGTGGTGGTGATAGTTGCCTGAACTTAACTTTTTTGTCTGCCAATTCCCAGTGTTCATTTAACAAAGGCACTCACTTGTTGGGCACATCAAAGTCAGCTTGGGTTTCTTCCTTTGTATGCTCTTCCTCTTGCTTATTTAAAACTATTGCTGTATCGGCCCTGACGTTTCGTTGCATCTTATAAAGCGAATGACAAACTGCGTGAAGGCACCTTCGGAACAACCCCTAACGAGTTCTAAATTCGCGTCAGAAAACCACGGATGTAGAAAACATCGCTACGGCTGCTTTTAGAAAGACACGCAAAACAAATACCTTCTACGCGCCTGCTGCAGCAACGAAGAAAAGCATCTTTGCAATTATTTTGTAGAGAAACGTGGGCTTCAAGTCGCAAAGATCTTTTGGTTCACAATACCTGTTTTCGCTCTCATCACGCTGATATTTAAAACGCGCTGTTGCCTGTTTACGTGGATGTGATGTGCAGGAAGCTGATTATACTTCTCTTCGTGAATTTACCCCTTTTCTTTTGCATTCACTCTCATCATCTCAGTAGCAATTACCAGGTGCCGTTATCCTAAGGTCCTCCCGCTGTAGGTATTGTGCAGTACATAAGCCCACGGTTCCAATTGCCCCCCCCCCTTTTATTGTATATATATATATATATATATATATATATGTGGTGTGTGTGTGTGTATGTGCACCTCAATTATTTCGATACTAAAGGATTCTATTCTCTTTCCAAATAACAAAAATTTTGACTTCTAACTTTTGCTTCTTTGGTCAACTGTCGTGTTGCGATTCAGACCACTCTGCTTGTTGATTATTTTCCGCGCCTGTTTCTATATGTTTCCCCACAGACTATGGCAAGTTCATAACTGCTCGAGTTGATTTTGACTCTGCACACACCAGCGCTGACCAAGAAATTCTTCACAGTTTTAATCTGTTGACACAACCTCCCCCCCCCCCCCCGGTTTTTTTCTTCTTTGTAGGGAGAACCATCTTGTTAGTCATAAGCACTTAAGAGTGGTTGGGTTTGTCACGTTTCTGTTTTCCTGCTTTCTAAGCTGCTGGGTCTGCTGAGCTTATCTCAACGTGAGTTTTTTTTTTTTTGTGACTGTATATATTCTTTTGTATTTTTTCTTTCCCTCTTCCTTTTCTGTTTTTTTTTTAGTTGTTGACGCAATGCCGAACCAACGCGTACCCGCTGACACGTCGCTGTTTCCGATCTTCTCCATTCTTCACGGTGTCGGGGCACCCACTTTGTACTCAATCCAGAGAACGAGGCCGACGCTTCCTGTGGAAAGCTTTCTGCCGCGCGTCTTCCTGGTGGTTCTTTCAGTGATACTGTTGATGGGTGAGTTGTGTGATGGCCTGTTTTATGAATTAGAGGTCGTGTCTTGGCACAATGCTGTGTTACGAGCCCAAAATAGGCGAGGCGGTCTACACTTTCACTAGGAGCGTACGCTGCCTCCGATCACTATATAATTAACGCACCAGATGATGCAGCCATTGACCTCAACACAAGCAGCACATATTCCTTCGTCGCCTACGAAGGGAAGTATGTCGAATGCAAATCCGTTGTACACAAAACGGCGCGGTACACCTCCACACGCCAAGACAATGGACGGCGTTACGGGAACACCGTACGCCGAGAGAGAACAGCAGAGCGTCACTTTACACGGGCTCGCAGAGCAGGCGCCCGCTCAAACACTTATGTGACACCTGCACAAACCGACGAAACTGTGACCAGCGCACTCCGTGAAAATGAAGTGGCGCCGCGTTCGCGTTGCAGCCGTTTGCGTATGCATGGGCTTGAGCAGAAGCGTAAGCGAAAGCCGTGCCAACAGTGCCAGCGTGATTCCCTCTCGAACATCCCCTCTTCTTCGACCCAAGGCATGGAAGGCGGCAACACAAGCACCGTCAGTCTTCACCGTCCTCGTCGCAGTCGCTCAATGGGGTTAACGAATGTGCGCAGCGCAGGCTGGGCCGGTGGCAACATTACTTCCATTATGTCGAAGCTGTAGGTGCGGTCCAGCGCATTTTCATTAGCAGCGTCCACTGTCGTTTCCGCGTATTTCGGTTTCGCAGCCGCAACCGAAGGGAATAGCATTGGTAAGACAAAGGACAGTGTTAATGCCCACAGCAACGGCAGCGGCAGCGAGAGTACGAGTAGTAGCGTTAGTAACTACCCGGACAACGGCAGCTCACCTGTTATCCTGTTCGTCGAGCTATCCGGTTCGATCGGTTTCAGCGAAACACTCTCCTCACTCTTGCTTTTTGGCGTGTTCGAAGCAGCCCCGGAGGCCATTTACGTGGACGGCGTGCCCGTCAGCAACGACGACGTGACGCTCGAGTCACCCTATTCGATTCGCCTGTCACACATCCCTGCGAACCCGACGCCGTCGAGGTCATCACTACTGTGGTTTAACAGTGCTAACACTCTCAACGAAAGCTAGGAGCAGGACTGCGACAGTCTCGCCATGCAGCCTGTTAACATCACGTTCACGCACCGCTCCAGAAACAGCGCCACCGCCGACACATCAGTTGACGTTGGTGCCAGCGGCACTACAGCATGGGTAAATACCACTGTAACCCTCGACGGCAAAGATGGGCGGCCGCTTCTGGTGCCCTACTGCACCTTCACACCGCTGCTACTGCCACTCTCCACTAGCGTGCGCGTGATGGAACGGTGGGCCACACATACCGATGAGAACGCAAAAATTTCACCGGACATATCGCTACCAACCACAGCAGCAGCGTCGGCAGCGGGTGCACTATCTGGCACTGGTCTCTCAAGGCCTGGAACGAACGCAGCGCTGCACCTCACCGTTGTGAAGCACCAACAGCACCAGCGAATTTCCGGCCAGCCACAGCAGGACTGGGAGGCCCGCATTCGTCGCTTTAGCCTGCAAAACGCACCTTTTACATTTTCCGATGCCGACATTAAACCCGACTGCCAGCAAACTCTCTCGAGTGGGCCGCTGCAGCACACGAAATGGTGGGCTTCGCACAGCGTTCAGGCAGCCAGCCACGTCGCAGCCAAAGACACCATGATTTCCAATGTGTCGTTCTTGTGCTCTGTCGGAGAGGTTACAGGCGACTTGACCACCGCGACGGTGCTGCGCTCTGTAGACGTGCCGCAGAAGTTGTACGGGCTCTACCTCGTTCTCCCTTCGCTCACGCGCGTCGCACACACCGTTACCCTGCCTGTCGTCTATAGTGTGGCCCCGTACAACGGCGTGCGGTTCTGGAACCAAGAGTGGATGATGGCAACGACATACTACAACCTCATCGTCCGCGGCGCTTTCCCACGCTTAACACTGTTTGTGAATCGAGACACGGAAGTTCACCCGCGTCAGCTGCGCCTTCCGAAACCGTGCAATGGCGACCCGTGCGCGTACGTCAACGCAGCTGTGGAGATGTGCACCGTGCGTGGAGCCAGCGAGGGAGACGCTTTTGAGTGCAGTGTGGAAGTCGAAAAAGGCGTGTACGACAGCCACTACGTGACCCCGCCAGCCGTCACGGACGCGTGCGGTGGCGACGTCGTAGTAGATCTTTTTGTGGCACGCGGCACCACGTCAGCGGAGGCTGCAAATGCGGTGCCGAACTGGGACGCCAGCAGCAGTGGTACCGCTTCATCAGCCGCCGTCAATGTCACACCCGTCCCCGGCTTCCCGTTCTCCTTTCCCGCAAATAGTGTGTTGCATCTGTCATCCGTTTTGGAAGCCCCTCCGCGCGCACGGGAGTTTTTGCAGAGCGCTGCGGCATCGAGTAATTCTAGAGACAAGAGTGCCACCAGTTCTTCCGCAGATTCGTCGGCTGCGGTGCTTGAGGACTGGGCGGCCATGCGTTTTACCTTTATTTACCAAAACAGTCTGAGCGCCACCTACCAAATGCACTGCGATGGCAGTGCGGACGACATGCACGTAAATATCCGCACCTACGGAGACCCGTCCACACCCGTGCAGGCGCACTGCACGCAAACCCCCAGCACCTCTTCGTCGGTTTTCCGCCACTCCGTCATTGACACTGTGCTTTACCGGCAGAGTGTGCTGTACATCAACGCCAGCTGCAGCTTTCCCCTCGTAACGGTGCTCACTGCAAATGCCACCCCCGAAGCGTTTTGCGGGGTGTCTCTTGAGGCAATAGACGTGGACCTCCACTCAACAGGAAGCTCGTTGCTGCCGTCGTACGCCGTGTACGAGGTTCGTGTGCCGCTGAGTGGCGCCGCTAGCAGGAGTAGAAGTAGCTCAGCAGACAACGTGTCCAAAGCGCACGCTGCGGGGTACCAAGCAACGCTGTCCGTTGGCGACTTGTCCACGCCGCTGGCAGTGCTTGACTTGCCACACCTCTCCTCCGCGCAGTACCGCTATGCGCTTCCATGGCAGGTGATCGAGAGTGTGACAGCGCATCCCAAGTCCGCGCTCTACGGGCTGCGGTGGGGCGGTCTAGGCTACACACACCAAACCTTTCCTGTAACCGCAGCGGATGGCACGCGCTATTGCCACGCCTTCCTCGCCTTCCACCTGGCAGTGGACGAGGGCATTAGCTGTTCGAGCGTTGCGCTGAACATCAACAATGCGGAAACGGGCGTCGCAGTTGTTAATCTCTCGCAGTGTGTTTTCTGTGGCTCTCGTCCTTACTTCATGGTCCCGATTTCAGCACTGCAGTTGCGTGTGCCTCTGCTCGAAGTGCCGCGGCTAGTGGATTTGGACTCCATGATTCCCGACACCGAGAGTGGCTACCGCATCTACCAATACTGCGTCGATGTCCTTTTCCACCTTGCCGCGACGGGGAGCTCCACCGGCGCCTATGCGCCTATCAAGCCCCTCATCTTCACGCTGCTGGACACGCAAACACACCCAGCAGCTTTGTGCCGTGGGTGCGTGCGACTGTCCCTGACGGGGCGGCCACGCCGCTGGTGCTGGGCGACGCATTGTACTTCACTGGAGACACGCTGCGTTACTACGACAGCACAGGTACCATCCCGCTCACCGGCACCCGCTTCACTGAACACCTCGCCGCGGTCGACGCGGAGCCGTGCGGAGACCACTTTACCGTGGAACCAACAGGTTTCTACCCCGATTTGTCGACTCAGTGGGTCAACGACAGCGCCATTGCGCTGCCTATCACCGCCGACGTTCCGGGTGGGTGGTACAACCGGACCATGACGCAGGGCGAGGCGGGCGAGGTGTACGTCAATTGCGGCCTGTCGTTTCGCGTGACCAGCGCCATCACTTCCGTCACAACGGCCAACGTCGCCGGACCCGCCGGGGGAACGACGGTGCGCATCCGCGGCGTAAACTTGCCCATGGTTGTGTGTGGCGCAAACGTCTCACTCACAATTGAGTACGCCCGCGGCAGTACGCAGCCACGTGCACGACGCCAAAAATGACTGCAGATGAGATAGCACAGCTAGCTATCTTTACGGAGGAGGGCGAGTGCGCTTGCACGTACTGGTTGCCGGCGAGCCTGTCATCGTACTTCTGCAACAGCACAAGCGAAGCCTGGGAGGTTATTCAGAGCATCAACGTGGACACCACTGGAAACGGCGCTGAGCTGCTATCCGTGAAGCTCCGCGTGAGCAAGATGAACGCGACCGATGTGTGGCCACTCGACGTGTCGCGCATGGAGGTCAACCGACATTCCACATACGCGGTACCGGCAGCAAGTCGCATTCAGTGCTGCTGTGCGACGTCACAATGATCACAGCAGCGAGCACGCCGGAGACGACGAGCTGCGTTCTGTGTCCTCCGCGTTCGTTCTCGGCGGTAGAGCTCGTGTGCGACGCGCTGTGGTCCTTGAATGAGAGCGCTTACCGCGTCTACGTTTCCGACGTCCCCCTCGAAGGCGACACCGGTTCCATCGTGCGCACCCATCTGTCCGTATCGTCCGTGGCGCCCGAATTCCGCTACCCGTACTCCGGGGGCGTGATGCTGAGCATTCGAGGGGCGTGGTTTGTAATTGCAGGGACGACGGACATGCTGCTGGTTGCTACGTTGAAGGGAAGTACAGAGCAGCAACAGTACCACGTCCCATTCACGGTGTTTACTAGCACCACTATCGTCGCAGAAGCTCCCGACCTGAGCCGGATAGCGGAGGCAGGGGGAGCGCTCACTTTGCACGTCCTTTACGGGCTCGGCCTCAAAAACTCAGACGACGCGTGCCCGCGATGCACGATTCCGGTCGCTGCTGAATCAAAGATGCCGTCAATCACTTCTATCAGTCCCTACGCCGGCCAGGCACCAATACAGCTCCATGTCTACGGCACTGGGTTCACCAAACTCACCTACTCTCCAAAGCAGCCCCAATGGGTGGACCAACTGATTTCGTACCATGCGGGGTCAGGGACAGTTCAAGGATTGTCAATGTCAATGGCAAAACTGCTGAGCATAACGATCGTTGACTTGCGTGTCGAAGAGGCGACGTACGTCAACATTGGCGCAGACCTCTGTCCCATTGTTGAAATGCAGAACACGCTCACTGTGTGCAACTTGACGGAGCCGTGCGCGAACCTCGACACCGACAGCCCCGTGCACCTCGTCTCGCGCTTTTACGGCAGCCCCAGCACGGCGGCGTCGTCTAAGCTGTTCTTTTACTGCATCATGACTGTCATCAGCGTCACGCCAGATTCGGGCTCGGTTGCAGGTTGCCAGGAGCTCACCATCACAGGCACGTGCTTCCCTCCCAATACCTTGCAGCTCCTGGTGTCCGTGGCCGGCGCGTGTTGCATCGTCCAGCGAGTGACAAAGAGCACCATTACCTGCGTCACTACCGCCTCGCCGACTGGACGCGGCGCCACGGGACCGTCACTGTTCGAAGCCGCGTCAACGGCCGCGAGAGCAGCTGCTGTCAGTACACATACGACCTCGACTTCACACCGACTCTCATCTCGGTCTCCCCGACAGAGGCGGCGGTCGGAGCGCAGCTGTTGCTCTTTGGCACCAACTTTCCTTACCGCGCAACCGGAAAATCCCTAACCTCTAGTGAAAACACGGTAATGATGTACGCTGTCTTTAGAAACCGCAAACTCGCTGTGATCGACATCCACGGCTCGACGCGGGCGTCGGTGACAATCCCAAGCGACCTCCTCGGCCGCGACTTCCTCTCCGTGTACGTCCCCGGTGTAGGCAGCTCCGCCAAGTTATATGACCAGGTGTTTACTGTGCTGGCGATGCCGTCTGTGCTGATGCCCAGCAGCGCAGGGTTTCGTGCGCAGGTACCGCTGCGATTTGTCGGAACGACGCTGGGGGCCAACCGCTCCGCCGCGGAAATCACCACCATTTTCGACATCTTTGTGTGTGGCCGTCGCTGCCAGATGCTCAGCACGAGCGACAAGGGTGAAGTGATGTGTCGAATCCCCACTTACATGGACGAAGAGGTCGTCGCGCGTTACCGTGCATCGCTGCCCTTTCCGCAGGTGACTACGGGTTTTCGAGTTGTTGTGTCGTGTCAAGCAAGCACGTTATCCACACCGGTGCTGAAGACGGCACCTGCGACGGCCGGTGGCACGTGGAGCGAGATTTCAGCGCTCTTCGGTATACTGCCTGACGACCCACCAGACATCACGTACTTGAAGCCCTTCCCCTACCTCAGTGTTGCGTCCTCCGAAGTGGCGTTTCTGCTCGAGGCACTGCCGTACTCCCGCTTGCTGCTTTACAACGTCATGCTATTCTTAAGCCCCGCCTTGTCTGACATGGGCCACCTCGACCTTACCCGCGCGACGTGCCGCCTGTACCTTTCTACTGCGAACGCAGAAGTCGTTGACTTATTCAGCGAAGGCGCCAACCCAACCAACGCGTAGATGTGGCAAACAGACTTGAGTAACACGAGTTCGTACTTTACATGGCTGACGCTGCAGGTCGGGGCGAACTTGCTCAACTTCAACGCGCTCCACACGCTCCCCACCGCCGCCTACATCCGCATCAGGTGCGAGGGTCTACCGGTCAACACATTGCAGGTGCGAGACCTGCCCGTGAATGGCTACCGGGTTGGCCTTGACGCTGAAGGTGGGTGGTGCCCCGTGAACATTCGTGCGCAGGGCCGCCCAGACCAGCCCAGCTTGAGCTCGTGCACGAGCTGCACCGGCGCGTCATGTCCCTTCTTTTCCTATAAGGCGACGCTGACGCCGGTAGTGACGCTCTACGAACCCGCGCACGCGTTGGTAAATGACACCGACGCCCGCATCACGCTACACAGGTCGGGATTCGGCATCAACGTGAGCGCGGTGCACTCAGTCCTTCTCAACAAAGCTCAGTGCAAACCTGTTTCCGTGACGGACGGGGAGCTGGTGTATGCGATGGCAGGCCGCGTGTCGGGCGACGTGGAGTGGCAAGTCCTGTGGACCAACGAGAGCGCGCGGGGCGAGGCCATGCTGCTGAGCCCGCAGCCCTTCTACGCGGCGGTCGCGTGGTCGTCCTAACTGGCGTGGCGCGGTGAGGGCCTCCCGAAAGAGGGCCAAATAGTAGTTATCCCGCGCTACAATACCATCCTCCTCGATACAACGCCGCCTGAGCTGACAGGCGTGCTTCTGTACGGTGTTCTAGTCATCTCCGATGAGATGGACATCAAGTTGACCCTCGAGCTGCTAGCCATCTCCGAAACTGGCGCCCTTATCGCTGGGAGCGCGGAGCGGCCTCACCGAAGCAAGTTCACCATCACCCTCGTCACCAACTTTTTTCAGGACTCCCCTTTGTACTTCTTCGACGATATCTACTCCCTCTCGCAGCAGAACGAGCCATATCTGGACAAGGCGCTGGAGGTGCTCGGTGGGACGCTACAACTTCACGGTGCACCGCCGACTGTGGCAAAGGCGCGCCTCGTCGCCACGGCCCATATCGGTGACGTCACCGTCACAGTGGACCAATGGGTGCCGTGGAGAGTAGGCGACACTGTCGCCCTTGTCACGAAGGGCGACTTCAACTCTCACCACGTCGGGCGGCGCGTCATCACGCACCGGGCGGCCAATGCGACACACACGGTACTGCACTTTGCAAGTGACGTCCCCTGGTCTACGAGCACGTAGGGCAGAATGACCTGCACGACCTGATCACGGGTAATAACAGGAACAATCACAACAGTACTTACGCGGCGATGAGCTGGGCCAACAAGAACTGGAGTGCGGTGGACTACGCGCGGGCGACGATACGAGCGCGATGTGTGCCGTCGGCGGTTCCCTTTGGTTGACCAACACCACCACGTCGCAGCTCTCCCACGTGGAGCTGTACCGCACAGGCAAGCGAGGCACAAAGACCTCATATAGTGTGTGGCTGAATGAGCTCAAGTATCCAGCCGACTGGGTTATCCTTGATGACGTCGTTATCCATGAAGCATATTACCGTGGCGTAGTGTTGCAGAACACGCGCCACGTCGTCCTTAATGCCGTCACGGTGCTCTACGCTGACGGCTTTGGCATTGCGTCGATCGGTGCGAGTGACGAGAGCGTCACGGTACAGAACAGCGCTCTGATGAGGATCTATGGGGACAGCGGCAGCACAGACACCGTAGCTGCTGGTCTTTTTACCTCCTCCGCGGGCGTCGCCGTGCGCAGCTCGGAAGTGTGCGTTTGCCACGGCCATGGCGTGTGGTTTGCGCTGCGCTCCCTCTTTGTCTCCGCCAACGCGCGTGCGTGTCCAGGGCAGACAGGGTTGGCCGCTTTTGAGGGCAATCGAATTCACCACACGGGTGGCCACGGTTTGCTTGTGCACCCTGCACAGCTCAACACCGGCGATCGTTGCACGCTGAACGCGAAAACCGTCGCGGCGAATGGTCTGGCAAATGTCAGTTGAGCGGTGCTGCTAGCGTCGCTTAACTACACTTCCAACATGCAACCCGCTGGCACGTTTTCCGATCAAGTCATCTTCTCCTGCGGTCTGCACGGCTTCTACCTCCGTCCAGTGGATACGTGCTGGATGACGTCGCTGTTATGGACTGCGAGATGGCTTCGCTCTTCACTGACTATGCACCAAATACGAAGGTGATGCGCGGCACCTTTCTTTCGGCGGCGCTGCCCGACGGAGCGTGCTCATCAAGGAGTGGGACGCGCGCAGACACAGTTGACGAACACGAAAGCAGTTCCGCGGCTTTGGTGTGGTCGGGCGCGGAATGCAGCACAGAAGGCCGAATCGGCATTCAGGCCCAACAAGGTGGCTACCTTTCCCTCCTCTCCGTCATTATAGGGGACTTTGAAAACGGAACCGTGTTGGTTCTCGCAACCATCAGCACGCCGTCCTCTGAAGCTACGACGTACCCAAGTGGCGGCTTCGCGGTGCGGCGCAGCGCACACCTCACCATTCGCTTTTTCAACTGAAGCCTAGTTGGGAAGGTGGGCAAGTTGTTGATGATAGCCGGAGAGGTTGCCATCTTGGACGTGGATGGTCAGATGACAATGACGAATTCGACGTCCTACCTCTTTTTTGGTGGCCCAGTGTTTGGCAGTCTCCCGTCAACGTGCACCTCGATTACCAACGTCGTCAACGCAAACAACTGCGCGAGTAATAACACTGGTATTAGAAGCGGAGTCAAGTTTGCCCACCCGAATGATAGCATTGAAACCTCCCTCAATACCCGGCCCTTCGTCCCAACTGTTTCTAATGCACAAAATACGCCGTGGTGGGCCTGGGCTAGTGGTTGCGAGGAAAAACACATCAGTGTGGGCGGCAAGGAAGTCGTCAACGTGGCTCCCACAGGCAGCAGTGTATTTAGCTGTGACCGGACCAGCAGGTGCTCTACTGGGAGTGATGTTGGTGGTTGGGATGACATGAAGGTAGGCTCGACAGACGAGGACGGCAATCGTAATCCCGATGCGCACAACTGTATGCCAGCATCGTTTACACTGCGTATCAACTTCCAAGCGGCTTTCGCTCCTTTTCATGCATGTCTCTCGCGTTGACGCGGCGACGAACGCGACCGACGCAAATCAGTGAGCAGCGGTGACAGCCAAGTTGCACGAGAGCAACGACACACCGTTTTTGCTGTACTCAAACATGAGCACCTTTCCTAACGGCATCAGGTCCGCGGAATCAAGCACCGCGTCCTTCTACATATTGACAGAGGACAGCGAGACAGCGCAGAGCGCCGTTATTGTTGATCCTAAGGCGCCGGCAAACGTGCCCTATCCGACGTGGCACGACGCTGTAACCAGTACAAACGACAAGTGGGGGGAAGCCGGATACTATACGCTGCGGTCCACCTCAAATCTGACACTGGCCTTCCGCACCGCAACCGGTGCGCAGTGCCACCCTGCCGCGCTGTCGATCGGCGTCGACCCCTCGTTGGCGTGGCCGACGTCGAAGCTGTTGGTGCGAGTGCACGTATCGCTTCCCGCCTCTTACTACGAGGAGCACGAGTCGCTGAGCACGCCGTGCGCCGCGAATCCAATGATGGGCTGCGTTACGTGGACAGGCGACAGAATCAGCAGCTACCCGTGGGACAATGGAACAAGCCTCGACGCTGCTTCGTCCCGCCCTCTACCGGGGCCCTTCTTCGCTCACTCCACCGCGTTGCTGAGCCTCGCGCACGACCCCATCTGCTTGAGCACCGCAGCATCGACCGCTACTGCTGCAAAAGGGTCATGGGACAACTTCGGCTCTGTATGGGGCGCCGTAAGAACTACGTCGTGTGACAGCGACGATGAGGCGAGCGGAGTGGGCTGCATTGGGCCGCACTACCCCTTCCTACGTCAGTTCGTGGAGTCGAACGCGACCGACGTCGGTAACACACTCCCCCTCTGCATTCGTTTCGTGGTATTCGGCGGAGGCGTGGGCCGACGGCGTCGCGTCGTGGAACGTGAACTTGACCGACTTGACAGCGGCAGAAGAATCGCGCAACGGTGCTGCCGCACCGCCGACGTGGCACCGCGACGCCTACACCATCTCGTACGGTACATGCGTGAACCTCACCTTAACTGAAACGGTGCATGTAAGAGGTGTACTCATGGTGGTGGGAGAGCTGTTTATTACAACTACAAGAACAACGGCAACGACAAGTTGGAGCGCCGCAGGTGATTCGAGCCCCGCTAATGACGTGCCTTGCGATAAGTTCTCTGCAACGACCATTATCGTACTCGGTAAGCTTAACGTTTCTGTTGAGGGCGAGGACGCACCGCGGGTGCGAATGACCCTGGGCAAAGCCAGCAGCAGTAACAGCAACGGCAGTACCGCCATCGAACCTTTCCGCCTCGCCGTGGACACGATTGTCTATCCCGGCACGTTGTACGCCGCAGGTGAAGTTACCTTGACCGGCGCCACAACCACACCGACAGTGTGGCAAGCGAACTCGATGGTGTACCGCAATACATCGGCGTTCCCCGCGTCTACAAGCCTGCTCGACCTGAGTTACCTGGAGAAACGGTGTTTGGTGCACG
Organism: Crithidia expoeki; assembly: GCA_900240875.1. Taxonomy (NCBI): domain Eukaryota; phylum Euglenozoa; class Kinetoplastea; order Trypanosomatida; family Trypanosomatidae; genus Crithidia; species Crithidia expoeki. The sequence goes on from OESE01000190.1 coordinate 24,453, forward strand.
CACAGTGGGCCCTAGGCAAGGACACAGCCGAAAATGTGCACAGCAACACCACCACGCAAATCAAGGTAAGTGATGTGTTGACGTCACTGCGAGAAGCCACACTGCAGTGCCTGGCAGTAATGGAAGATTTCTTACCCAGCTGGTCGAGATGGAATAAATACGCACAGGTTAGTCACACTGCGGTGGACACAATAGTGGGCTGGCGGCGCGGTGACCATGTGGGGCTGACCAGCGGAAGCTCATCGCTCTACGAAGCCGAAGAAGCAGTGCTGGCGCAGGACGTCGACAGCATAAGGATACGCAAGCGCGGGCAGAAATCCCAAAACTTCGCCACAGCCAACGTCATCAGAGCCACGGTGGACAACAACGCCGTAGCAACCAACTGGACATGGACGCACAGTCGCGATGACGTCCGCGATGAACCACCGCGCCTGCCAGGCTACGGTGTGAGGAGTGAAGTTGTTCGACTGACGAAAACGATCGACCTAGACTGCGCCGTGCCGCGCCGTACGAGTGGCCGCTGCTGCATGGTGCTTGTTACGCGCCAGCAGAACCAGCGACACCTCCTTGTTGCCCCACGCTTCCGCGCCCGCGGCATTAGTGTGCACCACTTTGGCAAAGGCGGCCAGCTCCGCGGCGGAAGCGTAGCATCGGTGAAAAGCGTAGAGCCGCTCACCTTTTTGCCTGCAATATATGTCAACATTGCCACCGCAGAGAACGTCAGTGCAGCCCCGAGTGCGAGCCTTCTTGACCACATCGGTTATGCGGCGCTGACGGGCAGCGTGATCACGGACAGTTACGGGACAGCAATCTACACGGACTGGCGTAACACGCGTCTCTTCCTGATGGACTCTGCGGTGTGGAACAGCGAAGGCGGTGGCGTTCGCCTAGACGGTGGCGGCACCGGCATAACGCCGATGCTCCCGCCAAAGAGAAGATTGTGGAGTCTGATGACGCACACGCACCACTGTCTCTGACTGACACAGAAGTGACATCCATTTGTAGTGTGCTACTCAACCATTCTTAAGTAGTTTTGCCTGCGAAAATTATGGTACAGAAAGAGGGGTGGCAGAATCGGGCTGACGTCACCGCCAAGACAGACAGCTGGGTAGCCGTTGCTAGTCAAACGGCGACTAACGCCTTCGTCAAAAGTGTCGTTGCGGGTGGGTCGGAAAGTGAGGGGTTTTGCCTACCGTGGTCGGGCACTGGCGGCGCACGCTTTGTTGGCAATAACACGGTGCACAGTTCATATGTGGGACTTTTCCTTTTTCGCGGCGAATTTGTCGTCAACGCCACGCCGTACACACCTTTCCTTCCACGGACTCGGTCAGTAGGCGAGGTTGGTTCGCGAATCATCTACGTCAATGATGAAGCCGTAGACCTTGTTTCCACTGGTCTTACCGAGGCTGTGATATTAGGCAGCCAAAAGCGCCTTTTCGGAAGCTCAGAGGGGAGGCTAGACGTGGGTCATGACAACTTGTCGGAGTTCGCGCAGTGGATTGTTTTCGACAACCGCTACCCAGGCGTGTACAGCAGTAGTCACCACAGCGTCACAATTGTCAACTCCGATATATTCGCCAACCCCATCGGTGTCGCCCTCGCCGTGCACCCAGATGAGTCGTGGGGCCTCAGCAAGGTATCGAGCTCATACCTCGCCACCTTCCCTCAGTGCAGTTGCACCGTGACGATGTACAAAAACTACACGTTCGACCGCGGTGACGGGGATAACGCTTTCTGGCAGGTGTGTCAGACCAGCGCCTACGCACAACCGGTGTGGATTTCCAAGGGGTGTGGTGCTGTGACGTTCATCGACGACACGTATCAGTACGCCGCCGTCCTTGCCATTCCCTCGTGCGTGTCCCATTCGCTCTCCTACCGGCGCGATGCTGTCCTCACCGCGCCGGCTGGCGACAAGCTGGAATCCGATACGGAAGGGAAGCTTATACTCGAATGCATCCTCTTTGGCGCACTTGGTGACCTAGATCTCTGCAAGAGCAATGTGTGTGAAGCGGGGAGGACAACGCGCGTGCAGGGCCACGCTCTGCGCAGCGCCGCCATAATGGGTACCACAGGGGATGGCCTGCGTAGCAGTGCTTCCCTGTCTCACATTGAGGCACGCGCGATCGGTTATGCCGCATCATGTGCGCCGGCCCTCCTCCCTTCGAAAGTAAAAGAGACAACCGCAGACTGTGCGCCTGTATCCCAACCTGTCACAACTAACAGAATTATGAAGGCTGACAGTGCGGAATCGTCAGACGGCGGAAACTCCAGCGGTGCCGCCCCAACGCCCGTCAACGCTTACCGCCCTTTTGCTGGCACGCAGGCGTCTGTGGTGCGTCTGCGGCCCTCTCCTGTTGTCGCCGCCACGCGCGGGGCCGTCGCTTTGACTCGCCTGGCGGAGCGCATTCGCGCCTTCTGCGCCATCGGTGACCGTTGTGACGCTTCAAAAAGCGCCGCAGTGGCGACGCTGCGAAATGCCTACGCGAGTCCGTGTATCGTGACAGCCGTGTACGACACAGATGCAACGCTCTTTAATGAGCCGGGCTTAAACCAAGTGTACGTGCCGCGCGCGGCCTCGCCTAAGTCGGAGATGTCGCAGCTGCTCACCACCGTGTGCGCCGTTGCCCCGTCCACCAACGAGCTTTTTGCATGCGACTACAATCAGTTGATCTACCAAGTACGCGCTCGCAGCACCGATGACCGGGTGAGCCGCGGTGCTGCGGTGCCGCTGCTCTTTACGAGGACGCTCCTCACTGTCTCGGATACCGCTGCGCCAGTAGAGTCCACAACAAACAACGTGAGGGGCACGACGACGACGGCAGTGGTGCTGCAGCCGTCGGGGCGCAGTGCAGCAAGTCCCGCCTCGACCATCACCGACGCCGTACTTCTCTCTTCTGCCGCCCAGCTTGCTCTGCAGGTGCCGTTAGGCATCATCACTGTCTACTTCGATCCGATGGCATACCCGGAGGCGCTGGAGAGGCACATTGTAGCGTGCACGTCCCCGGCGTACACCAGTACAACTACCACTGCGCGACTCCCGTTGCTCGATGAGAGCGTCACGGTGCACGTCTGGCTGGTGAGCTCGCAGTCTTTTTTGAGAAGCGCGCACATCACCGACAGGAAGACCGGTACGCGCGGCAGCGTTGTCTCCGAGAGGGAGTCACTTGACGAGTACCATTCCGTGTCTGCACCCTTTATGAAGGGGAACGAAGAGTCGACAGCAGAGCAGGACATGATGTGGCTTAAGAGCACCGTCCAGAACAACGACACCGGGGCAGATACATCGTCGGTGCTACTTCAACTTCCCTGTGGCGCGCACGTGCGGATCCACCAGTTGGTGTACGCAACGTTGCTGCTGTACACCACTGGTAGCGCTGATGTTGTGACACAATACTTCCTCCGCTACGGCACCATGATTAGCATGGCACAGCTTTTCCCGTTCCATCGTGAGATCGACACCTCCCCCTACGCTGAGCACCTTGACGTCTCGCTCGCCTCCATAGCCCCAGACGCGAACACGGGCACGGGGGTGACGCTCACCATTAAAGCAGAAGCCGCTGACACCTTCAACTACAACGTCACCGCGGCTGCGCTTCTTGTCAGAGAGTTCGCGGATCTTTTTGCAGCCACGTACTGCTATGACACAGACAGCGGTACGACGACGAAAATGGCAGTGCCTCCTGGCGAAACGGTGATACGTACGCCCTGCGGCGTCCCCCCTATCGCCGGGGTGTCGTTCCGCGTGCTCCTGGTGATCCCACCACTGCCGCCGAGAGAGCGGCACGACATGTGGACGGCCCTCTCGCAGGTCAACGTCGTGAACCAAGGGAAGGAATCGCGAAGCTCCCTCATCATCCTCTCAACGGTCGTGCCGGCGGTGCTGGTGCTTATGGCGGCCTTCGTGACGCTGCGCTACGGACTTCCAATGCTGCGGGAACGAGGGATGGACACAATCGATGCGCCGACGTGCGGCAGGGGCAACACGTCACCGTTTATTACGGCAGCAGCGGTGTGGATGGCCGGTGCGCTCTACACCACCCTCGGCGCCACCCTCGACAAGGCCGGTGTGACGCGAGGCGCCGCCGAAAGTGTCACGATGCCACGCGTTGGGAAGGCGGGCAAACGTGCGTCAAATATCCACCACAGTCACCTGCACACGCATGTGTACAAGAAAAGCAAGGACGCAGCGGTACCAGCAGCACTTCCTGTCTCAAAAGTCGTACGGCAGCTCTTCCTGCTTCCAAGCTACGACGTCCTCACGGGTATTTCCTCCGCCGCACCGTCACCGTCAACGTCAGCAATGCAGTCGCAGTCGCAATCACTGCCAAGACGAATACAAGCGATGGCACCGGTCGCTGTGCTCATTCCGCACGCACACTGCGAGAAGTGTACGGTCCGCTTCAGCGACCCGCAGCACAGCCACGTCGCGGACCGGCAGCGGTACGTACAGGAATGGCGCCTCGGCACCCGCGCCATGGCGTTTCTCCTGCAGGGAGGCCCAAACAATGGTAACACAAAGAAAGTGGTGACAGTAGCAGCGAAAGACAGGGGTTTGTTTGGTGTTACAGTGTTCAGCAACGCAGCAGGTTCAGCACCAAGCACACCCTCCGCTGCCCGGGTATCCGAAAGTCGTTCTCATCACTTCGGCGTGATTGAAAAGCATCCCAGCTGTCCACCGACCCTTTGGACATCAACTCCCCGCAACGTCAGTCATCGGCGTTGGGGCTTGCGTCAGCGGACACGGTGCAGTTAAGGTATGGCGAGGCGGATGACATCGTCTCTCCGTCGCTCTCGTTGGCTTCTACAGACGGCACAAATGAGCAGAGCAACACCGTTTCCGCTACGGCTGCACCGGAGCGAATCATCTCTGTTGGCATGTTGCCTGTCACTATCGCCGCTGCATATGGCCATGGCTTTGCACATCTGCCACCACTGCTGCCAGTTGTGTCACGCGTTGGCGGAGGAAGCGCTGAAAGAGCTGGAGGAGTAGCAACAACAGCCGCGCTGACAGCAGCACCGCCGCTGTCAGCGTGTGCAGCTGGTAGAACTATGGCTGCGCCACATCCACCTGAAACTATGCCCTTGGCTGTTCAGTCCATCCTCACCACTTCCGTACTCTCCGGTGTGTAGTTTGCCTACCCGCCACAGCCGATGCACATTGCCGATACCGCGCCCGAGTCTGTCACTAGCGCCGCCTCGGGGGCGGCGCTGCCGTAGGTGACCCCTGAGGCTCACACGTCTCTGGGATACCAGCCTTTGGGATCACAGCAGGTGTTTCGTCCGATGACGTAACACTGGTGCTGCGTGGACGCGGCAATATCCTGTTTACTACGCCGGATTCTGATCTCGATGCAACACGCGCGCTGCGTGGCATGGGGAGCGTCGCACTGCCATTCAGCGTGTGGACGAGTGCCGCCGACAAAAGCGGCGCGTTTGATTAAAGAAGCCATCAATGAGCCGTAAATTTGATTCGAGTAGGAATTGTTGTAGGGGGTATCAAGGAAAGGGAAAACGAAACGGAACTGATAAACTGAAGCAGTTAAACTACTGAGCGGAGTAGCGGCATCACTGCGTTGTAAAACGCGAAATAGGTAATGTACTAATTACAGTTCCCTTCCCTGGCCATCCACTCGAACCGTTGGAAACTTAGCACAAGTACATCTGCTATTTTCGACTACATCGGTGTATCATATGTTCTTCCCTCTACCTTGCATCCTTTTCCTCCGCTATCGCTCTCCCTGATTTCTCTTCGCACCGCTGTGATCCCGTTACCCTCTTTTTGCCAGAAAGCACACACCGATCCCATCAAACAGATCTTATCTGCTTTTTCACTAAGTTTTCCTCGCGCAGACTACACTGTCCGCAATCAAAACCACAAATACTCTGTTAGCAAATCGTCCTCGTCTACACGGAACCGCCAGTAGTTTTCGTACCGCTTAGCCTGGCTTATACAGCCGTTGCATTAGGCGAAAAAGCTACCAGTTATTATTGAGTTTGGTCCTCTCAGATTCCATATTTCTTTCTGTGGAAAAATGCCTCACCACAGCGGCCCAGTGCCTCCCCCCTCTCAGAATGGCCCCAAGAAGCTCCGCTTTGACGACACCGTCACGGAGGCATCGCCTTCCGCGTCTGACATGGGCATCAGCAGCGCGGGTGATGGTCTCAGTGGCACTATAAGCGGACGATCGGCGCTGAAAGGCTCCCCCACGACCAACTATCCGCCTCACTTCGCTTCCTCCCTGCGCCGACCGTCTGAAGGGGCAAGCAGCCACAGCGAAGTGCACGTGCAGCTGAATCCGAATCCGGAAGTCATCCAGCACGACGGCAGCGTCACAACACTAGCCGTCGTCGACCAGACCGACGACCATGCCACCCCAGTTGTGAAGGAGCCCGCCGGCGAGGTGGCAAACTTTCTTGCTGACGTCGGAGCTGGCCTGAAGAACGGGGTCAACTTGAGTACCACCAGTGTGTCTGCTGTATCCGGCAGCTCTCCCAGCGGCTCCCCCGCTTTGGTGAGCAACAATAACAGCACGACGTCCGACATCGCCGCCCATGCCACCACGCCGGACGCCAGCGAACGCTTCCGCACGCTACTGTTGCAACTTTCCGCCCTCATTCTCGAGCACCGGCCGAAGGACCCGGAGCAGTACATCGTTGACCACCTCAACGCCCGTCTTCTTTCCGTAAACGCCATCAGCCGCGCCCCTCTGAACGAGTGCGACGCGGCGCACTCACCCGATGCAGACGCCAACGCTGTGGAAACCCATAGCAGAAGAGACGCGGGGTCGTGCGAGCGCTATCATCTCTCCAACGGGCAGATAACCGCCACCTTCCAGCCATCGGGCGACACGGTGGTGGAGCGCCTGGCTAGCAACGCGCCATCGACCGAGATCGGCCGCGTCGTGCTGCTGCGCATGGCGGAGCTTCTCATCAGCACCCAGCCTGACGACCCGGAGGACTTCCTGTGGGCCCGCCTGGAGGCCCGCAGCTTCGGCGAGGAAGCGGGGCACAACGTTACCATGACCTCCGACGGCTTCCCCGTTGTGCGCCCCGAAGATCCCACTCAGTTGGCGCTGCTAAAAGACATCCCTGCGTCGTCGCCCGGGTACGTCATTGCGGTGAACCTGCTGCCCGTCTTGTTCGCCAAGAAGCCGGCGGACCCCATCAGCTACCTCTTCTACCACATCGGTAACCGTGCCCGCTCCACTGCCGCCCAGTCTGCCCATTCTTCCACCCGCCACCTGCGTATGAACGTCGACGAGGAGGACGACTTCGAGGGCGAGAGCTGCACGTCACGCGAGTTCGGCGATGATAGCTACTCCGGCGCCGAGGACGCTTTCGATACGGGCAGCGTCAGCGAGTCAGCTAACCAGCTGCTCCTCCAGCGCAAAGGCTCGCTCGGAAGCCTCTTCGACTCCGCTGCAGGCAGCAGCCACCACCAGCGCGAACACTACCGGGCAGTCGCTGCGCCGCTCCGCCGGTGATCGGAGTCTCAGCTCGCGCCACCGGCAGACACACGGCCTGGCCAACTCGCGCGGCAGCAGCGTGCGCCGCAGCGCTGCCCTGACGTTGAGCTCGACGCGCGCCTTGAAAGACTCCCAGCTGTCCTCGGCGCCGGATGAGTTGTCCGCTTTCTACAACAGCACGGCGAAGCGTGTCAGTATCGCTCAACAGGAAGTGCAGCCTCCGTCTCCGCGGCACTTCTCTTACAACAGCAGCGCTGTGCCGCCGCGGTCAAATCGCGACTTCGCCTCCACCGCCGAGCCGCACACGTATGCCGCTGCTCCTACCCACGCGACCGCTGGCACCCTCGCGAGGACGGAGGCGGAGGAGCACGCCCGCATTCGGCAGGACTTTGAACTTCTGCGTCTGCGTGAGGAGCTGCGGCTGGAGCGGCTGCAGCACGAGGTGCGCACGCTGACGCGCGAGTGCGAGTACCGCACACGGATGGCGATGCTCAACAAAACGGATCGCATGGCCGACCGCACTGCCGCTGCCGCTCGGGAAGCATTGGACGAGGCACAACTCTACCGGGGTTTTTTGTGTGCGCAGATCGACCAACTGGAGAGCGAGCAACAGCGACAGCTCCGCCTGGTGTCGCAGCAGGTGACCCGCATGACGTCGCCTACACCCGCCGGTGCTTCGATACTGCCGTCACCCGCCGTGTCGTCGTGGCTCGGTGAGGACGCTACCTTCCGTCAAGCGGAGCAGCGGGACTGCTGCGGCACGACGTCCTCCTACGGCGTTCCGAGTGAGTTGGACATTCTGAAGAAACAGGTAGAACTGCTGACGATGGAGCAGGCACGGGCGAAGCACTGTGGCTACCCCAGCATGACCGCGTCGCAAATCAGGTATCGCCCGACTGCGGTTTCGGGATCGCAGACGAGTTCCCGGACGCTTCACCCCACCCAGTAGAATCAGTGAAAGGAGGAGGCACACGGTGGCTCCGTGGAAGTACACCCTAACTAAGTTCTTTGGGTGCACCTCTTGCTGTTGTTGCTTACAATTTAGTTGCCGTCTGTTTTGGATTTTTTTTTTTCCTGTGGCCGGAGCTCGTGGTTTTTCGTTTGTAGAGAGTTATTCTTTTCTACGATTGACTCTGTCTGTATTTCTCTGTTTCTCGTTCCCTTGGGTGTTGTCTGTTTCGTTGTGGGTTTTACTACCGCACTTCTCCTTTCTCGGTCACCTGAGCGTCTCTTGGCGGCAGCCCGGTTTCGTGCCGGTTGACAAAAACGCAAGGAAACGATAATTCGGGTTTTGCAACGTTAGCCGAATAACCTGACGCAATTCGTACCTGTACGTTTGCGTTGATTTCCGTTGCACGTGATCTTCTTTTACCACATTTTATGCACAATGCCCACATCCGTGATGCGAAATCACAATTTATGTGGGCTGCAGTGGAAGAGCCCTTCATTGTGTGAAGAAGATAGCGTTGCAACTCATGTTAGTGTTTGTCTAACGTGTGTGTGTTAGTCTTTGCACGCGTCCCTTTGTGCCGGGATAAACCTCGGCCCTCTGAAGCTTCTTTACAGACAAAAAATGTGTCTGTGAAGGAAATCACGATAAGCGCCTTGAAGGGTTCCAGAAACAATCACGTCTTCCGACAATAGCTCTTATCCATTCCCACCTGTTGTTCCTTACCCGATGTATCTGTAAACATAGTGTACCACTATTGCTTTATTACTTCTTTTGCTTGTTACTCGCAAGGCAAACATTTGAAAACGACAATTAACTGACTTTTTATACGCACCAGTGTCTGTTGCCTATCATGAAGCTATACGGACTCCTAATCCTGAAGCCATACCCGCAACGTGTGGAGAAAGACCCCGTCATCTGTTCTAGTGCCATCGACGTCAGCTCCTTCGGCTTTTTCCAGCGCAGCTCCGCCCGCGAGTTTATCGTTTTCCTGTCGCGCACCGTTGCGAAGCGTGTCGCCCTCGGCGCAAAGACGCAAATCACCGAGAACGGCAACGTCGTGTACGCTTACTCGACGCTGGACGGTCTTGTTGCGATTGCCGTGAGCGACATCGAGTACAATGCTCGTGTCGCCTTTACCCTTCTAACAGAGCTCGTCCCGCAGTTCCAGCAGACGTTCCGTGGCAAGTACGACTCGGTCGACGGGAAGCCGGATGAATTCCTGCCGTGGCCGCGGCTAAACGAGACGCTGGAGAAATACCAGAAGCCTGAGGAAGTGGACAAGATTTTGCGTATCAAGCGTGACATCGAAGACACAAAAATCATCATGTACAACGCCATTGACCAGATCATAGAGCGCGGCCAAAAGATTGATGACCTCGTAGCTCAGAGCGAAGATTTAGGCATGGCGAGCAAGACCTTTTATTCACAAGCGAAGCAGACAAACGCTGGATGCTGCTCCGTAATGTAAGTAGTCGCCGGTTTGATTGCTTGGTGCATCTGCCGTGGTTCGCTCAATCTGAAGTGGAGTGGCGCGGCTGCTTCGCATTCGAGAAGTTGGGAGGGCCTCCGAAACTTCTGCTCCCTTGCTACGACTTGTTTTCAGGGAACATCATGTCGCGTGTAATTGTGGGGGATGCGACTCTGAGAACCTTCAAATTGAGGTCTCTCCGTGCACCCACGCAGAATTGCTTTTCCGTTTCGAGGACAGTTTCCCTTTGCTACCTTTGTTTTTCTCAATGGGCTCAGAGAGTTTTGGTTCTTCCTTATGTGAGGGGATTTCCCGCTCATCATCCGTCAAACGTAGCGTGCCTGATGGCCACGTTACGTCGTTTCATCGGGTTGTCTTTGCGACGATTGCCGGTTCGCTAGCGTCTGCTTGCTTTGTCTTCTGGTTCAACTCTGTTCTTCCCCTCTTCCACCAATGTGCGAATAGTTATCTGTGCACAACTTACATTGCTGGGTGAACGCTACATCATCGTTGATGCGGCTCCTTTGATTTGTGCTTTCGTTTTTTGACGAATAATGCAAAGTAGAAAAAAAAAAGGTAATTGCCTATTTAGTCAGCAGCGCCTAGCTAATCGCTACGTAACCACTAGCGGACGGCACCGAACAACAACGGAGAATACATATATATATATATATATATATAGGTTCCTAAAGAGACGCCAAGTATAGTTGCCTTTCACGAGACAACACACGTAGAGAATCAACACGTGCGAAGGCTAAGAAATTCCCGAGGGCCACAACCTTCCTTGACAGCTAGGATTTAACGCAAAAAGCTACATTAACACGATTCTTGCAGCTTTTTTTAGCCGCATAACGTATGTGTCGCTTCAAGACCCTGAATTCCTTAATCTGGTCACTTTTCATTGAAAACCAATCACTTCGCTTAAAGTCAAATACCCGGGATATCACTCAGGGGACCCTTAACGCACCGTTTTCTATTATTTTCTGCCCCTAGTATTTTAGAAGCCGTCTGCACGGTCCGATGTCCGCCGCAAACGACCCACGTGACGGGGAAACGTGGAACGGCGAGGACCCCGATGATGATGTAAGCTTTTACGGCGACGAGGAAGAAGAGTTTAACGAGGAAGACTGGGAAGAGGTTGAGGAAAAGGATGAAGGTGAAGAAGACATGGAGGAAACGGAGGGCGAAGGCCCATTAACGGAGGAATACGATGGTGATTCCGCATCTCAAAGCCGCTTGAACACTAATGAAGGTAGCGATAATGGCGGCGAAGAGGAAGGAGAAGAGGGCGAGGAAGATGGCGAATATGATAGTGACCAAGAGATCGATGACTACGACGAAGACGTACGGAATGAGGAAAACGAAGGCGGCAACGACGGCAGTGGTCATAGCCAGGAAAAAACAAATACCACCGGAAGCAGCGAGCATGACCCTGCTTTCAGCGCCGGGACCGCGTCGGCGCCTGTCTTTGCACAAACCCCCGCCTTCACCAACAGCACGCTCGCACCTTCAACTGCGTGTGGTCAAACAAGAGGATGGTCTTCCGCCGCCGGCAGCGACAGTGGTGCACGAGCTATGAACCCCCCGAGCGTTCTACCGCAATTTGCACCATCAGCAGCGGTGTTCCCCACTTTTCCAGCCCCTCCACAATCAACTGCCCGGCCATTCCCCACCTCTTTTTTTAGCAACAGTGGTGCTGCTGATTGCACCGTATGGGTGAGCGGCAGCACAACACAGTCACCGTCAGGATCATCACTACCATCTCCTCCTCTCCCAATTTCGGCGAGCGCAACGACACCCATGAAGAAACGTGAGGCTGCGTTGTCACTCCAATTTGTTGACTTTAAGCGGTCGTTTGGCCAGACGCTGCGACGCTCGAGGTCGTCTGTGGAGGAGATGCAAGACGTGAAGATGTCGCTCGCACGCTACGAGCTTGTCGTCCCCACGGACAGGTTTGACGACCAGATTGAGAGGGTGTTGTATGGCTGCTAAGCACCGTGTGCTCTTACTTATTTGGCAGCGATTGTCTTACAACTGCCTCTATTGGTTTCCCTCCAAGTCACCCTGCAGTGACACGAACAACGAAGCATAAAACAAAGTACACTGTTACAAAAATGTGTGTATGCGATAGTGGCCTTGTGCTCTGGTTAAGTTCACCTACTTCTACGGCTAGAACACCTGCGGAGACTCCGTGCGCTAACGGGCTGATCTTGTCCATCGGTACAAGCACTTTTTACTGAAAGCAGCACTTTTCACCTTTCCCTTTCCTAATATCAACGCTATCCGTCTTGGCTTTTATATGTCATGTTACTATTACTATGGTTAATATTATTATTTCAAGCGCAGTGGTTTCAACGCGAACGGAAAGAATATATACATCACGGCGCGCAGGCGTCTCAACACCAACAAAAACAAAGGCTAGTAACGTTTGTTTTCTTGCTTAACATTCAAAGTAGAATTTTCCTTTTTTTTTTCACTTTCCCGCACCATCGTTTCAGCTTCTAACGCATACAAAACCTGAGTGTGTCAGACTTCTCTTCCCCTTTGGAAAGCGTTTGTGTTCTCTATTTTTCCATCCTCTTTGTTACAGCTCTGTCATTTCTCTTGCTACATACGGTGAAAGGTAGTGTGTGCTACCACGTTGCCCCTCAGCACCAAAAACCATCTTTAGTTTGCAAAAAAGAAACATCGGGCCTGACAGTTTTCATTGTCAACGTGTGCAACTTTATAGTTTGTCTTCGCCCTTCTTTTTCCCTCGTTTCCCTCTCTCTTACTTGACACCGTTACTTTTGACGTTTGAACGTTGATGCCCACAGCAACGCCGTCTCTGCCGCCGCTGTCGCCTCGTGTCTACGACACGGCGGTTCAGTCGATCGATGATATCAAGCTGCAATTCGTAACCGCTGAGGTGCGAAAGCGTTTTTCGACGATCAGCATGCCGGAGATGCTTGCAGTGCTCAATCTCCTTCTCACCGACAAACGAGTTATGCAGTGCGAGGAGGAGGGCAGCATGGCGCACGCTGACCATAAAACGCCACAGGACGGCAACTTAGAACAGAACGGCGTGTCGGAGCAGCTGTGCAAGAACTCATGCGTTTCGGTGCAGTCCCAAACTAGCATGAACTCGTCCGTCACAGCCAGCGAGTTGAGCCCGCGGGACTGGGGCTCGATGGTGATTGAGGCGAACGACGGGACGCGGCCAAGTTCGCCGTTGGTCGCGCGGTTGAACCACACGTGGAAAAGCACAATCACCTTCATTCTTGACAACGCGCGGCAGTACCGCCAGTCGGACAACGAGAGCTACACGGTGAAGGAACTGGTGCAGGCGGCCATCGCGGAGTGGTTTAACGGCTCTGGTGCAGCAGCCCCTCTCCCACAAAAGGACCCCACCAATGTCATGCGGCCATCCGACCGGGAGGCGTGGCTAAATGCCATGGCGAAGATGCGCCGTCTTGCAGAAAACGCATGTTATCAGAAGTATGATTTGCAGTACACACAACTCCATAAAGAGGCTGAGAACGACAACGAAGACGACACTGGCACGGCGACGTGCACGCCGCGCGACGACGACAGCGCGGGTATCCCACCGTTCTCGCTTGTCATTCAGTGCAGCGGTCCGCCAAAGCGGTTGTCGTCGTCCGCGGCGGCCACCGCACCGCAAGGCGTCGCTAGCCCAATGACGGCAGCACATAAGAACGAGGCGGAGGAGGAAAGCTCCACTTGCCTTGTCGTCGGTTGTGAGTGGTTTCAATGGGTGTTTCTCGTCCAGTGCCCCGTGGCGTGTCAGTGTGAACCATACCCCGTAATCGATAAGGACTGCCATGAAGCTGAGGCCGCAGTGATTCGGGTGGCGCAGCGGCGATGGCGGCGGCGACACTGCACGGTGCAGCTGCTTTACCCGTCCGAGGCAGGCTTTTCGGCGTCGCCGGACAGCGGGTCAGATCTTCGGTCCGCTGACGCCGAGTACGAGCTTAGCGAGCCGCAGGTGGTGCTGTCGTCGCTGCTCGGCGTGGCTATGCGGGTGTGGTGCCAAAACCATCCGCATCTGGTGGCGGAGGTCTTTCAAGTAGAGGAAGATACCTATCCGCAGCACCTCTACGTCGGAACATCGTTTTGGTCCATGTGGCCCACCCGCGACCTCAACACGTGGCAGCAGTGCGAAAGCGCCGGTTCAAGCAACTCGATGCCAATTCCGCTGCTCCCCGGCGAATGCTTCGCACACGACTCGGAACTGGATGAAGATGACAAGGAGGAAGTGAGCCAGGATGCGGGCTGTTAAAACGAGAAAATGCCCTTTGCTTTTTCCGTGGAGAGCATGAGTACACGAAAACCCGTTTAATACTGTACAATTTTTGCTAAAAAAAAAAACGAAGAACACTAGAACGTAAGAGTGCCCTTAGGTTTCCCTAGCGCGGAAAGAGCAGGTAGCCCCGGCCGAGCAGCCTTACTGATCCCGCCCGATCACCCTCCCCCATACACAAAAACCTGCTCTGGTGTTTAACCCGGGGCGGGGGGCCTACCGGCGACCTTTCCCCCCCCCCCCCCCCCGCGGAGACATCCTCCCCCGACGCCAGCGCCCCTCCGCTGAGACTGCACGGCGGGGCGGCTATCCCACCCTCCTCCTCCCGTCCCTTGGGAAGAGGCACGCCAGGCCGCCCACCCAAAAAAAAAGATAACCAACGCACAAGACCAGCTCAGCAGAAAAAAAAGAGCAAGCAACCTATCGAAGAGACTAACTTCACACGCAAAATTACAAAAGCGCACCCCATAATCGGTACACCAATTTTATTTACCCAGGGGGAGGAAACAGTTACATCACCGCTCGCTTTCCACCAAGTACAATACGGTGTTTTTTTGTGGTGGCCTACCCACTGAGCAGCCTTTTGCCAACTGCAACCTTCAAGTAAACGCTGAAGTACGCTTTTGTTACTTCACTCAACAGAAAGGTTGCACAATTCTTTTAATAATTACAGATGTCGACTTTAAGCTAATGGAAAGACATGCTTTTCAGCAGGTGAATATGACGTTTATTGTGTCGCGCATGGCATAACTCTGTTCTTTTGGCGCTTTAATTCCCTCGTTTTCTCTTACTCATTTGCATGGTTCCCTTCGTCTATAAAAACACCCACTTATTTTGGTTCTAATCCCTGATATTCATGCAAGAAGCCGAATTAATTACACCCCTTTAAATTCAGTTCATTTATTTAATTATATACATATATATGTATATATTACGTGATGCAACCACAGTGTATTTACACTAATATAAAATAGTCACCCAATCAACGGCCAATTATTGCCTGACTCAGCATTCTTTATTACTATTATTATTGTTTTCACTATTATTATTTTTCACACTCAGTCTTTACACACTTGCGCCGAAGAAAAACACGGCGGCGCCACTCCTCGAGCTTTTTGACGTTTCTGTCTAAAAGAATATGGACTCACAACGACTAGATTGGATCGATGTCGTCTCCACTTACTCGGAAGATACCGACCAGTATTCTCGCCGAGGGTCTGTGAGCGAGACGAGCGAGGTGCTGCGGCCCGCGGCCAGAACTCAGGTGACCCAAGCCAACCGTTGCCTGTTCGAGTTTGCAGGACTAGAAAACCCGATTGAACGGGTTCGGAAAATGACCAAAAAATTCGTGGCGTCGCCAGCCCTACCTGCCGAAGTAAGCCCATCGTGTTCGCCTACTAGCTCAGACGGTGAAAATCGTTCCACTTCGACAGACACCGAAACGGAAAGCACTAGTACGTCGCGAAGTGCACAGCCGCGTACCACTTGTTACAAGGAATACTCGCAAAGTTTCTGCACATGGGAAGTGTCGCAAAGCATGCAAGCACCTTCCGTCGTAGAAACATCACAGGTTGTGGTGCGCAGGAATGACTTGTGCAAAACGATCAACGATTACCTCGTTCTCCAACTCCTTGGCAGAGGCGCGTATGGCAAAGTGAAATTAGTTGAATCAATAACCACCGGTCAGAAACTGGCCATGAAAATTCTTCCAGCACCCAAAAATATAGCGAATGACAAGAGGCGCCTTGCAATTCAACGTGAAATAGCCGTCATGAAACGCATTAAGCATCCACACATGGTCCGGCTTCACGAAGTTCTTGGCAATCCCAAATCGGGTAAACTCTACCTTGTTCTGCAGTATATTAGCGGCGGGACAATTGCGAAGAAACTGACGAACACCACAGTGCAACCTATTGACGAGAAAACGCTTCAAGGCCAAGCCCGGCAACTTCTGAGCGCCCTCAAGTACCTTCAAATCAATGGAGTGGTTCACCGCGACATCAAGCCTGATAACATCCTCGTCGACGATGATGGTAACGTTTTTCTCTCTGATTTCGGTGTCAGCGCTGTGTGTACCGATGAGGTTGTGTCCGGCGTGGAAGGCACACCCGCATTCATGGCACCGGAAGTGTGTCGTGGTGATGCTGAAGTCACGGGTCACTTGGTGGATGTCTGGGCCCTGGGTGTGTCACTTTTTCAACTCATGTACGGTGTTCTGCCTTTCATAGCATCCAACATGATGGATCTGTCACGACAAATTCTTAATGAACCACTTCTTTTCCCTGATGAAGACCCTACAAGATGGCTACCCTTTGTGGACGAGTTCGGTCTCCCCGATGTAGATGTGTCTGGTGATTTCA
This sequence comes from Crithidia expoeki, assembly GCA_900240875.1. NCBI lineage: Eukaryota > Euglenozoa > Kinetoplastea > Trypanosomatida > Trypanosomatidae > Crithidia > Crithidia expoeki. The sequence goes on from OESE01000190.1 coordinate 40,999, forward strand.
AAGAAGTTATCCGCGGAATGCTCGACAAAGATCCCGCTGAACGTTGGGGTGTGCGGAAGATACTGAACTCCAACTGGTTGGCTGAACTAGACAGGACAGCACCTGGCGAGGGCTCTTCGCAACAAGTAGACGAGGAAACCGTTCAATTAGATGTATCGCTTAACGATATCGAAGATGCAATCGCACCCGCCGAAATCATGTACATCTAAGTTGCTTTCCTGAAATTATTATGATATGTTTATAAGGTGAGACGCGCTAAAGCAACCTTCTCCAAACATCTTACGCTTCAGAGTTTGCTGTCCTTTTTTTTGCTTCTAGTCTTGCGTGGTGTTTGTTGTTGTTTTCGTGCTTGGTACTGGATAAAAACAGGTATCCCTCTCCTTTTTTCCCAACTCTTACCTTTTACCTTGGGTGCTCTTACTTTTTTATTTTTCTGACTCTTTGTTCTTTGCCCTTTTTGAAATTGGACTTGACAAAGGTAGAGGGGAAGGAACACAAAGGCAGCATGCAGTAATTACTGCTCGCATTGGGTTTTCATTTCTCTCCCCCGGAAGTATATTTGACAGTGTCCCGTTTTCTTTTTTTTTCCATCCCGTTTAGCGTTAAGGGACGCACTTTGGTATCTTCTTCTGCTAATGCTTTTATGGACCCTTTTATTTGTTTTCTGTAATTACAGAGAGCGTTTGTCACGAAAAGGCGTTTATTACCTTATATAAACAATGGACCAATTCACTTTTGAAGCCCGATAGTAACGGTATTGGTCCCTCTCTGCGCAAAGAGAAAGATAAACTCAATAGCTTTGCTGGTTCCCTTTTTGTTGTTGTTTAGAAAAAACGTTCTAAATAGATACTTCCGTGCCTTTTTCTTCAAAAAGGGGCTTTTTCTTCAACGTTTTTTTTTTTTAATGCTGTTGCACGTCAAGTCAACCTCAACATTCGTTTTTTTTTTCCGTCGAGGTTTTGCCTCTCTCTTTACTCTTTTGTGTGTGTGTGTGTACGTGTACTGGTAAGAAAAAAAAAATGTCTATTACAATTTCTTGAGATAAACCGCGTCGGAGCTTGGCTTATCCGTACTTTTCTTAAAATGTGTTTGCTGATGTTCAGGGTGATGCCGAAGGCTACTGTACTTTACTTCTTGGCTTTTGTTTCTCCTTGGAACCCATTATTTTCTGTTAGTCCGTGTTAACTGTTTTTTTTTTTTTTTGTAACCAATTGTGTTTTTTCTTCTTCCTTTCTACTATATTTGGTTCCCGAAACGTGACACCTATTACTCTAGATAATTCTAGGTGTCTTTTATTTATACACGTCAGTGCGTTTATTATTCTTGCATTTTTTTTTTCTTCGCCTTCATCTCAGATTAAGCTGAAAAGGGGCGATTAAAGTGAGTGAAGTCGATTACGTGGTATACAAGCCACGCGGTGTTCTTAGTTGCAAAAGAACAGCTTGAATCATCTGTATTTCTCCTTGTCTAGATATTCTCTTGCTGTAAAGCGTGAGATGTTTTCCACGGTGGTTGCATAACGGCAATTGCGTGGCACATGGTTGAAAGATAGAGACTAAGTGTGGTGCGGATACCTACCACATACGGAACCGGATTATTTCTACATTGTTCTGAAAGCACAACAACCTTTTGACTACCAATTGATCCCTTTTTCCTGCATATTTTTTTGCTCCACATGCGACCCGAAAAAAAAAAAATGCCGCAGCAACAGAGGCAGTTAAAGAGCAACAACGGGATCTCTTGAGGTAACGGGAAGGATCTCTTTCCGTTATTTTTATTGTAATTTTACGTACAATTATCAACTTACGAGCAGTAAAAACCAGTATTATCAGTTGCACGTACAGTATGTCTCTGCGCTGTGAATCGATTGGTGCGTATCGCAACCTCTATCGCGCCGCTGCGCGAACCGCGCAAGGTTGCGGACTGTACAATAGCCCAGGGCTTCTTCAATACGTGTCCCAGCGGTTCGGCAAGGAGGCCGATCGGCATCATGTACAGCTGTCACAGGCTTTGAGAACGCTTGAATGCCGAAGTGATCAGCAGAATCCAAGGAATCAACCCAAAAGGGCGTTGGAGCGGACCAGGTCAAAGATTCTTGTTCAGTACCAGCGGTACATATCGTCTGAAATCGACCGAACGCGCGCACTGACTCAAGCATTGTTTCAGGCACCAGGGAACGCGGCTCTTACCTCAGTTTTGCAAGTGCTGTCTGCCGGAGTCGGTAGCGCTGCTTATCAGCAAACGTTGGAAGCCAGCTTTTTATCTTTTCTTGAATTCGAAGAGAAGCGGGCGTTGCGCGATGAGGTGGCTGACGACGCGACAAGCGAGCGGCAAAATCGAATTATGCTTCAAGCACTTCTACCGTTCGCAGAGCGACTTCTTTTCGTTCATCGCACGGCTATCGGCGAGCAGAACACAGCGAGCTCTTTAGTGTACCTTACTCCGTGGCAAGTCGCAGACGCCATTGTTGGGAATCGCAGTGGTGTATCTGCGGTACATCTTCGCATTGGCAGGGACCACGTTGTGGTTGAGGTCGATGAAACGTATAATAAGCAGGTGGTGTACATTTGCTGCACGCGCCGCAACGGCGGAGACTCTGGTAGCTACGAGTGGGGGCGAGAGATAGAGCGGGTGGAGATCAGCGAAAGCGAGGAAGTGCAGAAAACACTTTTCCACAGCGAGTTTCTGTTTCAGGCGACCCGCATCTGCGACACGTTATTACACGACTCTCCGCTGCACCCTACACGAAGCACCGTGATCATTGGGCACGCTGTCGGTGGTGCAGTTGGACTTATTCTGTCTCTCTTGCTTGCGCAACGCGGGTTTGAGGTTTCGAACACTATATCTCTCGGCGCCCCGAAGGCGTTGCAGGGTACGCTGGAGCGGTATGTATCAGCCGTCAACCCAATTCGCCTCGTTTTAGCTGGCGATCCACTCGTTGAGCTTCCTGTCACCGGGGCAGAAGGTGCACCGTTTGTGCACATTGGCGAGATCTTGCTGCTCTCTCCGCCCGGCACAAATTCAGGGGCAACAGTATTTGCGTCCGACAACTCGTCCACTTCTTCTAAAACAGAAGTAAAGCGTGACGATGAAAAGGATGAGTCAAGCTCTTCGAAAGACGAGACTTTCACAGCGGAGTCGCTGGGTGCGATGCTGATGGATGTGGAAGGCACTAACGAAGCCGTTGCATGGAAATCAACAAGCGCATTGCCGCACGGCACGGAGGACAAGGAGGCACCACTTACCGATGAAGACCAAGATGATGTGGGGGAACTGCAACGTGTTGCTGAGGAGCGTTATCGTAAGCAGTTTCTCGTTGAGGATTATGTGCGTCATATGCAGAACCCATCGGTCGAGCTGACGTACGCGGAGGGTGATGAGGTGTGGGATGGCGGCGATTACGAAGCAATGAAGCAGACAATGCAAGTGGACCCGGCCATCACTCCAGAGGAGCACCGTGTGCGAGACCTTCGTGGACCGTTGTGATGAGCTTTACTATAACGTTGACTGCGTAGCTGCCTTTTTTTTTTGATTGAAGCAGTTTGTTTTTCAGATAGTGGTGAGCAAGCGTGTTACACCCAAATTTGCTCTAGTACACATTTCTACTTTTTCTTCACACACACACACACACACACACAAACACATTTGGTTTTTTTGTTCATTCACTGTTCCGCTGCACAGCGACTTTTGAAACGCTAAGTGTAAATAAACTCGAAAAGTACTATTACATATTATCAGAAGTCTTCCATATCAATAGGAACGTTCCAATGAAATAATTCACTCAGTAACGATTAAAAAAAAAAATGCGTTGCGTAAATGAACTTCTTAGGTTGTTTTCACCCCATTTCAAAATCAGCTGTGGGCCCAGTTATCCCCTTTCCCTTTCTTCTGCTCGGGGAAAGTGAGTTTTGGAGTACCATGAAGCTTTTCTTGAAACAATACTAATCCCCATCCTATTTGAACTTCTTTTTTATTATCCTTCCCTCTAAGCATCATTGCATCGTTCTCGATTTCTTGTTGCATGTTCTACTTAAACGTCAACCTGTCTCTTTTACGCGTACAAACGCCCCCCTTTTCCCTTGATGTGACTTCCTGACAGAGCCAAGCAAGCAAGCGAGCAAAAGAGTATTAATCTGTCTCTCATTACAAAAGCCTTCCGTTTGAAACGCTGCATTTCTCTCGACTCAACCCATCTTTTTATTTAGAGTTTTCGTTACCCAAACACAGAGCCGCCACCATGAAATTTGGGTACAAGAGTGAGACGGGTTCGGCCATGCTGGGCTTGTGTGCTTTCGTCAGTTGCTTCGTAATTCCCAAGCGCTTTATTCTTGTTGTCCTTCCATTGTGGGCGGTTACAGGGCGACTGGTCGCTAGGGGTTCCATCAACCGTGCACGCCCCGTGAGCGATGCGGACTCGGCGGAGAAGCAGGCAAAGGCACGCTTTGTGATGTCGCGCGACATGCCGCAAGAGAAGCGTCCGGTGGCCATCGTGACGGGGACGAACAGTGGAATCGGGTACTGGACCGCGGTGGGGCTCGCGGCGGAGGGCTACGAGGTCATCGTTACGTGCCGCTCGGCGACGCTGTCAGTGGAAACGGCGGAGAAGATACGCACGGAGGCGGAGGGGGAGCGCCGCGCGCACCCGCAGAAGTATGCGCATGCACCGGCAACGGTGCTGGTGCAGGCGAAGCTGCCGGTGGAGTGCGACGACTTCGCCAGCGTGCGCGCGTTTGCGGAGTGGGTGTCGAGGGTGTACGCGACGCGCAACGTGCAGGTGCTGGTGAACAACGCCGGAGTGATGCGCACAGACATTACCTTTTCGGCTTTCCACCCGCAGTTGGAGTACCACACTGCCGTGAACTTTTTGGGCCCGTTGCTGCTCACAGAGCTGCTGCTGCCGCTGCTCGAGAAGAATGGCGGCCGCGTGGTATATGTGTCGAGCGAGGCGCATCGCTTCCCTCAGAGTATTTTGGAATCCGGTCGCTTTAGTATGTGGAAGTGGGTAAGCAGCTACCCCACTTGCACCGGGCTGGCAGGCGGTAAGCTCTTGACGGCTCTTCGGGAACTCAACCAGGGTGCGGAGAAGTCGTGCGGTCCTCTGCACACGACGAAGCTCAATTTCTCCCTCTGTCGTTACGGCACAAGCAAGCTGCTCAATGTCTACCATGCTCACGTGATCTCGCGGCGATATGCGCTCGACAGCGCGCAGTCTGGGGCTCTAGGCGTGGATGTGTGCTCTTTGCATCCAGGGTGCGTTGCAACCAACATCTCCCGGAGTCTGTTAAACTCTTTTGTGGGCGCGATCTACGCTTGGGGCTCGCTTTTGTTTCTGAAGACGTGCTGGGAGGGTGCGCAGACAACTCTGCACTGCGCGATGTGTCCGCGGGAAGAGTTGAGGCTGGTGGCGCCACCACACGGTTCTTGGGCCAAGCAGGCATCAGAGGCAGTGAGTCCCTACTTTGTCGAGTGCACGGAGAAGACAGAAGGCATGCTGCTCGCGTACGGTTGGGATGTGAAGGAGGCGGAGGCCATTGTTGAGTGGGGGAAGCAGCAGGTCGGTCTCCAGTAGCTCGTTTTCGAAAAATAAAAATGCGTTCAGATTAAAGTGCGGTTTAGTCCTTACGTTTCCTTGGTAAGCCGTAACGAGCTATTGAAACGGGTTTGAACGCGGAAATGTGAAGGTAGGCGAATTGCAGTAGCGAAGGTTACAACAACTTATTGTGTTCTCCTCTCTGCTGCCAAAACGAAATCAAACAAACGAAAAAGAGAAAATTGTGTGGCTGCTTTTGTTTTTGGGTGTGTCTAATACAGAGCCGCCGTTGCGAAGCTGGTGCTTGCATCCGGGTCTTTCTGCGTTCCAGGAGGAGAGCATATCTTGTTGCTGAAAACTCACGGAGAAATTACTGAGCACTTTTTCCGCAACTATTTTCTCTACTTTTCTTTTTGCCTCACCTTTGAACGCTTTTTTTTTCCCTCTCGGTCACTTCACCTACTCCGTGTGCCAAGGTTTGTTTGAAATCTCGAAGAAATCCACTCTTCCCAGACGCTTAAAATTAGAACAGTGGACGAAACCACATACTCAAACGCACTACAACAACAAAAATGGGATTCGGCTACAAGAGTGAGACCGGTGCAATCTGTGCCGGTATCGGAGCTTTCGCCGCGTGCTTCTTCGTTCCAAAGAACTTAATTCCGGCCATCATTCCATTGTGGGCTGTAATGGGGCGCTTCCTCGCAAAAGGCGCCATCAACCGTGCACGCCCCGTGAGCGATGCGGACTCGGCGGAGAAGCAGGCAAAGGCACGCTTTGTGATGTCGCGCGACATGCCGCAAGAGAAGCGTCCGGTGGCCATCGTGACGGGGACGAACAGTGGAATCGGGTACTGGACCGCGGTGGGGCTCGCGGCGGAGGGCTACGAGGTCATCGTTACGTGCCGCTCGGCGACGCTGTCAGTGGAAACGGCGGAGAAGATACGCACGGAGGCGGAGGGGGAGCGCCGCGCGCACCCGCAGAAGTATGCGCATGCACCGGCAACGGTGCTGGTGCAGGCGAAGCTGCCGGTGGAGTGCGACGACTTCGCCAGCGTGCGCGCGTTTGCGGAGTGGGTGTCGAGGGTGTACGCGACGCGCAACGTGCAGGTGCTGGTGAACAACGCCGGTGGCATGCGCAAAAAGCTGGGTTTCTCTCAACATCACCCCAACCTGGAGTACCACACTGCCGTGAACTTTTTGGGCCCGTTGCTGCTCACAGAGCTGCTGCTGCCGCTGCTCGAGAAGAATGGCGGCCGCGTGGTATATGTGTCGAGCGAGGCGCATCGGTTTCCTCAGGCTAAGCTGGAGCCGCGCGCCTTCAGTGCATGGCGGTCGGTGCGAGCCTACCCCACCTGCAACGGTATCGCGCTGCCGACGCTGTTCACTGCGCTGAAAGAGGTAAACCAGGTAGCGGACAAGTCGTGTGGTGCCCTGCACACCGAATCCACCGGTGGAGCTTTTGCCCGGTACGGCGCAAGCAAGCTGCTCAATGTCTACCATGCTCACGTGATCGCACGGCGTTATCGTGACGTCAAAAACGAGGTAAATCGCGTGTACGCCTGCTGCCTGCACCCAGGCTGCGTCACAACTAATTTCAGCCGGGACACGATGACCAACGCTTTCGGAGTCCTCTACGCGTTTCTGAACCTGCTCTTTATGAAGAAGAGCGTTGAGGGTGCGCAGACGACGCTGCACTGTGCGATGTGCCCGCGGGAGGAGCTGGAGCTGGTGGCGCCGTCCGGCGAGAAGCCGACTACCAGCCCCGATGCCGTCAGTCCGTACTTTGTTGAGTGCGCCGACAAGACGCGCGACATGTTGCTCGCGTACGGGTGGGATATCAAGACCGCAGAGGCGTCAGTTGAATGGGGCAAGCAGCAGGTCGGTCTTTAGTGACGGCTGCTTTCAATCCTTCCTGTATCAAAGCCGAATATTGCGCCGTTGGCTGCCATGACAATTTTTTTTATGTTTTGTTTTCATCGTACCTTTCACAAAGGCCGACTTCTTATGTCGGCAAACTGTCGGATCCCTAGAAAAAAAGAGGGAAGGCACGTTTTGCAAGACTACCTAACTGCAAATGCGCTTCCGCAGTTTCCCTCTATTACTATTTGCGTTAAGTGCGTTGTACTCAAACTTGATTGCCTCGTTTGCTTTCCCGTTGCTGCTTTCCTGTAAGTTTATTATTATTATTGTTGCTACTACGATCGGTAGGTTTATTTGAACATTTCGTGCTCAGCAAAGTTCATGCCGGGCTTCCCTTCCTCTGTTAAAAACAACGCTTGGCGTCTTTTTTCCTCACCTTCTCAATTTGTTCAAAAAGCTAAATACTTAGGGAATTGATCAACGCTATCAAGTATAAAGCACAGGGAGAGAAGAAGCGACTAGGAAGTCACTACTTTGTCGATTCGCGCTTCGGTAACCTTGCAGGTATGTGTGCATCGGCTTTTGATGTTTCTCACGGTTTTTTGATGCCCGATTTCTCTCCTCCCTTCAAATTGAGACGACTGCACTATAATTAGCCTTTCGTTTTATAGTCGAGGCTCAAGGTGATTTACGTTAACGTTAGTGTCTGGCACCTCCGTGCTCTGCTGCCTCAACACGCAACCCTTTTAAAAGTGTTAAAATGAAGCGTAACATCCTTTTAGTTTATCTCCTGCCCTCTCTCTTGACTAAATATAAATATCCTAATATAATACCTTTTTGCATTATACTGTTCTGCGTGTTTTTAATCTACATTTCAAATAGCAACCTCGTTTCCTTTCACTCCCAACACTCCTCTCGTATAAATCTCGGCTTTGTCCCATGCAAGGGAGATCGCTTTTTGTTTTTCTTTTGGCGAGGCCGACAATTGAAGCATTCTTGTTTCTATAGAGAAGCTCACATATATTCTTCTATATATATATATATATTGACACGCAAACAGGCAAACAAACAACAACAAAAAAACGCATCCTGCTTCTTCTCAGTCGTTTCCATTGTCTCTTTCGTTTTCCCATCCTGTATCTGCATTATTTGTGTCTTCTGTCTCACTGAGCCTTAATCGCTGAATTGTCTCACCTTGTAGTGTCCACACATACACACTAACGTATTAAGGTGTTCTACTCGCATTAACGTTGGGACTGCCAGAGATCAGTTTTCCAAGCTTCGATCGTTTCTACCTACTCCATTTGTTTTTGGTTGCATTTTTTCTTTTGGAAAGAGCAAGACGAAGGAAAAGCAAAAAAAAAACTGCCTGAAAAGGTTTGTTTTTTCCCTTTCTTCCGTATTCTCCGCACAAGTGTAAGGTAATCGCGTGTCTACCTCCATGCTCAATTCGGCACTAATCGAACACCTCATCGAGGTTCTCCCAAAAGCAGAGTTACACCTCCACATCGAGGGCACGCTGAACCCTGAGCTGCTCTTCAAGCTCGCCATGAAGAATGGTGTAAACCTGCCATACAAAACTGGCGAGGAGGTCAGAGCCGCGTACAACTTTTCTGACTTGCAGTCCTTTCTCAACCTCTACTACGATGGCATGTCGGTGCTGGTCACCGAGGACGACTTCGCCGAGCTCGCCTACGCCTATACGCGCATGATGCACGAGAGCCGCGTCTGCCACGCCGAGCCGTTCTTCGACCCACAGAGCCACGTCAGCCGCGGCGTGACCTTCCGTGTCGTGTACGATGGACTGCAGAAAGGATTCCGGCGCGGCGCCGCCGAGTTCGGTGTGAGCATCTCCCTTATCTTCAGCTTTCTGCGGCACCTCTCCGAAGAGGAGTGCTTTGCCTTCGTGCGTGACGACCAACACTGCGACAACGGGCAGTATATTCGTGAGCTCTTTGCGCAAAAGGCGTTCATCGCAGTCGGCCTCGACTCCTCTGAGGTGGGCAACCCGCCGGAGAAGTTTGCACGGCTCTTTCGCTACTGCCGCGAGGAGCTGCATGTGCCTTACCTCGTTGCCCACTCCGGTGAGGAAGGTCCACCGGCGTTCATGTACGACGCGCTGAACATGCTGATGGTCGACCGGATCGACCATGGCGTCGCCGCCCGGCTGGATGGCGAACTGTGTAAGAGGCTGCGGCGTGAGAAGGTTCCACTTACGGTGTGCCCGACTTCAAATGTGGCCCTGCACGTCTTTGACGACCGCTCCACCTGCGGGACCGCTGTGATGGAGCTGCTGCTGACGGAGAAGCTGTGTGTGACGATCAACTCCGACGACCCAGCCTACCTCGGCGGCGACGTGCGTGAGAGCTACCGTCTTCTCGCCGAAACAGGCCGCCTAACGCCAGAGGTGCTGAAACAGCTGGTGCTGAACTCCTTCCGTGCTAGCTTTCTCTCCGCGACGCAGAAGAAGATGTACATTGAGCGAGTGGAAGAAGTCTACAAGGAGGTGTGCAACCACGCGCTGCTCTACCGGCACGTGGGGCCTAAACTGCCTGTGCCTGAGTTGGAGGAGGGAGAGATCAAATCAGTCGAAAAATCTTAAATGAAGAAAACAAGAGAATATAGGCAAAAAAGTAAAATGGAGCTGCGACTTGGTTAGGGTGGCTTTAGGTTCAAACCCAATTCGTTTAGGCCAGCATGAGACACACTTCTATTCTTCTGCATTCTCTAACATTTTCGTATACTTTTCTCTTTTATCGGGTAGACTTTAGTCGCCACGTTTTTTTTTGTTTTACCGCTACGTCCCAGGCGTCGTGGTCTGATAGTCGGTGTGTTGTCAGCTTAAAGGGCTGCTGTCTACGCACAATTCGCACTGATGCAGTAGAAAAGAAAGTAGCCTAGACTCGTGAAGCGGCGAAGGCGTCTCTCTTTTTGTTTTCCTTCTTATTAGGACCCACGTCAGATAACGTTTCAGATTTTTTTTTTCTAGCTCCCTTTATTGTCACTATTTTTGGGTGTCATCTGGACCGCTTTATAGCAACCAACACGCAAGTCTCTTGTTCCCTTGTCACGCTTTTTTTTTTTGTGCCTTTGTTAGTGTTTGCTGTTTTTAGGTCCTTCAGGGGTGGTACGTACTTACTTATTATTATTTGTCAATTGAGCGTGCGTGTGTGAAGATCTGTATGCGTTTACGTGCGCTGTTACCCCTCTCTAGTGAACTGCTGCCAGTAAGCGTTTTCAGAGTGCTGTACAAATGCCAGCCCGCGTTGTTGTTATGTCTCCCCCACCTCGACGATGTTCCCTCTGTCGGTTCTCTCGTTTCTTTTTTTTAATTGACCGTTCTATCGCTGTCTTTTTCTTTTCATATTCTTTTCCTCTCTCTCTTGTCGCACTGGAGTGGTTGTTTTCTCGTACAACTTTCACGTTTTTCTTGTCGCTTTGCTTTTGTTGGATACTTCACGTAACCACTTTTTTTTTTCGCAAGCTTTCCCCGTACATTTTTCACTCATCGGAAGAAAAAAAAAAACTCGGGATAAGTAACGGCTACCCGACTGCAAGGCGACTCGATCGGTTACCATGGTTTGCGTCCGCCGTCACATTTTGAGATTCTTTTGGTTCCCTCGCCGTTACCATATTGTTGGCTTGAATATGACTCACGGAGTAATTCTAGTAGACTTGAAAAATTTTTTCGTTTGATAACTCGCATTGCTCCTATTAAAGGCGTGCATCTGGGCTTACTTAATGCGCTATGCACTCCACCTCTTCCGTCTGCTGTTCTGCGAGAAGAAGTTCCCCCCCCCGATTCACGGTTGCGCGGCTTTTAAAAATTTAATTCGCGGAGTTCTTTCAGCTTTCTAATTAGCTGCAAACGCGTCGCGGAAGCGTTAGTAGCGTTTAGGAAGGATAAGTCGCGGAGCATTCGAGAAAGACACCCCCAAAGAAACAAAAGCAACGAGCATTTAGTGCCTAGTGTCCCCCCAAAATGTTCCACCTGTACGCCTCTGAGGTGGTTGCGTTCGCTTCGCTCGTCCTCTTTATCGGCGTATTCAGCCTTCTCTGGCTCTTCCGCGTCGGCTGGTCACGTGAGGCAAATGCGGTGGACGTGCTGGTACTCGTCCTCAGCTGCGCCTTCAGCTGCCGTTTGGTTGCGAAGGGCAAAGTGTGCCAGTGGCCTAAGAATGTGGACTTCACGGGGCGCGTGGCACTTGTGATCGGGGCCAGCTCAGGAGTTGGCTACAGCACAGCCGAGCAGTTGGCAGAACATGGTTGGACCGTCGTCCTCGCCGCGCGCAACACGGAGCGCTTGATGTACGCCAAGAAGTGCATCGAGCGACACGTGCAGAGGTGTCGGTCGAAGGGCGAGGTAAAAGTGCTCGGCACCGTCGACCTCCGCTCCGATGTGTCTATTCGTGCCTACGTGACCAGCCTCGCCGCGGTGAAAAACTCGGTGCCGGTGGGGCTGCTTGTGATGGCGGCAGGGGCGTTACACCGACATATGACCTTCGTGGGCGAAACTGAGGAGCTGAGGGGCGGCGAGGCGTCTGTGTCGGCCTCACCAGAGCAGTGGCGCGGCTTGGAGTGCACACTTGCCTCGAACGCCGTGGGGCCGTTTCTCTTTACACAGTTGATGCTGCCGCTGCTGGACGAGACGGCTAAGAGGTCGTCCGTGACGTCGCGCATTGTGAATGTTAGCTCGAGCTGCCATTCCTTTCTTGGGTTGGGCAAACAGACGCGCTACGACCCTATCGCGATGCTGCGCGGGCTGGACCGTCGAGGTGCGGAGGTGCTGGTCGGTCGACGCGGCGGTGGCGCTGCTGCCGCTGCGGTGGGGGGCTCAAACGCGAATAAAGACCCTTACTACTTCAAGGACTTCGGCTTCACAAATTTTGTCGGCTACTACGGCTTGTCCAAGTTGTGTGTCATGTGGAACACACGGTTGCTAGCGTATCAGGTGGCCACGATGCGCTTCACTAAGAAGCCAGAGGACACCGCCTTGAAGTTGAGCAAGGGGGAGGTTGGCAAGGAGAATGGAAGGAGGCCGTCGCCAGCAACCCGCACTACCGCTACTACATCTCCCGTGAGCAACACTGCAAGCGAGCCGACAGCGCAGGACAACAGGCAACAAAATCAGCTGAGGATTTTCGTAGCTTGTACACATCCAGGCATCATCACCACCTATCTCTACCGCGAGCTCTTCTCGCCGCGTGTATTGGACTTCCTAATTTACTACCCCTCGTTAGTGGTCGGCAAGACATGGTTTGAGTCTGCGCAGTCGACACTGAAGGCGGCGGTGGAGGACACGGACATGGTGCAGGGCGGCTACTACCTCTGCAGCGGCGAATATGGACCCGAGAGCGGGGTGAACTGCGTGTCGGCGCACGCACAGAATCCAACGTACCTGCAGTTGTATCGGGAATGGTTAATGAGCAAAGTTGCACCTTCGATGGAGTCCCCAAAAACAAAGGAGTAGTTTGTTGCTTTTTATCAATCATTGCACTTGTTTTAAGATTTACACATACACACACACACACACACACAGAATATCGAGGTGAATTCTGTTGTTTGATGTTATAACGCCACAGCCAACTTGAAAGGTGTCATGCTTATCACTAGTTAATTAAATACAAAAGAGTTATCAAAGGTTAATCATATTCCTGGTTAACACAGCAAATTTGAAAGGTAGAGCTCTTTCCTTGTCGTGTTTCTCAGAATAAACAGTCAATGAACTCTCTATATAGAACGGGAAGGGCGATTCAGCTGTTCATTTAGTCTCTATCAGCCATTTGTGTTCAGTCGACGCTGTCCCGTGTTCATTTCACCCAACTTTCTTTCCTCTTCATCCTTTTTTTTTTTGTCTCTAACTGCGCCAATATTTAGCTTTTTTCCCCCTTTGCTGTTGAGCAGTACAAACGCCACAGCATAGCTGTTCGATAACAAGCTGGCACACAAATTGCAAACTTTGTAAGTTATTGTACAACAGCAAGCATCTAGATGTCTGCCTTTTCAAAGTTTCCAAAGCAAAACAAACTCGAGGCATCCACCATGTCCGCAGGGACGACCGCCAACGACGATATCATGATCGTTATCCCAACAATCGACCTTCCTGTGTTGTCTCCGGGTTACTCACTTCCCTCGAACACCATGGCACTGGAAGCGTCGACGTCGCGCTACTTCAAACCGGGCCAGACTCCGTACAAAAAGCGTAGTCGAGGTGCAACAGAAGCCGGTCTTGATGCTCTTACAACCAACGTGCTCGATGCCCTTTACGCTGAGGAGAGTGGGGGCGTCGGCAGTGGTGCGCAACAACACAAGGCAAATGCGCCGACGTCCAGCAGCAGTAGTAGCACCACTACTATTGCACACATGAAAGCGCATCTCACGAAGCTGTTCCGCGATCCCGTGCGCAGCGAACACGACATGTTTCGTCTCGTCGATGTGGCGGGCTGTCGTCGTGTCTTGCAAGAGGCCGCGGAGGCCTTTTCAAAAGCCGAAGCGATCATTTCGTCAGCCAGTGCGGTTCAAAAGGTGAGTGACTTCACTTCCTGCTTGACGATCGGGCAGCACCACCGCTACCGTGCTTTTGTTTTAGAGTGGCTGCGTGACCAGCCTTCTCGCTCCGCTCCACCGGATACGGGCGAGGTGTTAAAAGTGGTTCAAGCGGAACAAAGACTCTTCTTGGAGGTGTTGCGACGCGAGGCCGGCGCCTGCCTTTACCAGGGCTCAAAATTGTCTTTGTATGAACTGTTGACACCGGAGCTCCTGAGCTTCGCGAGGCTCTCGAGGATCAATCGAATGCGGCAGCAGCTCCTCTCTTTCCTGGCAGACGCGAAGGCGCACAAGACTGAGCTTCTCCTCTGCTGTTGCCCTCCGTCTGTATCCAACGTAAAGGGTGCGGCGGCGGTAGTTGACGCGGATTATGGAGGGATGTCGTTTGAGCAAGACGACGATGACATTTACGAGTCGACTGGCCTTAACGAGTCTGCCACACTGGCGCACAAGCTGACACCTCAGCAGCTTTTTCAGCGGCGCTACCCCACTCTTCGCGTGCTGCAGTGGCACATGGCGAAGCTGTACAATTCGCGGCAGACGGGAACGCCACCGCCGTTTCCGAATCCGCAAGTGCAAAGCAGTTTGGTGGGAAGTTTCTCACCGAGTGCGGGGTCTGCAGAAAGTCGAAACGCAGCCGAAGCTGATGCCGCGTCTCTGACCTGTCCGTCAGCATTGCCTGTTGGTTCCCCGAATAGAAGCACGGCACTAGGGCTCTCAGATGACCCACCATCACGCCTTTTGCTGCGCAACCTTCCCCAGTATAACCCAGGCAATGAAGATCTTGTGGCCCAAATCGATCACACCGACGAGGAGGCGGAAGGCAATTTTAAAACCAGCCAATCCAAGGAGGAAGGCCGTGATATCGAAGAGACGACGCCTTCAACTTTTACCGATCGTCATCTACCGCCTGACTTGACGGCAGCGATTTCCGTGTCGTCGCTACGGACATACGCCGAACAGTTTCTGCTGCCACGCTTTGGCTGGCGACTTTCTAAACCTGACAGCGGCAACAAAACCGCCGTCGGTTCAGCGCGGCTCGCGCAGCGGCAGCCTGAGGATGTGATCGAGTCCACCTCTCTCTCTTTGACGTTCGCTGCGTTGCTGAAACTGTTTGTCGCGCACATCGACACCGAGGAGCCGCGCACATCGTTCCGCATCCCTGTGCGCGTGCACCTCACACCGATTCCAGCACAAAATAACAACAAACACGGAGATAAGGCGGATACCACGACAGTCAGACTGCGCTACCACGCGCACGTGACGGTGAGCGACGCGGTGCCGAATGTTAAGGAAAGCCGACACAGCGTCCAGGTAGCTGCTGCAGAACACCTGCTGCACCGAATGAGCAGCAATGACGAGGAGACTCATCGAAGCGATATTAGGGAAGCCAGATCGTCCTACAACGAAAACAGTAATCTGAAGAAAACATTCGTGTCGACGTTACCTGCAGCCACTCCTACACCTCCTCCTCCCTATGTAGTCGCACGTATTCAACTCTCACGCAGTGCCACCATGCAAGGCACAGTGGTGCAAGGCGAGGCGGCAGTGCACGCTGCCGGCGGCGATCGCATCAAAGCCAGTGCTGCGGCACTCTCGTCCGTGAAGGAAGCGATGGCCGACGTCGCACCGGCACTGCCGTTTCACGTGTCCACGCCAATCAGTGTCACGACTACACCACCGGCTGTGCCGCACGCCACCATCACCACCGTTGGAGCTGGAAACAAATCTTCTGCTGTGCTGTTTATCCTGGCCAAGATGGAACACCTCAATGCGACCTCCGCTGCAGCTTCGGCGGCTACCACAGCTGCCGGTGCTGTTTCCCCTCTGGTCCATCTGACCAAAAGGGTGATTGCAGAGCCGTGTCCGCACCTGCTGGAATCTCTGTCGCCGCGCGAAATGCTACAGCTTGACCTCATCTTTACGTGCTTCCCAGAAGCGGTGGTACGATTGCATCACGTCCAGCTGGCGCCGTCTGATAAAAACAAGGGAGAAGCAAGCGAGGGCAGTATGCAAGTACTAGCGGTGCAGACGCTGACGAGCGCTAACTGGGCACCGCTGCGTAAGCAACTGCAGACTCGACCGGTGGAGTCACTCGTTACCACACCAAGCCCTTCCGAGGTGCTGGCGACGCAGTCGTGGGATCTCTTGTACGACACGCTGACGTGGCTAATCGACTCTGTTGTGCGTCACGCCGCGGATGCCCTGCGCGCACTTCAGGCGTCCGAAGACGGCGCATCTTCGTCTTCCACCACTAGCAACAGTCACGCTGACACAGTTTGTAGTGATCGCTTTGCCTACTTCATTTTGAGCAACCATGCCAATTTGGTCAACACATGCGCGAGTGCAAGGGTTGACGCCATGAAGTTTCACCGCGGTGACAACGTATCGGAGATTATTACGTCCACTTTTACGGAAAGCCGTTTTGCGGCGCGTTACGTATTGCAAGACGTCTCGGAACTGTATCCAGACTACGAGCCGCGCATCGACATCACCTTCGAGGCAGATAGCCTTACATTTCTAGAGGAAATTGATGAAGATAACTGTAGGGACGGTGCCGGTGATGTAGGTGAAAACAGGGGCGTGAGCCCGGTGGCTATGCGACTGTACCGTGAGCCGCACACGTGGAACACCGAGACGGTTCCCTTTACCTTCCGGCGAAAGACATCGGCTTCTTTGTCTTAAGTAGTCCCGGCGCGACCTTAGAAGCTAAACGAAGAGGGTGCGTAAAGACTAAGTTTGCTAGAGTAGAGTCACAAGTTGCAGCGTGCTTTGTTGCGGACGCCGACTATAATTCTGGTATCGGTTTAGCATTGGGTCACTGCGGTCTAGAATTTAGACGACGTCGCTTTGAGAGATCCAAGCGTTTACGTTGGGTGGAGTGGGTTTTAGAGATCTGAGCGAAGAAAATAACTGGAAAAGAAGGTGGTTTATACGCGGTCACTTTCTTTTTTTCTTTGTTTTACACCGGGTGGTAGAAAGAGTAGCGAACGCGTTTTCTCTCCGCCTAAGCGAGGTAGAGTGATGTCACTTATCTGTCAACTGTTATATTTGGTCTAGGGCGATCTCGCGCTGTCCGTTAAGTTAGAGGTGGGAAGTTCAGACTCTAGGAAATACTTGGTTGCCTAAAGAATGCTCTTCTATTTCAGCTTTCCTCTTGCGGTTTCTGCTGTATTTTGTCCATCTTCTTCTCTTTTCCCCCTTTTCCTACCTGCCTATTTACAACACATTCACACAAACACAAAAATTTCCTGGTCAATCACAAAACAATGTGTGCGTACTTGCCCAGTGCACGTTTAGCGTGAAGAGTCGTCATGCCCCCAAAGTTTGATCCCTCGCAAGAGATCATCGTGATCGTGCGCGCCGTCGGTGGCGAGGTGGCTGCGACCGCGTCTCTGGCTCCCAAGGTTGGTCCTCTCGGTCTCAACGCCAAGAAGATCGGTGAGGATATCGCTAAGGCCACCAAGGACTGGAAGGGTCTTAAGGTCACCTGCGAGCTGCGCGTCAAGAACCGCGTGGCCACCGTCGTCGTCACGCCTTCTGTGGCTTCCCGCCTCATCCGCGCCCTCAAGGAGCCGCCGCGTGACCGCAAGAAGGTGAAGAACGTGAAGCACAATGGCAACATTCCGTTTGCGGAGATCATCAAGATCGCGAAGGAGTCACAGAGCAAATCCATGGGCAGTGACCTGCAGGCCGTGGTGATGGAGGTGCTCGGCACCGCCGTGTCCATCGGCTGCACCGTCGACGGTGAGAGCCCCCTTGATGTGCAGAACAAGGTTCGCGAGGGCAAGCTGAAGGTACCGAAGTAGAGTGGCCCTGATGGTTTCTGTTTGCTTGTGACTACCAGCACAAGGAAAAAAAATGTGCAAGCACTGAAGCTTTTTCATTTGTTGGAGAAGCTTTCAGTACTTTTCGTCTTCTTTTCTCTTCTCATTTACGTTACTAAAAAGGAAAAGAGTCTATGGAAAATAAATGTCTTTCCAGTACCGTTTTGCGCTGATCAGACTGGAAGCTTAGCTAAAAGCACTCCTAAGCTGAAATTTTTTTTCTTGTTTGACATCTTTTCTTTCAGATTCATAGCGGTTTGATTCTCTTTTCGGCGATGGAAGACACACATGCATTAATCTCTACTTCGTTTTCGAACGTCTGTCAGAAGCCTGGGGTGCTCTTCACTTATAATTAGAAGTAGTTCAATGGCAACGTTCTCACTTGCTACGACTCCCCCCCTTTTACATTTTCTATTGTTCAACACACGAACACGTAAATGACTAAAAACAATAAATATAGACATAGTCCAAGTAAAGTTAGTTTAGCATCGACCTCCCACACAATCGGAGTTTAACATAACAAAATAAAAAAAACACTTTCCGTTTTCTTTGCCTCAGCAACCATGATGGAGGAGCACCATTCTCAGGGATCCAATGAGGATCTGCAGAACGTCGGCGACACCGACCGCTTTCGCCGCAACCAGGGCACCATCCTCTTCGTAGGCAACCTGCCTTTCCAGACACCGTGGCAGCACGTGAAAGATCACTTCCGCAACGCCGGCAAGGTGCGCTACACCGACCTCATCGCCGACCGCACAGGCCGCCCGAAGGGCTCGGCGCTGGTGACGATGATGACCGTGGAGGGTGCTGACAACGCCATCCGCATGTTCAACGAGACCGACTTCGAAGGCCGCCGCCTCATCGTGCGCAAGTTCGACGACGGCCCGCGTCCGCCGCTGGTGCAGCGGGAGATGATGCCAGCGTACGGCAACACTGCGGCGCAGCACCGCGGTGGCCAATTCGCTGCCGGAGGCTACTACCCGGGTGCGGCCCCGGCGAACTACAACCGGCCGAACATCCCGGGCAACGCCTACAGCCGTGGAGCGCCATACCAGGTGGGTACAGCCGAGATGCCGGAGATGAACGGCGCCGAACCACTGCCGAAGCCACGCAGCCAGCAAGTGCCGGAGGTGGGCCGCAAGCTCTTCGTGTCGAACCTGCCCTTCGACTGCACTAACAGTGCGTTGCGTGAGACCTTCCAGCAGGTGGGCCTGGTGGAGCGCGCCGAGATTATCCTTGGCCGCAACGGCAAGAGCCGCGGCATGGGCATCGTCGTAATGAAGTCCGAGGAGGAGGCCCAGGTGGCGATTGCTGAGTTCGACGGCATCGAAATGGCCAACCGCGCAATGAACGTGCGCCTCGACAACAAGACCCAGTAAGTGAGCCCTTTCCTTTCTTTCTTTTTTTCGAAGTAAAGAAACAACCCGTCGACATAACAGCGATAAGACACTTAAGGAGAAAAAAAGGCGAAGCAGCTTAAAGAGAAGCTTTCGTAATTCTGTTGAGTAGGGAGTGAGTGCTTGTCACAGTGAAATACAACGTATGCAGCGGACTTTGACCTTTTTGCTTTGTGCGTGTTGATGAAGTTGGGGAGAGTTGGAGAAGAGAAATGAGCGAACGTGAGGGAGCGTGAGGAGAATTCGATGGATCTTTGTTCTACGCGACGTCTGTGCCCGTGAATTCACTTCATGCAACATCGACTCTAATTGTATGGCGTACACTACTAAGTCTAGGATACCGTCAGGCTCCTCTGAGGTGTCCGTAGGGCCTATGTGCGCATGGGTAGCAAATACACCACACTTGGGGTTTTTGAACCGGATGTGTGTATATATGTATGCGCGTGTGTGTGTGTGTGTGATCACCTTTGGACGTATGTTTGTGCTGAGCTGTGTGTACACTTCTTTTCTTTTTCGTACTACTAGTTGCCCACCTTGTCATTTTTTTTTCCCATAACATAATAGGACGTCTCACGCTCGCCTTTCTCTTTGTGCTCTCCCCCGTCCCTGCCAAGTGCGTGATTGGTGGTTCTCTTCTTTCCTTCTCAGTGAAATCTAAGTGTGTCTGTGTTTTGTTCTTTATTTTTGGTTCACTTCCCATATATATATATATATATATGGGAAGTATATATATTTATTTTAGGTGAAGTCATCCTTGTGTGTGTGTGTGTGTGTGTGTGTGCGTGCGTGCGTGCGAGTTCCTGTGTGTGGCATGCATGATCGCGCGTGTGGTCGTCGCTCTCAAGTTTTTTACTACCCTTTTCTCAATTTGATTTAGTTTGTAGCAGAGAAGAAACCTGGGTTAGTTGTGTCCAAGGAGGAAAAGCGCATCTCTCCGCACTTGCGTCTTTTTGAGATCTTTTCCCCTTTCTTCAGTTTTGTTCTTGTTTTCGTTCTTTTGTGGAGTTTATTGCGGATCACTCTTTTCGGCGTGAAAGCGTTCGATTGATGAGTTTCTCGTTCTTCTTGCAACGTCAACACGTTATTTTGGGCATTGGTCCGTCAGACCCTTTCACGCCCTCGTTGAAAACCTCTCTTCCTTGCTGTGCTTTGTTTTCTTTCTGTTGTTCTGTAGCTGACCGTTTTTCTGTCGTTGTTCTGCGTTTTTGCTGGTTGACAGCATCGTTAATTGTGGTGAGAGGAAATGAGGCAAGGTGGGAACGGGGCGTCATCGAAGAGTCGAGCAGACGTACAAAGCAAGAGACTAACATAAGGATAGGAAAAAAAAGAAAAAGCAAACTTGTACTCCAAACGTCAGTGGCCCCGTTTACGACGCATCACCTTTGCTGGCGCTGACGTGGCATCTGTTTTTTTTTTTTTTTGCGCCGCAGTTGCGTGTCAGAGGAACAAAAATGGGAGAACAGTCCGGAATTGAGGGAGAAACAACACAACTGTTCATTCTCAGAATCAAAACAAGAATGTGTTTTGACGGCTCTAAGGGTTGAGAAGGATAGCGCAAAAAAGTTCTATGAGGTTAATTTTACTAACAGCACCCAAGCACACAACTCTCAGTTTCTTTCTGTTTTTTTTCTTTTTTTTTCGCCGAACAGCATCTCTGTTTTCTTCTTGAAAAGTCGACAATGCATAAAAGTGATGGCGCATTGGAAGTGCAAGAATAGGCCGAACGGAAAAAAAAAATGGAGAAGGGCGTGTCTCGCTCTTCCGAGCACTTCCAGTTTTTCTTTGATCCTGTTCTCGTCCGCGGATGCATATATGTTTTTTTTTTTTGTTTTCGAGGAAAAGAAAACCGAGTGTTAAGGCTTTTTAGGTTCTTCTTCTCTTTGACTATTTCCCAGGTGCGCTTGATCGCACTGGAGAAGAAAAGAATGGTGACCGAGAGTGCTTAATTTATGTGAGAGACGGTAAGTATGGGGAAATCAAAGAAGGGAGATAAATTGCCGCGAAGATTTGTTCGTGTGGTGTTTATGGTTTTTTCTTCGACCTCCTTTCCTCTTTCTAGGGAAAAACAATTAGTTTGTTTTGACAACTCTCTTTTTCCATTTTATCAGTTCTTTTCCACTTGACTGTACTTAAAGCTCCGTTAACGAGGGTACTCGACGACATTACCAAAATCAAAAAGAAAAAAAGAAAAACAACAACAACAAAAAAGAGGCTGTTCTTTGACCGTGCCGTTTTAGAGGCGTTTGACAGCAAAAGTTGCTGTTGTGTTTGTGATCGGCGTTGCAGAAGCGCCGTTTCTGCTTCGTTTCGCTAGCGGGATTGTCGATGAAAGTGCCGCGGGTTGTGTAGTGAACAGTGCGTTTGGCGCACCCGGAGGCAAATGCTTTGGCCTGCGCACCTCGTTTTTGTGCGTGTGTGCGAGCATCTTTCATGTCTTTGACGTGAAGTGAAGGCATCCAATGTGGTCAAATGATTGACTGCCCCAGGAGGATCGAACTGGATGACGAAACTGCCATGGTGGCCGAGAGTGGAGCGTGAACGAAGACGCGAAAGATTTCTGGCTCAGGAGAGGCTTGTCCCCTTGTAGGAGAAGTGCATAGCCTCCGAAAAGTAAAAGAAAACCTTGCCACTCCCGTTGTTGCCTCGTTCTCTCCGCGACGTCTCTTTTGTTTCTGTCTGCAGACTTCACTTTTTTTTTTTTCAACAACACTTGTTTTCTAATGTACCAGGTTTATTTCCGAGGTATTACCTTCCTTTGTGCCCTCTTGACTCTCTCTTCTTTCTCTCTTTGCTGACGTGTCAACAGACATAATATTATTACAAGCGAACAACGTCCCCTCAATTTCAAGCTTCTATTCCTACAGACTATCTCCCAGAAACATCATTTTTTAAATCAGCTTTTACTTCTTGTAGAACCACTTCTCTAACCACCCCTGTTTACCATGGCCACTACCTACGAGGAGTTCGCGGCAAAGCTTGACCGCCTGGACGAGGAGTTCAACAAGAAGATGCAGGAGCAGAACGCCAAGTTCTTCGCGGACAAGCCGGACGACTCGACCCTGTCCCCTGAGATGAAGGAGCACTACGAGAAGTTCGAGAAGATGATCCAGGAGCACACGGACAAGTTCAACAAGAAGATGCACGAGCACTCGGAGCACTTCAAGCAGAAGTTCGCTGAGCTGCTGGAGCAGCAGAAGAATGCGCAGTACCCGGGCAAGTAAAATGACGCATAGACGATCACAGAGCTTTCCGTGGTTGGCGTAAAAGTGTTTTTTTTTTCTTTACTGGGAGTGGTGTGCGGTGTGTTGCACGACTTACCTTTCTCACGAATCCTATTTTTTCCCCTTTTCGGTAAAGGAAGAAACGTCGTGCGACATCAAGCAGCACGCAGAGAAAGCGGAGTGAGTACATTACATAAGACACCTGTGTTCTCTTCACTCGCACGTCATTCCCTGATGAATCTTTGATAATTGCTGTCTTTCTTTTCACCTGACGTTTTTTTTTTTTTACGTCTTTGTGTGCTCTCTTAGATGTCTGTCTACAGGGCTATGTGTATTCTCCTGCTCTGCGAGGAAAAGAAAAACAAAGCCCTTTATACTTCTTTCGCTCTTGCTCGTTGTGGACACGTCATGAAGTATCGAAGTAGTTGCACAGCTGTTCAGCCTTTTAGAATCGATGTATTCGTTTTCTTCTTTTACTTTTGCTGACTCAAGAGTTTGCAAGCCTTACTCGTTGATGAGGATGACTTCTTCTTATGCTGTTTAGTTGAAGAGCAATTCTTTTCCCTTTTCCCGTGTCTTGGTACAGTTTAGAGTTACCCTTCTTCTTTCTCTTACATTGTGCTGTTGGTTTCGTTTCCGTTCTTTCGTCGCGTGCTAGCCGCTTACCCGCATCAATCTCCTCTTGTCTCGGGTAGGGGGAAAGCTTCTTTCTTTAAAAAAAGCTAAGATATATATATATATATATATAAATGTACTCTTCTTTTCTGTGATGATGTGCTGCGGCAGTGCCGGGTAGAAAGGGAGAATGGCCTTACTCCAAGAGGATCAGGGGTTAAGAACAATCAAAAAAGCAAAAGAGCGTTTTATGCCCAGAGAGGTTACAAAAACTAGGTTTAGAGGCGAGAAAAAACACGCGTAATATTAGCTGCTTTGGCCGCAGCTTCCTTGCTGTTTTCGAATAGCTAGGCTGCAATTGCTGCTTCACGTCCAGGGTGAGAGTAACCCCGTGCAAGACAAACACTAGGTGAAAAAAAAAAAAACTGAAGAGCTTAAAAGCAGAATCGCTGGCAACTTGTAGCGGTCTTTTTTTTTTTGCTTGTTGCTTTCCTGCCTTTTGCGTCACTCAATACAGAATACGTTTCTCTTGTTTCCACCCCAATGTGATGCTACCTGGCAATATTGCTTTCCCGGTTCTCTTTTCCGCTCCTCCACTCTTCGCCTTCTCCGCTTCCCGTATTTTTGCTGCCGTGGTTGCAATACTCACATTGAAAAAAATGCGACTTCCTGCACACGCAATTCAAATTTACATTTGGGCAGCTATAAGCTATCCCTAAACAACACTCTTAAGCACTTTACTGGATCTTCCCTAACTCCCCAACCTCAAAGATGGCCACTACCTACGAGGAGTTCGCGGCAAAGCTTGACCGCCTGGACGAGGAGTTCAACAAGAAGATGCAGGAGCAGAACGCCAAGTTCTTCGCGGACAAGCCGGACGACTCGACCCTGTCCCCTGAGATGAAGGAGCACTACGAGAAGTTCGAGAAGATGATCCAGGAGCACACGGACAAGTTCAACAAGAAGATGCACGAGCACTCGGAGCACTTCAAGCAGAAGTTCGCTGAGCTGCTGGAGCAGCAGAAGAATGCGCAGTACCCGGGCAAGTAAAGAGACGCGGTGGTTGCTGCGACCTTATAAAAATAAAGGCTGTCATTGGGCGGAGGATGCACGTACGGAGACACACACAGACACAGGCACGCCGGATGTTAAGTACGCGAAGACAACAGAAGCTAAGAAGAGTATCACATTTGTCTAGGTTAACTAACGCGTGCGTTAGCAGCACTGACTTCAACCACGAGACGTGGATAAGGTAAACACGAATGCGAAGAGGTTATCTTTGTGCTGGTCGAAAGTTGTGTCCGGAATTTTGGTAAATATGATTGCTAGAGTTTAATTCTACAAGGCAATTGCGGCTGCTCCCTCCGGTGCTCAGCGACGAGCTCTTACTCCCTCTGCTGTTTAAGAGAAATCCGCCTTTTTCTTCTGGCTTCATTTTGCTTTCATCGACTTCACTGTTTCGTGTTGTGGTGTTGCTGCGAAGTCTTCCAACGCGCGTTTTTTCGTGTCCTGAACGACCAGGTATGTAGACACTTTCAGGTGGAGAACAAGAAGCCCTCAACGCTGGCGGCCTTTCTTTTAGCTCGACACCTGGCAGCGTTTACACCATTTCATATCACCCCTCTACAACTGCAAGTATTGTTACCCCCCTTTTGTCTTCCCTTTTGTGTCTTATTATCAGAGCCCCAACCTAAAATATTTATGTACATATATATAAATTTAGAGGTAAACGCCATTGCTGAAAAAGGGCGACAGTTAACCGCATTTCCACGACAGGCCAAGGAGGTACAGCAACTCAGATGTCTCCCGCCTGTTTGCTCCTTAGGTTTGTTATTTTTCGATAATCAACCTGCCTTTCTTCTCGGGTGCAAAGTGGTGGTCATGCGTGGCGGTCATTGAAGTTCTGTGCCTTTTGTCGTAACCCCGTCCTTTTCTGCCTCACTTTCAAGTTTATTGTTCGTTTTTAATCCGACGAACTATGTTCTTTGCATCTTTCTGTATCGCCCTTGTTGGTGATCGGAGTTTATTCCCATGAAACGAATTACGGTCTACCAATTTCATTGCCACTCTCCATCTGTCTTTCCGTTTGTTTCCCGTTGTTTTGCCTTGCGAAGATTCGGGCTTCCCTCTACCTAACGCATCCCTATAGCTCTTTTCCCCACCTACCCCCTGTTTACCATGGCCACCACCTACGAGGAGTTCGCGGCAAAGCTTGACCGCCTGGACGAGGAGTTCAACAAGAAGATGCAGGAGCAGAACGCCAAGTTCTTCGCGGACAAGCCGGACGACTCGACCCTGTCCCCTGAGATGAAGGAGCACTACGAGAAGTTCGAGAAGATGATCCAGGAGCACACGGACAAGTTCAACAAGAAGATGCACGAGCACTCGGAGCACTTCAAGCAGAAGTTCGCTGAGCTGCTGGAGCAGCAGAAGAATGCGCAGTACCCGGGCAAGTAAGGACAGACACCTGTTGGGTGGTGTGCTTTGAGTATTTAGATTACGCATACAACTCACTTTTTTCCTTTTGACCTTATCTATTTTCCGGAATGGGCGTGCCGGACTCCTTGGTTACTTTTTCTGACGAGAAACACACGTCTCCCACCTACAGATCTCCGGTCCTATTTTCGGTACAGTTGCTGATTTGTGCACTCAAGGCGTCGCAAACACGAGGGAGGAAAGCTGCTTCTCTTCTCAGCCCTTTCTGCGGACGCAAGTATGTGTCTGTCGTCGAAAAAGTTCTTTATTTCTTCTCAGGATAGAGGCGTAGAGGCATGAAAGGCAGTTGTCTAACCTTGGTAGAAGTCGCCAACGGACATCCTGGTAGGAGATTGCACCTTGCTCTCTGAGTAACGTTCAGGATTCGCTGGTGCCGTTGAGTTTTTTGTATCAATGCCAGAGTGCTCTGTAACGCTGTCACTTTCGGCTTCCCCCCTCAGTTGCTGTCTTGATTTCGCTGCATTTTAAGCTCGTTAAACGCCACCTTGCTGTGACTGACGTCTTTTTTCTTTGAGTATCAGCGCCTACCGCTTCTTGGCACTCGAGTTCTTCTTATCCTTTAGACACTGTTTTCATCGTTTTTTTTTTGTATTGGCTTTGTTTTCAGAATCAACGGAATACCAGAGTAGCTAAATTATTTTGGTGAAAAAGTCTTCAACTGAACGCGTCTGCAGCGCTGTGGTGCACTTTGCAAACCTGCGAGGCACAGAGTGTCTTTTCCCCACCTTGAGATGACTATCAAGTCACAGGTCAAAGTTACCGTTCTTTTCGCTATGATCAGCAGTTGCGACACGTGAAGAAAAGAAAGCAGGTTTCGTTATGAGGTTGAGCAAGCTTATCTTTCTGAAAGCACTGTGGTGAGACCAACGTTGCGTTCAGGCGCTATGACATAAATATAAGCAGGAGACCAAAACGTTGTGACCGTGCCTGTTTTCATGCGTTATCAGCCGAGGGCGCGAACGTTACCTCTGTGCATTTCTATCGAGAGGAATGATTGCTGCAAAACCTCAGCATCATTTCTCTCTACTACAGCACAGTGCTGTTTTCATGAGAACGGCGATGCGATTTATATTGGCTCCAAGCATCGCAAGCAAAGGCTCCTTGACCTCCCTGCATAAAGCGCTAATTGCCTTTAACCTTCTTCTCCTGGCTCCGTTCTGCCAATTTCTGTATTTGATCGCCTTTGATGTGCTGTCATTTTATTTCCGCTTTGGAGTAATTACACACGCCCACTGCCACCAAATCGTAGCTCGTTTCACCTCTTGCCGAACAACCTATTTATTAAATTTCCCACTTACCCCCTGTTTACCATGGCCACCACCTACGAGGAGTTCGCGGCAAAGCTTGACCGCCTGGACGAGGAGTTCAACAAGAAGATGCAGGAGCAGAACGCCAAGTTCTTCGCGGACAAGCCGGACGACTCGACCCTGTCCCCTGAGATGAAGGAGCACTACGAGAAGTTCGAGAAGATGATCCAGGAGCACACGGACAAGTTCAACAAGAAGATGCACGAGCACTCGGAGCACTTCAAGCAGAAGTTCGCTGAGCTGCTGGAGCAGCAGAAGAATGCGCAGTACCCGGGCAAGTAAAGAGAGACACCTGCTCTTTTCTTTTGTGTTAAACATACGTGCACCGTAGATGAGTTAACGAATGAGAATAATTCAATGCTGCATACACTCAGAAACGGTTGGAAGTGAAGCTTAACGTTCTGTCTGACGTGTTATGGCGAAGGCGTTCTCGGCGTCTACCTTTTCCTGAGCTTTTGCACCACTGGCTCGTTTTCATTTGTTTTCACCACCACCAGTTACTTTTCTGTTTCTTTCGTTCCGAGCGTCACCTGCCTCTTGGAACTTGCTGGTCTTTGAGTGGTACACAAACACACATACACACACACAGCTCACGGCCGTTGTTGTGAGGCCGGGGAACAAGCGAACTGTTTAACTCCCCTCTTTCGTCCAGGGCTTCATAGATCACCGGCGTCTTTTCTACGTTGTGTTTTTCGTACTTCTTTCTGCCTGCGTGTTCTCTATGGCAGCGATTTGCCCTTCTTTGGTCTTCGTACGCCATAGGCCTCCTTTTGTTTTCCCTGCAAGTGACAGCTTCGAAGAGTCGCTACATAGCTGTGCAGCTGGCCGTTTGAAGCGAAACGAACAGAATTTTTTTTCTTTTATCTCTTTTAATTTTCGATGTTATTTTGATTAGAAAAAGGTAAAAGTGCCCAACAACAACAAGGCAGCAAAGCAGCAGGAAATAATCGAAACTGTCGTTCGAACAGCTTGGTGTAATGCGGCGGGGGCGTTCACCAGTGGATTTTCACAAACGGTTTCTCAAAGAAACCGAGAGTCAGCTTGAGATCAGTCGTTTTCAGCCGCGTTGTCTACGTCGAAAGCGCTCAGGAGTCATCTTGCGTGTTTCACACGTGCTGCCCAAGAAAGACCCCCAAAAGCTATTGTTCCGTCTTAATGTGCACTTGTTTTGGATGTCTTGGAGTTATAAACGGGCAAGCTTCTGGTGTTGAGGTAGTGTCTGCGACCAATCCCATTTTTTTTTGGGCTGTGGTTCGTACTGTGGTACGTCTACTTCTTTGTCTTGTTGATTGAACCAGATGCGTTCACCTTACTGAAGTCCTTTCGTCTTCTCTCCACTTCACACCTTGAACAAAATAATCGACAGCAAGTACCCTTTCCTCCTTTCGCCTTTTGCGGACAACATGCTGCGCAGTTGTCGCATCATCCGCTTCCGCATTTCATGCGGAAGCATGTACGTCGACTACAAAATCACCTCGCGCAACCACCGCCGCTCCATCCGCGTGGAGGATGCCCTCGTCGACCCGTTGCTGCCGACCACCGTCGTGCCGCTGGAGTGGCTGGAGCAGCTTCGTTCCCCCTCTACGCGCTTGCTAACCGGCTACCACACGGAGGAGACGACGTACGCCACGCCCCGCTACGGCGACCGCGTCTCGAACAACGCAAAAAAGCTGGCAGCAGCAGCAGCAGCGTCATCATCGTCATCGCCGGTCTCTGTGAAGGACGGTCAGGCAAACGCGATCCGTGCGGGCCCCGTAGTGCTCTACATCACCGGGCAGAACATTCCTGTTGTACTGAACCCACTCTTCGTACCGTCAGAGGAATGGGGCCTGGTGCTGCCGAATGGCGAGATGGACCTGCGTATCGGCATGGATGCGATAGAGCAGTGCCAATTGTACGCCGAGCTGCGGCCTGGTGGGCTGTTGTACGCGAAACTCCCTCACGAGAACCTTGCGGCGGCGATGGAGCCGGTGCAGGACACGCTGAAGCGCTACGGCATGCAATGCGGCTTGGCGGAGTCGCCGCTGGTGCCGCGGCCGTGGACGCGCATGCGGTACATGTTCATCGACGAGCTCCAGCGTGGTCCGAAGATGACGGAGTTTGTTGGCTACAACCCACGCAACGGCACACCGTGGCGCTTCTCGCAGCACACAAAGTACTTCCGCACGGGTATCTGGCGGGAAACGATCCGCCGCAACGAGATGAACGACGGCTTGCACGCGCACAGCAGCTGGCAGAAGTCGCCGCAGCAGGCGGTGCCGGAGGTGAGCTTCCTGGCGCCTTTCCCGTAGAAGCGAAAGGGAAAGAGTGGACACCACATGTGCCATACGACGTCAGACTGCTGGTTTGTTTTGTTCAATTAGTGCTTTTTATCTTATGCTGCCTTGTGCACGACGCGGTTGGTGGCAAAAACGAAAAGAGGTACTTTGAAAGATGGCATTGGAAGCAAAAAGAAAAAATAGAAACGGGGAGACCAGAAATCAGCTCCTCAGCGTTTGCACTACTCTGGCTTTGGTCTTGGGTTTCCCCTTTCCCTTTTTTATTCGCAGTTGTGCATGCTGTTACATGCCGTGACTATTTGCTTTCACGAGCTGATAAGGTATCAACTGGATTGCTTCTCGGATTTTTTTTTCTTTGCTGCGTTTGGGCGTTGGCCTGCAAGTAGGCTTGCTACTTTGGGCTACTGTTTTACATTTTATTTTGTTGTTCTTTAGGCCTCACACATAGTTTTCCTTCCAAAGGAAAAACCCAACAAATTACTTCAAATGAGATCATAACAACGGCCTTTATCCTAGATGAAATACGTATAGAACATCGTGGCCTCGTGCAGTACCGAGAGGGAGTCAAAAGAGGTTGAATTGAGCAACTTGTAGTTTGTGAGCACAGAGCAGCCTGAGAACTGCTCCATGCCGGAATGCTAGCTTTATTAAACGAAAGGTGATCGTTTTCATCGCTGATGCTTGAAGTTTTCTCCTGCGGGTAGTGTTCGCAATTGCAGAACACTCGGGAAGTAGTAATTGTCCACCTCCAACAGTGTTAATACCCAATTTTCATTCCCCTTTCACAGTCTTTTCACATCTAATCCGTCGACCTTTTTTTTTTTTTAACCGGCATTGCTGGGTCAGAAACCAGCGCTGGAACGTGCGAAGTTCTGTCGTGGCAAAACGAACACCAAGAGAAGCGCTTTCACAATCAAAGTGTGCACTTCCGTCAGTTTGAACGCCTTTGGAGAGTGCTCAGGACACTCCATATAGGTGCATCCATTTTTTTTTTTTTGGCTTGAATTGCTCTCCCTCACCTATTAAGCGATCGCACGTACACCCTATATGGTTCATTCAAAGACCCTCTTCGTCTTTTTTACTTTCAAATTATGTAATGCACCCTAATCCCTCAGCGGCTCTTGCCGTGGGCTGCATTCAGCGAAGACTGCGCATTAATAACCATCGCAGCATCACGTCCCTTCACTGCTCAAGACGTTTCCTCTACTCGTGTACGACACCTGTGCTGCAGCGCTTTGCCTCATCTGCATGGAGCGGTGCCCGGCCGTCCTCTCCAGGTTCGTTATCGTCCCCCACCTTCCGCCCACCTTCACAGAACCTCCTCTCCCCGTTTGGCGCCGTCCTTCACGGCCCTACCCGCGCAGCCACGGCAACTTTCGCCGAGCCGCTTGACGCGTGGCTCGCCGTGTTGGCGGACACCGTCCCTTTTTACAAAGATTGTCTTCTCATCTGCCCTTCAACATCGACGCGGTCGCAGGTGCGGCACGTGTGGGATCGCTGTCGAGAGCATATTCCCACTGCGCATGTTGGTACGCTGAGTCCGCGCACCAGTCCAGCGAGCCAGCAAACCAATACGCCCGCTTCTGTAGAACATTCCAAAGGCGCGCAGAAGTTTTCCTTCACTTCTCCACCGGCATCTGCTTTGCAGGGCTTTCAATCGCGCGACGCGCAAGTCAGGGATAACCCAGCTGCCACTGTTGGTGCAGCGGCATCGCCACACACTCCTTCTTTGCGTGTAGCGTCTTCCGGCCAAGCCACACTGTCAGCTTCTTCACGTCCGCTACCGGCACTTCGCTCGCCACTGGAGGACGTTGCTCCGCATTCCCTCGACCTCGTCGTCTTCGCGCAGAACGTCTTCGCCAATGAAATGCTTTTTGACGCACCGTGGCACCTCTCGCTGGCCCACCGTGCGTTGCGTCCACACGGCGTGGTCGCTATCGTGGGTCATGCCGCAGAAGCTGAAGTGGTAGCACCGGACTGGGCTGCAACGAGCTGCACCGACTGCCTCGACAGCGTTCACGACGAGGCAACGCATGATTTGAAACTCGCGGCACAGGACGCGGTGCTGGCACTGCAGTCAACCACTGCGCATTTAAAATGCCTGCGCCGTGCCATCGAGGTCCAGGAAACGTTGCGCACCGCGCACAGCGACGTCTTCTTCCCGTTCCCAAGTGTGCGCCGACGTTGGTTCACCTCGGAATATGCGGTCACCGCAGCGCAGATGACGGCGAGCTTCCGCGCTGCGCCGCTGTATCAGGCGCTCTACAGTCCTGTGGGTGCCATGTGGCGCTGCTGGGCAGACTACACGTTGGGCGAAGAAAAACGACGCCTTCGGGGAAATGCCAACAATTCCAGCAAGAAACATAGTAGAGCTTTTGAAATTGGAAATGAAAAAACTGATGACAGCTTTTTTGTTGATCTGTCTGCACCGTCAGTAGACGAAGTCTTCCAAGCGGGGTGTCAGCGCAGCGAATCATCTTCGCCGAGCCAAAGTACAGCGGGTGAACTTGCCGCCTCGTGGTCTCCACTCGGGGTACAGCGTCGACGCGGCATCGTAGATCCGTTGGATGCTCTGCAGGCCCTCCTCGAGACCCACGCGCAAGTGTCGCTTTCAGGAACGAGTCCGCGTCGCGCTTCATCACCTCGCGCGATAGAGTTGCCGCCGCCGCTGCGGATGCAGATGCGCCACTTCGTCGTTACGTGCAGCTCGCGCAGCATGAACGCCACACCAGACGAGCACACACCACGTCTGCACGTCTCAAATGGTCTTCGCAGGGACCCACTGTTGCTTTCTTCCTGTAGTCGACATCCGTCTTTTCGGCTGAAGTAGTGACCTTGACCTCACATCAGACGACTGTTAAGTACTCCTGTCATAAAGACCCGCCCACGAGCACAGGCGGGCTTGAGACGCAACAAGCTGCTCTCCTTTTCCGATTTCGTATCACGAATCTGGTGGGCAGGTCTCTTTTACGAGAGGGAGCGTTTCACACACGACTATTCACTAGCGTTAATTTTGAGTGACTTTTGAGCAATTAACCCAATAGAAATGAAATACCTTTCTAGAGTTCGTGTGAGACCTGATGACAGCTGCGCTAATGCGCGCGACCTGATCAAGGACGATGTCGGCTCAGCTTTTTCAAAGTAAAACAACATTAGCAACAGCAAAGAATTACGCAATCCCATCCCATAATAACCGGTCCATAAATATCCAAGGTGAAGCGTCATTGCAGTGCCTTGTAGAAGTTCCATTTACTCTCCATTTGCCTTCTCTTTCGCCCCCTTTGCGGTGAGACGGTGTCTGATTTCACCTTTTGAAACGTGTGCAGTTTGAGCAACTGCACCCCGCAACACTGCCTTCCTGCTCACACTCGTGCTTTGTGTAACGAGATCCAACATTCCACTGCTTGTGTTTTTTCCTACGTATTCAGATACGTACATGTAGGTGTGTATGCACTGTGCTTTCTTCCTTTTCGCCCACATACGTGTTTTATCGTTTAACTTGGCTTCTTCGTTTCGCCTGGTTTGTTCCCATTCGAACACAGCCGCGGTGGGTGTCCATGCGCATTTTCATTCGGAAAAAAGTTGCTCTTCCGAATTGCAGCGCCTCACCCTCCTGGTTTCTGTTGCATTTTGCGCAATTCAAAAACAGCTTTAGAACTTGCGTAGTAAGATAGGATGAACCTCGTTAACACCTACCTGCTCTTCCCGCTGCAGCGTAAGATTTTCAAAAACTTCGGCTACTACGACTACCAGACAAGCACATTTCACCTAAATGAGGAACGCGTGAATGAAGTTCTCTTCGACCCTGCCTACAATCCGTTTGTCGACGTCCTCCGCGAAACGTCACATGCATCAGCCGTCGCCTCATCAAAGTCAGCCGCACACCGTTCTTCGTCATCAGCGAAAACCGTTTTTTTGGGTGGCACAGGGAGACAACAGAGGGAAAAAAGTGACAGCTCAACTTCTTCGCCGTTGCCACAGAGAGAAAGTGTGGATGGTCCCAACGCGAAGTCGGAAGAGGCGGGTACGGACGTGCAGCAGCGGCGGCTCCCTTGCGTGCAGCTTCTGGAAGGCAAGATACGCTCCTCAGGGCTCGCGTCTTTTTTGCGGCAGGCAACCACACAAAAATCGCTTTCCGTGGAGCTGGTCGACTTGGTGTTCAGCGTCGCAGCCAGTGGTGCGGAGCGAAAAGCGTCAGGGAGTGGATCCGAAACTCCTTTAGAAAGAGGGACTGGAGAGGTCTCGGAGGAGAAAATGGCGACGTATCATCGCCTCAACCACTAAATAAGGATTCGAAGACCTCGATCAAAACGAATTCATCGGCTGATAGTTACGAGGAAGCTGAGACTAGCAGTGTTCAGAATCAATCGAGAACGGTGCTACGATGGCCGGATGTGAATGATGCCGCATCCGCGATGATGACACGCTCGTACTCGCTCGAAGACCACCTCGCTCTTTTCAATTCGCAGTCGGTTCCACTAGGAACAACCCCGCCGTCTATCACCACCGCAACAGGGGCGGCCACGGCGTCGTCCAACGCAGCGTCGACTGGCGCTGCAAACCGATTCGGTTCCTTTCCTTCCTCCTCCCCCCCATTTCACACGGTCGTCGATCTCATGAGGTACCTAAAGAGTCAACTGCGAGGTTTGACTGTAGGCGTGGAGGAGGTTCGCCTCACCTTGTGTGTCCCCCCGGCTGCCGTTCCGTGCTCTGCGGCAGCATATCCGGAGTCAAAAGCTGCTTTGTTTACTTCCACCACTCCTTCAGCGTCAAAGGCACGAACGCTACTGCGGCGGGGCACGTGTGTGGTGCACTTCTCCTGCCGTCGTGGCCTCCGCTTTTCGGTGGACGAGTCAGCGGGTGTTAATACCACGGTGGTGGAGGACATGCAGTGCTCTGTTGTCGTCAACGATTGGCAATGCTACCTGCACGTAATGGCCGACGATGGCCCCGTGCCGACAACCTTCAGTTTGGATGAGCTCATCATGACGACAGCGGCAAGCATTGCGGGGACACACGAAGTTGCTGCAGCGTTTTCGACAAATACAAGAGCGGGCACTGGCACACAGACGGTCACGGAAGCGGGGATAGCTCACGGCACCCCTAAAGAGTCGGCTCCTATCACTGTGCATCTGGCGCGTTGTAGTTTGCCTCCACAGCAAGCGAAAGACGGCACCGCGTTGCCGTCGTGTTCTGCAACGAGTCAGCCCCGAGTTCTGGTTGATGTGGAGGCAGCAGGTGGGTGGAGTCTCGTGTTGACCGCCGCGCAGGTAGCTCACTTCGCAGACATCGTGCGCGTCATCACCGCAGATGCAAATTCTTCTTCCTCCTCCGTGACAGAACCCATAGATAATAACAGGGAGAATGAAAGGGACGAGGCTGCATCAGCCGCGGTGAACTCCGTCAGTACACCGTCCCCGTCGTTGTCCTCCCGGTGGGTTGCTGAAGGGGCAAGCGGGCTGCAAGAACACGTGGATCTTACAGCGGCACCATTAGAATCGGGCGACGCAGTGGGAGCTACCGCCCTCGCGGCAATGCAGCCGCCACCGGCCGCAAAGTTCGTTTGCGTGCACAGCGCTGGCTGCTCTGTCACGCTACTCACTCAAGCTGTGGTGGAACCTGGAGTGGTGGCTGAGGCGTGGAGGGGCGCTCTTCTACCCCAGGAGCTGTCATTGCTGACAACTCATGAGGGTGGACAAGCAGCAGCAGCAGCTTTTTCAGCGACACAAGAATCGCTGCACCCTGTATTTGAAGCACTTGCCTCACCACACTTCACTTACGTGATGCGCGACGTCGACGCCCTCTTTCCGAACATTGAGTCCCGCGCGTCCTCGTCGTCGGCTCCGCGAAGCCGCGTGTTTGCCACTGACCGCAAGAAGCGCGCCATTTACCGCAACCTGTTCAAGAATAACTTGGCAGATCCGATGGTGACGGCGCAGCTTGCACACCACCATCACTACAAACACCCCAACGAAAACCAACAACAGCACCACAGCACAGCACAGAGCTTCTTTCTTGGCATCGGCTCCGTCACGCTCATGGAGTACCGTCACGCAGTAACAGCGGCAACAGCAGCAATACAGAGAGTACCTCAAACAGGGCCCACGCTGCCGAGTAAAGCAACTCGCATTCTGCGTCCGGCGCAGCTTTTACAAGCGGAGCGCGTACCCTACGCACTTGTTGTGTTCCACCGTTCCACACCACCACTACCGGATAAAGAGAGCGGGCACATACGTTTTTCGCCGTCTTCAACAAGTCCTGTACCCACAAGTGCTACACTGCCGGCTTCACACGATGCTTCGTTGTCGTCGACACCTTCGTTGCTGTGCGTGCATAAGGAAACTATCGTGGTGGGACTCGCCAGCGTTGCGGTGCAAATTGATCCCGAGTTGCTGGATGTGTTGACAGCGTATGCCTTGACGCTGACCAAGCTGACCCAGTCTGTAATGCCAGTAACAACAACAGGAACGAATGCTATGCGGAGCAAGAAGAGGAGCGCTGATTCAAGATCCGGGTCGCAGAAAACAAATGCACTTCAACCATCATCGCCACCGCCAGCACTACCAAATGGACCGCAGTTGACTGCTGGATTCATTACTGTAGCACCGCGTAGTGTGCGCGTGAAGTGCATCACCAAGGTGTTGTTCGAAGGCCTCGAAGCCTCCGTACGTTTCCCTTTATATCCTCCTCCCACGGATAGTAACTCGTTACCAAAAACCTCCGTCGCTTCGACAGCTTCAGCAACGTCGCCGCCAACAGAAGCGGCTTTGCCGAGCTTGTTGGCGCGCCTATTACAGCGGCTGAGCGAGAGCAGCCTGCACACACACCGACAACTGAATGTGGAATTGCTGCAAAATAGGCAGCTGAAAAGCAGCAGCGAAGTACCGGCTGATGCCGCAGCAACATTGGAGACACGAAGCTTGCGCTGTCGTCGTTCTCGGCTCCTGCTCGAGCAACTTGGTTTTCCAGAGGACGTCTGCGGCAAAGCGCGCTTCCTGCCGGAGCTTCTGCGCTTCTCCATACGTGATCTGCAGCTGGTACAGACACATGCTTCCTCCATCGTAACGCCCCGTGTAACGGCCGAATATACATCAGTGAATAAGAAGAATGAAGAGCCACGCTGTACCTCGGTCAAGTGGCGGGAGGCGGTGGTCTACACATACAACGTGTTGGAGGAGACCAAGTCGGAGTTATTTCGTGTAGACTACAGCCCCGAGATGAGCATTCGTATCACGCATACATGTCTGCCGGATGAAGTTATGTTAAGCCACTGGCAAGCGCTGAGACGGGTGTTAACGTTGCAGGTTTTTTTGGGGAACATTACCACGACTGTGTTGACCCAAGACGACTTTCTTTTGGCTTCTTATTATGTGCAATTGCTACTACGATATCTCACGCAGTGCCGTCAGAGGCTGCACGGACTTTTTGCTGAAAGCGTAGCTGCAAACAGAAAAGTAGAGAATAAGAGAGAGCAGAGGGAGCGGCAAGCAACAAAAGGGGAAACGGTTTTACAAAACGCAACTTCGACACTGCCTGATGGAATAATAGCAAATAAGAACGAAAAAGGAAAGTCGTTTCTGGTCGGTGCGTCAGCGGTGGAAACGGTAGTCGCAGCATCCACATCGGCTCAAGATGTCGCGCAGCATGCGACAAATGAGGAGACTGGGAGCAGAAAGTTTCCATCGCATTGTGTTGACGCAGGCGGTGGAACGGTGGCCGAAGCCTTCGCCACTGCAGACACACATAACA
Source organism: Crithidia expoeki (assembly GCA_900240875.1). Taxonomy (NCBI): domain Eukaryota; phylum Euglenozoa; class Kinetoplastea; order Trypanosomatida; family Trypanosomatidae; genus Crithidia; species Crithidia expoeki. The sequence goes on from OESE01000190.1 coordinate 77,828, forward strand.
GCTCTACGAAGGGTAGAGCTGGAAAATCTTTGCGAAAGGTCCATGAAAGCTGCAATTCTCGCGAGGCGACGGTGACGACAACGACGGAGGCGGAAAGTGCTGCTCAGAGCATTGTGAGCCCTCTCCTCTCGGGCGACACAGATCTACTAGACCTTGTTCCCAACGTGTGGTGCCATCGCGAGACAACCTGCACCGTCCTCGACGTGCAGATCGGCTGCGTGCGGCTCGGCCTCTTCGCCCCTCGCCTTTCTCCACTCTGCGAGGTCGTCGGCGAGCCGCTCCTCCGCTGCTTGCCCGCAGCACAGCGTCATCAGCTGGCCGACTTAAACTGTCTCTACCACACGTACATCGTCGAGGTGGTCGGCGTGGCCCTGTGTGGTCTTGTCGCCAATGGCGCTCTAAATAATAGTGGCCAGAACACGTACGTCCGTGCGCGGTTCGGTGGCTTGTCTTTGTGGGAACGGCAGCCCTTGGCGTTACCGGCAAACGTGAAAGAGCGGGATCGCGGAGAGGCACCAGCGAGGTCATCCTTCCACAGCAGCTGTGGATCCGATGTGGAGCCCACACTGTCGTCTAATTTGACTCGTTCTCCGTATGCGACTACCGACAGGGTTCAACGTATTACTATAACGTCACACGGAAGCAACAACAACGGATCAAAGGCGCACGAAAATGGCAGCGAGGGCAGCGGCGGTCATGGGCCGCGTCGCGATCTGGTTTATTACCTCTCCTCCCACTACCAAAATCGGAACACCACGTTGGTGCAACTCATTCAAAGTTACGTGGAGGTGCACCCGACCGCCGAAAGCGGTGAGGATGACGGCGCGTTTTTTGTGAATCGAAGACGCGGAGATACTAATTTCTCTTTGCGTGAAGAAGAGTACTTTTTGTACCAGCTGTGGAGCTCCTATTTGCGTGAATTGATGTCTCGACTATCTGAAGAGCATGCCGAGACCTTGTCACACGGAGAGCACGGCGGGACAACTGGTGACGCAGACGTGGGCGTGTGTGAAATTTGCCTGTTGGAGTATACTGCAGGATGCAACGAAAGTCCGTCGTTGCTGCCGTCGTCAGCGTTTCGCTCCGCACGTGATACTCGCTACGTGCGTGTGCAGCTCAATGGGTTGGGGCTCCATCACACGGTTTCCTACAACGGCGATCACCTTGCGGCTGTTTTAAAAAATTACTTCAGTGTTGGTGAAGACAGTGCCGCGGCGGTCGTGGAGATCAACGGTGCAGCTTCTCCTTTTTCCCCTCTCGTTCATTCTCCCTCAGTAGAGCAGACGTCGAACTTTGCCGTAAGCAAACAGAGGACTGCGGTGTACATGGATCTGATAAATCTCATGGTCACCTACCGTCCCCGTGGTGTGGGGCGTTCGCTTGCCGTGTTGCTTCTACCACGTGCATCCATCCTCGTCAAAACCCCTGTTTTCGGACTTGAACAACATGAACAGCAGCAACAACATTCAGGGTCTGGGGTAGGAAAACTCAAGCGGGACAAACATGAAAGACCTGGTAGGGCACCGCGGGTGCCGTTGGCTATGCAGGCTCAGGTGTGGCTACACGCTTCCCTGCCGTTGTACGTATGCAACGACTGCGATGTGGAGTCACTCGCAAGAGAGGTGCTGGATCCGACGGAAAGCAACGACTGGGGGGCTGACCTGGAGGGAGCAGGCTTCGTGCGGCTGTGCGAGGTGATTTCTACTGCACCACCGCCGACGGAAGACGTCGCATTGTCATATACACCCGCAGTCAGCGACAAAAGCAGAGCTTTTGACCAATGCAAGGTTACGCAGCAGCCTCAGCAACACCAATGCACGTGGATGAAGCGTCGACCTAACTTAACGGTCTCCTTGCAGCAGCCTGACGCGGGCTCACAAAATGGAACGAATAGTGACAACGACGACAATAGCAGCGGTGACAGTGGCAGTGCTGAACGCGAGTCCGCCACTGCGGTGCGGGTGCGCTACCTGGAGCTTTCCGCCTTCATGGCAAAAGATGCGTTTGAGGTTCTGCGCGAGCTTGTCGAGACGTGGGCGGCCGGCACCGACCTGCAAGCGTTGGACACCCCGGCTGCCCTCGTCATGCGGAGCGGCCCAGGCTTTGAGTGGGTGGCGGAGGAGGTGGCGCGCAGCTGTGCCCCGATGACCTTCCGCTACAACCCTGCTTTGTTATCTGGACCTGAGACTGGGAAAGGCAGGCATCCAACGCATCACTACAACGAAGCACCAGCACACAACACATCCGTGCTGCAGCTGGCGCTGCTGGTCACTCACTCCTTCCGGATCTGTCCTATTCGTCTGCCTCGCGGCCCTTCCAGATCTCCTCTGCTTCTCCGCTTGGCTGTTCAGAGAACGCGCTCGCCAACGGAGTAACGGCCGTACCCGGCGACGCCCCTTCAATGTTTCCGACCTACGACTACGAGAATTGGCGGAATGCGCTTCATGCCGCACAGGGCCGCGACCTGCGCCTGGCGGAGGCCTACCAGGCACGAGTGGCGGCGCTGCTGGACCGAAAGGCGGCGTGGGTGCTGGTGAGACGACCAGGATTGCAGAACAAATCTGAAGATCATTATCAAGATAGCAAAGGTGTTGTTGGGGCTTCCTTCGATGATAGTGGCACACAGCCTGCTTCTACCCACGCACCTACGCGACCTGCTGTAGCCACTGTACACGACACCATTTCCTGCCGAAGCTACGAAGAAAACGAAGAAAGGGCCACTGTAGCGCAGCACCCTGAGAGAGAAGGGAAAAGCGAACACGAAGCTTCTGCGCATCGCACATCAACCGATAATGTTGAGCACACCGCTCCTCACACCGGCATCTCCTCCGTATCATCCTCCTTTTCCGACCTCAGCGATTTTGGTTTCTCGCTGGAGCCGCTGCGGTGGCATTTAGTGCCGTCGTCGGTCCCAAACGCAGCCTTCTCCGAAACGGTTCGACGTTTGCCTGCTGCTGCGTTTATCCACAGCGGCGCAGCAGGTTTGACAGTAGAGGAAGACGACGAGGATGACGACGGTAATCTTTTCGATCTCTGTGTGGCGTGCGAGCATCAGCCCCATTTCCTCAGTTGCTGGTCACGTGACCGCACCGACGCGGTCTCGCCGAACTGCCCAGTCAGCCTCGACTGCCTCGAACGCACCGACGACGCGTTGCTGCACGACACCACCGAAAAGTACCTTTACCCGCCCATCAGACTGCAGTTCTTCCTGTGCGACTGCGCCATAAACGTGAGTTTGTACGAAGGGACAGATTTGATGGCGGCAGCGGTGCGGAAGCAGCGGCAGGGGTACCTGCAGATTGTTTCACGTGGCGCGCACATGGGACAGGCTGTCGCATCCTACTCGCTGTACAACAGTAACAGCGGCAACAGTGCGCGTAGGGAGAGGAGTGAACATCAAGAAGACCTCAGTGCAACCGAAGAGGAGCAGCGGGAGACAAAAGATCTTTCCTTGCCTCATCAAACCGACGGCAGTGGTGCAGCGGTTGGAGAAGGGCGTAACCCACACATGGAGCCTCCTACCTCGGGCTCTGACCGAGCTAAACTCTCGCCGTTAACGAGTCTGGAGCCGCCATCTGAGTCGTCTGCGTCGCGTCTCAGCCGTCTCAACAACCGCGGCTGCCGCACCGGGTTTGGCGACCGCAACGCTAGCAAGCGGCTCGTACTGAGCTGCCGTGGTATCGCGGTGCAGCTCAACACCTTTCCTCAAGCCGCCGAGGAGGATTTGTGGCTGCACGTCGTCGTCGGCGAGACGACTGTCTTTGACTGCATTGAGGAGAGCGACGTACACCGGCTTCTTACCGCCACACCAGGACGATCTCCCGCGACGACCACCACACACGCAAGTCTGCGTGCACCACAGCAAAGTACGTTAGCTCACTCGCTGCGTGTGGGTGGCGGTGGTGAGGTCGGCACATTGACGCACCAGCTGGAGTTGACGGGCCTGCTGACGTCGCCAAAGCGCGCCTACACAGCGACAACAGCGGTGTTACAGATGCAAATGACAGATGCCGCGCGGCCCAGTTTCACCGCCTCGCACTTTCAGCAGGGCGGAAGCGAGCTGTCGTTGGTGGTACGTATGCAGCCGATGTCGCTGACGTGGAGCGGGGCTTCCTTTGACTTTGCGCAGTCTTTCTTCTCCTCCTCTCCCCTTTCTTCCGCGATGTCGTCTCCATTGCCGCCGTTTCCAGGCGGCCGCAGCAATATCGCTGATGGGATGAGAAGTAAGACTGGTAATGCGTCATTTGATAACGGCGGTGGTGTTGGAGGTGGCATTGGGGCTACGTATTCCAACACGAACAGCAGCGTTGTCACTGGTCTGAGCACGGACGACAGTGTCATCTCTGGCACTGAAGCACCACCCATCTTTTTCCGTCGCATCGTCATTCTTCCGACCACGCTGACCGTGGCCGGTTCGTTTCACAGCGACAAGGGCGTCCTCGCGGCGTTGGCAGAGGGCAAGTCGCTCGATGCGCTGCGCAGCGTCCCGGTGCTGTCGTGGGTCTCCGTCCAGGATATTCCGCTGCCCATCCCGTTTATGCGCATTGAAGACTGCAGCAGCGCTGCAATGCTTCTTCAACGCGTCGTCGAGGACTCCAAATGCGTCTCGGTGCGCTTCCTGCTGACTGCCTTGTGTTGTGGACTGCAGCCTCTCTCGGCGGTGGCGCGGGTCGGCGAGGCGGCGAAAGGCTTACTGCTGTTGCCCCTTTCGCAGTACCGCGGAGCCGCGTTCCAGCACGCGATTCGCACTGCCTCATCGGTTTTCATGCAAGAGCTGCTCACGCAAACTTCTGGTGTGGCTGCCCTTCTGGCCAGTGGCTCCTATCACGCTAGTCGATCTCTGTTAGAAGTGCTCATTTCCCCCGCTGACAGACGATTCGGCGTCACGGCAGAGCCGTCTCGTGCGTTGCAGCCCACCGGGTTGGCGGATGGCTGGCGGCAAGGGCAGGAGCAGCTACGCACCGGTCTTGAGGACGCGCTGATGATTGCCAGCTACTGCACCGGGCCAGACGGGAGTCTGCTGCGGCTGCCGGCGGCGGCGTTGCGCATGCTTATGGGCGTCTCTGGGGCTGCTACGACGATGCTGTGGGGTGCGCGCAACAGCCAGAGCAGCGCCGTTCGTGACCGCGACAGCTACATCTACAAAAAGTAACGGCGCACCGCAAACGCTGCTTGGCTGCTTGGCCTTTTCGCATCATTTATTATTATTATTATTATTATCTTTGGTCTGATAGAAGTGGTGCTTTAATTCACTACTGTTCTTTATGTTGTTGTGCTTAAGGTCCACCTCGCTCTGCACTGCCTGCTTCAGTTTTTTTTTTTCTCTCTGCTGACTTCACTTGCGCGTTTACTGCTTCCCATAAAGCCACTCGATGTCGCCGTACCGACGTTGATTGTCCGAAACACAACCTCAAAACCTCTATAAAGTCTGTAGAATGTCACCGTAAAGACCCCGCACTTCTTAAAGCTATCGTTTTTTTTTTTCTGTGGGCATAACGAAGGTACGAGTCTATACTGCAGCGATCATTTTGCATCTGAGCGCTACGATAAGTTACTGAGTAGCACTTTCTCGAAAAGGAACTGAAGGCGGACGCGTTTTTTTTTTTTTGCACCTGCGAGAGGAAAAACTGTGACATGTAGTTTCCATCCCTGCTTTTCAACGTGCGCGCCGTGACTATTGTCTGTGGCGAGGATGGTTATTCAGCTTCACTCATCGATGCATTTCCTTCGTCGCTTCTTAAGTTACTTGTGTTTTCGCTTCCTCACCCGTTTCCGTCCTTACAAACCGCTTGCTTTTGAAGGGGTGTGGTTCGGCGCTGCCCAACGGGAGCTTTTAAAACAGGTGAAAAGCTGACACGGGGTGATACACGCACTCTAGTGTTGAGAAAGCTACTTTTAACGGAGTGACTGTTGCCCCACGTCTTCTCTTCTTCCAGTCAACGCTCCATAAGCGTGTGTGTGTAATACCCCCAGTGTCAACGTATCTTCGTCTTTAGGAGCATTTGGTTGTCCTCCAACTACGGACGCAATCAAACTATTTATATACAGATATAAGCAACGACAAGAACAACAACAACAGCAAACTCCGGTCGAAAGCGTTTTTCCTTCATCCGTTGGAGAAGGCTCGCGCACTGGTCCAGCAAACAAAAGTACTTCCGCTTCAAACAAGACGCCTATTTGACCATCGGTCTTTGACTAATTACAGGTCGTATTAATTTTTTTTTTGCCGCTTTTCACACAACAGGTATCAGCCAATAAGGGTTAAACGCTATTTGCTTTATCTGCAGTAAGGAGACGCACACCCAAATAGTGCAGTGTCCATCAGGCAACTTTGGGTTTATCTAATTTTCATTAACACACAATGGACGGCAAGGTGATTGTGCTTTTGCGCAGCAGCAGCGTGGCACGAGCGCCGATGTATCGTCACCTTCGCTTACTTGGTGCTGTACTTGTGCTGGTGCACCCGTACAAACCCATGCCGGAGTTCGACGGCGTTTTCCATCACTGGTTACAGCTTGATACCGACGACGTCCCCATCGTGCGTGTGGCGCTTAACAAGTTCTTTGCTTCTCATCATTTAAAACCGGACGCGATTGTGTCCTTCGACGAGTACGCCGTCTTTCAAGCTGCCACGCTGGCCGTAGAGTTTCAGCTCACGCCGGTGCCGCTACCACCGCTTGCAATTCAGCAAAGCAATTTGAAAGATCGTTTTCGCCTCTTTTGCAGCAGGCATGGGATTCGCTCCCCCAAGTCTGTGCGCATTCCTTTGGCAGGGCTGCTGCCCCCAGCAGCGGTGCATGCGCACGCGCAAGCCGAAGGCATGTCTGATGTCTTGTTTGATAGGTTATGTCCAGATATACAGAAGACAATCTCGAGCGCTCTCGCCAAAGCATCTGTAGACTTTCCAATTGTGTTGAAGCCGAGCCCTGGCGCTGGCAGCCTCCTTGCCAAGCTGTGTGCCACCTTGGAAGAAGCCACGCAGCATGTGTGGTACATGTGGTACACACTCTCGAACCACCCAGACACAAAGCACTTCATCGCCTTGGTGCGTGGCGCGTCTTGCCATGCTGAAATGGAGGACGACGCTGTTACAGGTGTCGGGGATCACCTTGTTGCGACTAAAAGTTGTCCCTCTGTCCAAATCCTCGCGGAAGAGTACATTGGAGGTCAGGAGGTGGACATCGATTGCGTCGTCGAGCACGGTGTGGTGCGGTTTTGCTCCATCTCCGACAACTTCGCACCGTCTCCACCATACTTTGCCGAGGCGGGTGGTCTCTGCCCTTCGGCTTTAGACCTGGAAGGGCAGCGTGCTCTCCGTGATCTTCTGGAGTCCTACGTTATTGCCTGCGGTGAGCAGCTGCACGGGGTAATTCACTTTGAAGCCAAGTATGACTTCCATAGTCACAAAGCGTATGTGATTGAAGTGAACTGCCGACCAGGCAGTGCGGAGACAAACACAATGCTCACTACTGTGTACCGGGAGATCAGCTTAGGCGAGTCGTTGGTGCGCTGCGCGCTGCAGCAGCCGATTTGCGAGCAGCTGGTACGGCTCTTTCCCGATGTAATGACAAGCCTTCAAGAGGTAAGTCAGCAACAACAGGTAGGCGACAGCGTAAAAGAGAGGTTTGTGGGACAAATCTGTGAAGAAAACAGTGAAATGGTCCCCGTGTGGCGTGCCCTCGGAGGACCGTTGCGTGGCTTCTTTCCTCCGCAATGCTGGGCGGCCTCGGTCAATATCTACCCTTCTTGCGCTGGGGTGCTACGCAAGGTGAGGGTACCGACTGGCGACGAGTCTTTAGTGACTTACTCCGTGTCGGCGAATGTTGGCGATGTTGTCGCGCCACCGCCGAAACGATTCTATTTGCTCTCGTGGATGGTGGCTCGCGGGAAGACTGCGGAAGAAGCGAAGATCAATATCAAGTACCTAACAGCACGTTTTTTGCAGGAGGTGGAGCCGCAATTGGACGCATGAAGAGCATTTATCGTGTAACAGGGAAACCCATGTTCTCACTTCATTCAGGAAAGCAGGTATTAACGAGTGCCTTGTCCGATCAACCTCTAGGGAACTTGTAGGGACTCAGTGCACTAATGCGTCGCACTTCTTTCAATAGCGTTGATGCACTTCGTTCTCTCCTTTCTTCCCCATGCTCGCGGTTTCGCGTTCGTCGTGCTGAGGAGTTCTTTTTCAGTACACTCACGTAATGATGAGGTTGCTATTATTATTTGCCTGTGGCCGTGTTTTCGTCTATTTGACGTTCTTGTGTTGCTTATTTAGTTCTCATTTTGGTACGAGGGCGTTCCAACGTAAGGCAACATCCAGCAAAGACCTCCCAAATCACCGTTTCTCTCCTTGAAGAATATTAAGGGCAAAGGATACGTAATACTATCCACCATCACGCTGACATAAGCCTGCTTAGACAAGGTAAACCATTGGAACCAGAGAGCATGTTCGTATCTTTCAAACAGTTTCTTGTTGTTGGTATACGTGCTCGATGGTTGATATCGATCTTTGCTCACAGCCAACGTTCTCGGATTTCGTTTCAATGACGACTTTACCGCATTTCTTTTCCCCTTTTCTCCGCCTCAAGTCTTTCTTTAATTGGTCAAGGGATTACAGTAATCGATTGCCGAAGAGAGTGGAACACGTGTAGGTTGTTTCAGTTTGGAATTGCACACGCTTCCTTTCGTTGTCGTCTCCGTAACTAATATCATCCTTTGCTTTGCAAAAAAAAAAAAGCGCTGACCATCGTATTTTTTTTTTCTGTGGGAAAACACAATACGCGCTCAAGAAAGCTGTTCTTTTCTCCAACGTACTTCTTGCGAGGAAAGCCACTCGCGGAGGAGTAGAGAGTAGTTAGCGATACGGCTAACAGGCTGCAGGAGTATTTTTCCCCTTTCAGACATCAATAGGACCGGGAAGAAAGAAAAGAAACACAATAGGGGTCTTTATGAGCAACAACCCTAATCACGGGCCAGCCTCCGGTAGCGAGCCACCGCGTCCGCAGGTGAAGTATAACCTGGCCGCTCTACGTCTGGCACAGTCGTCGAACAACGACCAGGGTTCGCAAATTCACTTTGTGTCCGGCGCGCCAACGCACGCCACTGCAATAGCTCCCCCTACTGCTGTCTCTCCTGTGACTGAGGCTGGGTCAGGCAGTCTCAGCAATGTCCTGTCGTTCGCCGTAGTGGCCGGTGGTGCGATTACGCCGCGCAAGGGGTTATCGACAGCGACAACAACGACGTCATCAATGCCACCAGCAACTGTGCCGACGGGCTCCGCCTCCGCGACGGCTGCTTTACTCGCTGCGATTCGTATCGGCGGGAAGGAGCACAACACAACCGCCGCCGGCACCAAAGCCGACCCGTCCCCGCCTTCCCCTACCACCACAGGAAGCGCGAAGTACACGGTCAACACTACCTCTCTCACCTCAACGCTGACATCGCCGCCAGTGCCGCGCTCAGCGCAGTTGTCGTCCGTCCCCTCGACTGCAGCGATGCCGCCGGTGCATTCTGTTGCTTCCCCATCAACAGCACAGGTGCCGATGGTATTTAGCACCACTGTCCCCCTTCCTGCTCGGACGACGCCGCTCACGCAACCGCCACCACAGCGCTTACCCGTACCGCTACCACAGCAACTTCAGACGCCGTCGCAGCCTGGCAACAGTGGCGCTGTGCCTTCGGCAAGTGTGGCGGGCAGCGACTCTTCACGTCGTCCGGCGATGATGTCAACGCCACAACAACAGGCCCGATCCCTGCAATCGCAGCAATTCCCACAGACGCGGCAGCAGCGGCCACAACAGCAGCTCACATCCGCCGCCGTGCCAGTCCCTCCGGGTGCACCGAGAATTCCGCAGCCACGGGGGGTCCACACGGGGTCTGCGTTTGTCAACTCCTTTCAGCAAGCTTCTCCTATGCCGCAACATCCATTGCAGCAACAACGAAAACAACTGTCTCCGCCGGACCCCTCCACGTCGCGTAGCATTCCTAACAGACCTCCAGTGCAGCCGCAGCCACAACGGCCGTTTTTGTTGCCGTATCAACAGCAGCAACAGTTTTTTCCCCAGCAGCTGCAGTCCTACCAAGCTCAGCCGCCACTGCCAGCAACTTCAGCAGGGAGCGCTTTTGTGCCCGCGCCACGCACGCAACGGGACGCGCGCACCATTCCCGGTTTTACGTCTGACGGAGGTTTTTCCCCACCGCCTTCGACACAACAGTCATCATTATTAATGGGACAGAACATGCCGGTGCACAACGCTGCACCCGCGCCACCATCGGCGGCCCCTACGGAACCACAGCAGCATCAGCAACAGCATTCCCAGCAACCACGTCCGTTACCGCTGTCGCAGCAGCCCCCAACACAGCAGCTCTCTTTCCAGGTGCCCCGACCGATCTCAGGGACCGGTGCTTCGAGGCAGCCTGTAGGGCCGCCGTCCGATACCCCAACAATGGCACTACCAACTGCACCCCCAGTGGCCCAGTCCACTCCTGCCGCTACTGTTCCGTTTGCCGCACCGAACTCTAAGAACTTGTACAACCAAGTTCCTCAAGTTGCGTCTCAGGTTCCACCGCCGCCGCCACGCTCCTTTGCGCAGTCTTCGCCAGTCTCGCATGTGGTGAACGGCAGACAAGGCACCCCGTCGCCGCAGTTGGTTGCCACGTCAACACCCCCGGTCCTCACTAACGCTGCCGGTGCCGACGCAGCTACTGCGCCGAAGTTGGACATTCAACAGGTCTCACCGCTAACAGGAATCTCCGCGCACGGCATGGCCACGCCGCCTTCGACAACTTTTACAGCCGCGGGTGCTGCCGCGGCTCCTGCTACTCTTCCAGCGTCAATGTCTGGCACTAGTGCCGCCGTTTCTCCACAACTTACTCAGCTGACTCAGCGCCAGGAGCAGCAACGCGTCCCGCTAAATTTCTATTCTACTGCTGCCGGCGCCGCGTCGCTGCATCGTCCACAGCGGCAACAGCAGCAAGACGGCTTCGGGCAGCGCAACGGCCGCGGCGGGAACCGACAGCACTTCGATCCCTTGCAGCAGCAAAAACAGCACCGGTTTGGCCGTGATACGGGAGGTCTGCTGGGCTACTCACAGAACGGGCGTGCACCACCCGCCCCGCCGCCGGTGTCTCACTTGACGGCACCAGACCCCGAGACTCTGAAGCGTTTTAAGGGCGAGTACGCCCAGCAAGAGGACGCAGAGGGCATCAGCGACGCGCTGAAGGCGCAGCAGGCCACCAAGCTCGGCACCGTGGGCACCCTCGATAAGGAGGTGTGCCTCTCGCTGATTGAGACCCACGACGTCACATTTGTCATCACGGACACAGGGACAGGCAAGAGCACCTGCATCCCCATCGCACTGCACAAGGCCCACCCAGACGCCCTCATCGTTAATGCGCAGCCGCGGCGCACGGCTACAATCAACTTGGCCCGGCGTGTTGCAGAGCTACTCGATGTGAAGCTGGGTGAGGAAGTGGGTTACAGCGTTCGCGGGGAGCACATCGGAGACCTCGGCTCCACGAAGGTGATGTACGTGACGACGTACAGCCTCTTCATCTACTTCCTTTGGCATGAGTTCAAGGAAAAGCTGCCGTTTACATACATCGTTGTGGACGAGTTCCACGAGCGCACCCCCGATATAGAAGTGATTCTGTTGATGCTTAAGCTGTGGCTGAAAAAGAACCCGAAGGCGTTCAAGTTAATTTTGTGCAGTGCCACCGCGCAGGTGGAGGAGTGGTACAGCTTCTTCGAAGGCCTCAGCGTCGGCACGTATTCCAGCTCCTCGATCATGTACCCGGTACGCGAGTACTTCATTGAAGATCTACAGAAGCTCGTGGGCTTCCGCACCGCGCCGATCGTTCCGCAGGACAGCAGCAATATGGTCACGTCGGAGCAGATGCACCAGCTCATCTTCGTCTGCAAGCAGCTGCTCGTGTACTTGGCAAAAAACACTGCCACACAGGACAGCGTGCTCGTGTTTATGCCGGGCCGCACGCAGGTGGAACTCATGACGACGTGGATGCGCGACAACCTCGAGGAGTCCGTTGAGCCGGTGGCTTGGTACCGCGATGTTGAGCTGTCCGTCATTCAAGAGGCTCTCGCGCGGTCGCCGGTGACGCGCAAGAAAGTCTACGTGGCCACCGACATTGCGGAGGTGAGCCTAACCTTGCCTGATGTTGTCTTCGTTATTGACTCCGGCACAGGCAAACGCCCCCAGGTGTCGGCCAAGGAACCGACGAGCTACGCCTTCCCTCCGTTGCGGCTGCTTTGGGAGACCGCTTCCAACGCGCAGCAGCGTCGCGGCCGCGTGGGGCGGGTACAGCAGGGTTTCTACTTCAGCTTGCTGAGCCAGGACCATTACAACGCGCTGCGGGAGACTGAGAACCGCATCAAGAACGCCGTCCTCACGGAGCTCGTGCTGCACTCGCTGCTGATCACCCAAAAGCCATTTGCCTTCTTCCAGCTTTGCGGCGAGAAGCCGGAGACAGGGGCTCTCTCATACAGCCTGCACTTCCTGCAAGACGGCGGACTCATCATCAGCAAGGACGACCCACTGGCGGAGTCGGAGCGGGTGGCGTTGGATCGCCCGCGCACGACACACGTCATGGACTCGCCGTGGAATGAGCTGGTCGAGGAGGCGCTGGGGGCTGCGCCGGTGACCGCAAGCACCCCTGCTGCTGGGACAGCAGAAACGAAGGAGAAGACGTGTGGTGAGGACACCGAGACAAATGTTACAGAGGCAGGCACCGACAAGAAGAGGGGCGACGGCAAAGTAGACGACGGTACGAATGATGACACCAACAGCGTTGACGATGACGGTGATGAAGTGTGCATTCCCGAAGCGGAGGACGAAGCCTTCCAGAAGTGCTACTACATGACTCTGCGGGGCGTTATCGCGGCCCGTTCGCCGGTCTCTGTGGCAGCTGCCACGAACATCTTCTACGGATTGCTCTGCGGCACACCGACGCTGAGCATGCTGGCGGCTGCCATTGAGTCATCCAAGACGCCTTTTCACGTCCCGTACACGATTAACGACCGCGTCGAGCGGGCTGGCATGGTGCGGACGGTGTCGCAGATGATGCAGCGCTACCACGGCTCTTTAAAGAGCGACCTGATCTGCGCGATGGAGGTCATCTTGGAATACATGAGCATGCAGCGCGACGGCCTCTCGGAGGAGGCGCAGGAGGTGTGGTGTCGAGAGCGCAACATCAGCCGTACCCGCGTTGTCGACACGCTGAACCTATTCGCTCAGATGAAGGAGCAGGTGAGCTCGGTGCTGCCGTTCCTCGACGTGACGGACATCGACTTACTGACGGCGCAGTTCAACGAAAGCGCGGAGCTGCTCGTGCTGATGCTGGTGGCTTCGCACACAGAATTGGCGATTCAGGTACAGCTGGACGGCCCTGTGGCGCAGAAGAGGGGCTTCGTCGGCCACGGAATGTTCTTCCCTCTGAAGTGCCTGAAGGACGAGTCGGTGCCGACGGTGTGCCCGTGGGATCGCACGAAGATCAGCGTTCCACTTTCGCTGCAGACCATTCAACGCAAGGTCCTCGCTGTTTTCTCCTCGCAGGTGGAGCCGGATCTTTTCGCACTCGTTGTCCTCGTCTTCTCTTTTAAGCTGCGCTACACCGTCCTCGATCGCGATGCGGTGCCGTCGTATCTCATGTCGGTCAGCCACTCGGGCGTCCGCCGCGTCTTCCAATGCGACGTGCTCACCGCGCAGCAGATCCTGCAGCTGCGCCGCATCCAGTGTGCCCAGCTGCGCTGCATGCAGCTGCGTGTTGAAGAGCGAGTGAAGGAGAATGAGAGCGAGAAGTTGAGTGCACTGCTGAAAAGCGCCAACAGCGACTTTGGTTTGCCAGACAGCGCGATTCAGATGCCTTATCTGATTCCCACGGTGTTCCAGCACGGCCTGAAGCTGCTTGTGAGCCGTCTGCGCAGCTCGCCGTCGTTTGCGGCGCTAAAGCAGCCCATCACGGGTTTCCCCAAAGGGACGGCGTACTGTAAACTGCAACACACTGCGGAGCTGTCGGCGCCGATCCTGCAGTCTGTGCTGATCCACAGCAGCAATGGGCTCTCGGTGGTGCAGCCGGCGGCGATGTTGCCCGTGGTAGCGGCGAGTTCAGCGGAGTCAAGGGACGTTGAAGCACCTGCCACAGGAGCAGCAGCAACTGCGTCACCATCAACAGAAACCGTGGCTGGTGCTGTGGAAGCGGAGGAGACCGTCAGCAAGTCCGAGGAGGACGGGGACGACGAGGTGAGTGAGAGGAGCAGCGATTCAGGCAGTGGGGAGCACGTCGCCACCTTTTGTTACGACCTGTAAGCGGTGTGTTTGCAGGGGAAATGCGTTATTGCCGTGTTATGAATTGTGCGGAACACTTGTCGTTTCTCAGTGTTCGTTTTTTCGCTTTGTTTTCCTCCCCTTTTCTGTACAGAGGTTCTTACTTTCTTTTTTAGTTGTTTCGAGGGAGGGTGTGCGTCCTGTAGTAGGTGCGTTTGAACTTCCCAAGTTTTAGTTGAATGCGTGTTGAATGGTGCCCGTGTCCCTCCGCTGTTTTCTGTCGGCAGCTTTGTTGTGTTGGAAACCATCCCCAAAGAAGCCCCTTTTTTGTGGTTGTTTTTTAGTTGCTGGGCTGATTTCGCGCTGATTTGCGTCTCATCTGCTCAGCCTCACTTTTTATTTTCAATTTATTTTCATTTGCTTTGCTCTTAAACGATTAACAGTATGTGGATTTATTGGTTTGTTTTGCGGTATCTTCGCTGCGAGACGATACGCGTCTTCTCTGTTTGGATAAACTGAATATCACGAAAAGAAGTGCTACCGCATGGCGTCCTCGAGCACTCAACACAGATTTTTCAATTTAGAACTTCGTTTGTGCGTTGCGTTCGTTGCTTTCCTCTCGGTTGCTCAATCATTGTGATCTCTCATCTGAGTTTTATTATGCACGTTTTGTGCGTAGATAACCAAACAAAGAAGACCGATGAAAGCGGTTGGTTACTTCTGTCACGGAAAGTGTTGGCAGAAAGTAGAGAAGCTACTCATTCCGGGAATAACAGCAGCGTTTATCGTGAATGATCTCGTTGCAACCTTGCGTGTGGCAGCCATGACTGGGGTACACCGATTAGGGGCAATGCATTGTTAAGTAAAACACGCATAGGTGACGCGTGTTGCCCTTTTGTGACGAGGTACTCACTTGAGTTTTTGTGGGGGTCGTTAATATCGCGATCATAGGAAGCGCAATACTCACGTTTGCAAGGCTTGTCTTCGAACCTCTCCCCACACGTGCATTTGCCTACCTCCGTGACACCGATCACCAAACAATGACTCAAAAAACGTTTATTATCGAAATTGCCTTTTTCGAAGCAGTGCGTGACGTGAAGTGAGTCCTTCTCTCCCCTTCACTACAGCTTTTCAAGTCGGGGAGCTGGAACAAAAAAGAAAGGTAGAACATTCGGTCGCACAGCATATCTATATATATATATATATTTTTTTTTTTTGCTTGTTGTCTCGCTTCGTGACACAACCCCGGATTCACAGAACTGCTTCCATTTCCTTCGGCGTTCGATCGATCAAAACCAACCCATTTTTGTTTTTGGAGTTCCCATGTCCAGCTCTTCTTACAAAAGTCGTTTCACCGATGACGCGGCTGCGGATGCCGCTGAGTCCGACAGACAGGCACCCGGCAACAGCAGCAGCAGCAGCAGTAGCCGACGCAAACAGCAACAACACCAGGGCGAGAACGCGACGGCGCGGGGCGCCAAGAACAGCTTTGGCACCCCGACCATGCTCGGCATTCAGTACACCGCCGAGGAGGCGAACAACGTCTACAGCAAAGTGGGCACGCTGAATGGCTACACCTTCGAGGTGCCCCCTGTGAACCGTTTCCACAGCAAGACAGCTGAGGCGAAATTTTCGCAGCTTACCGGTGGCCTCAACCCGAAGTTCGAGGCGAACAAATTTGACAATCTGCGGGAGCGTCTGCAAGTTGCGGAGAAGCGAGATAAAGACGGCCACCTGCAGGCGATTGCGATGCTGTACGCCGAGTTCCTCGGCAACAACTTTCTTAAGGCGAAAGGGCTTGACTATGCGGAAATCGAGCGTTGCTTCTATCCTCACTACGCCCCTAATTACGATAAGCTGCTGAAGGCAGTCGGCTTGCCAAAACCGCTTTGGTGGCGACAGGGCATGTTTTCCTCGCTCGAAGACATCTCCCGCCTCCCATTGGATCGCTGCAACGCAGAGAAGGAGACCGCGATGAGCTTTGAGGAGTGGTACTCTCTCTTCTGGAACTACTACCAACCATTCCACACGCTGGCCTACCTGTGCATGGTGACGGCGCAGTCCTTTATTTACACCCGTGAGTTGGTGGACAGCGTGGCGGACTACCTGGCTGAGCGTCACGCGCTGATTACAGAAGAGAAAGCAAAGAACGCGCCGATTCTTTTTCTCGGTGCGCGTACCGGAAAGCTCGGTGCACTGCTGAACGCGACAAAGAAGATTCCGGTGCCGATTATTCACACGCACGAAAACCCAAACATGAACCCGTACCTGATGGTGATCCCGCCGAGCAAGCAGGCGGAGTTCAAGCCGAACCCGATCATCAAGATGAAGAATCAGGCGGCGCTGGAGAAGTATGAGCCGAGTATTGTGCTCTTCTCGGACATGATCATGAACTCCGATCCTACCGCCATGATCCGCCAGCAGGGCTCGGTGCGGGAGTATGTTTACTTTGGCGTGCCGGATAGCTACAGCGAGGGCCATGCGTGGGACACATGGGGCTACTTCAAGTACCGTGAGCGCGGTACTGATCACATCCCTGCTTACATGCGCGAGGGCTTCGGCAGGGTGTCACTGCCGCATCTGTCGCGGTGGATGGTGCATAAGCTGGACAGCGATATGCAGATGGGCAACAGCGCGGTAACGGCGTGGATTCGCACCCCGCTGTTGCCGAGCGCGAGCACCAAGTGGAGATGGCGCATGAAGCGTTTTAAGCCGTTTTACTAAGAGATTTGCTGATTGTGAAGATAGTTTCTTGGATAAGTGGGTATTGCTGAATTTACAAAGAAAGGCAAAAGAAGTGGGGCAATGGAGTAGCCGAGACACGTTGGAATGTGCTCGGCTTCCGGCGCTGCATCTATTTTCTTTCTCTCCAAAACTGTCGGACAACATGCGTTGTGTTGTATCGAGCAGCTGTTCGTGTTTTTTATTATTGTATATGTTCAGTAATGCCATTCTTCTTTTGTCACATTAAAAAAAAAAGAAAGACGAGTCCAAAGGGAGTAAATCGACACGAAGTCAATGCTGAACGCTTGCCAGAGAAGCAGAAGACGACTGCTCAGTATTTGTCAAACGAAAGCCGCAAACCAAACACGTGCGGAGGATATAAGCGGAATTGGTACAGTTATGAAAGAGATTGTGTTGCGGTGTCGCATGTTTGCCTAACTTGTTCTTCAGGTGTGTTGTTGCGTTGTTGTTTACATTCTTTTCGTGACATTACTTTGTCGCCTCGCCTTTTCGCTTTCTTCACTTTCACGTTTATTTCCTAAGCGTTACGCTGACTGACGCAGGGACCTTCACTTGTCGGCTTTGCTGCGCACATTTTTTCGCCCAAAGATCCCCCACCAATAGCTCAGAAAACGAAGTGAGATGAAATCAACTGACGTTGTAGGCTGCGCAGCTCCAGCAAAAGCAAGGGTACCTGCTGCCCTCGTCGTTTTCACTGACGCTCGCGAGGCCACCACCCTTTGTCGTGATGCTGCAGCATGTGGAATTGTCGTCAGCGACTTTGCGAAAAGCACCGGAGTGACCAAGAAGATGTGTACCAGCGCTGTAAGAGGTGCGCTCAATGCAACGACACCTGATGTCGAGAATGGTAACGCTTCATCTCAGTGGCGCATCGCTCCCGTCTTGTCAACAGACGCGGCGGGGCGGCCTGATGCATTGTGTGCGGTTCGGCAACTGCGGCGGGAGCTGATGCAGCATACGAGCTTCCTTTCCCCTAAGCCTTCATCTCTCACACCGGTGAGGAATGGGACACGAAACACAGATGCGACAAATGCTGGAACATCGCCAACTCCACTATCAGAGTCAAAGCCCTTTTTGTTTCGTGCCCGTTGCCCCATTGAAACTACACGGACAGAAGATTCCACGGGCCATTCAGTTGTATTCCTTTGGGCCAACACCACCGTATCAGACAATAAGGAGTACTCTTTCTTTTCTCTTGAGAATGAGTCTTCTGCTACCCCATTCCTCTGCGTAGATGTAGGTGGCCTTTACACTGCCACGACCGTTTCACAGTCACCACCCCTGCAACAGAAGAGGCGAAGCACAAAGCAGAGTTTACATTCGCCCAATCTTCAGAGGCCAGACGCGGAGGAGTATGTCGACGGCAGAGAAGAGTCAGCGACGAGAGCTTTGCCTTTGGTTGCCCTGCTGCAGCAGCGCTTCTCAGTTGCGCTGAAAACAATGCCGCTTGACTGGAACACGGAGGCGGAGGTCACGCTAATCGAGGTGTGGGTGGTGCCGGTCCGTGCGACGAAGACGTTACAAGGCTCGGTAAACAGTCACTTACCGTTGAATTACTTCCCCTCTTTTGTAGTCAAAAGAGAGGATGTTTGTGCTAACTCCATTTCTCCCCTGCTTTCCGTGCGTACCTCTTCGCAAAAGCCGCTGCAGACATGTGTTCGCATCGCACAGCTTCCTCCAAACCTCGAACTGCACATACCGCAGATGCAGCCTCGTGAGCACTTCAATGCAGAAAAACGGAAGCGTCTTCGAACCGAAGAAGACGGTACACTTGCGCGACATCCGCCCACAAACAACATTTCTGAAAACGTACATGATGTCTTCTCGAAGCGCCACTTTACAGGAAATGTGCCTCTGCGGTTGCGCGTTATTGAACGCTCTTTTCTCGATCACAGTTGCTATTTTTCATATTGGTGCTGCGCCAACGACTTTGAGGTGACGGAAAGCTACGTTGGAGACATTCTGAAGAACTCTGTACCTGCTGCTGAGATTGCAGCAAATACAAAGAGCCCGTTAAGGCGTTCTTTGTCTTCCAGAGACGCTTACCACGCCTTTTACGCCGCACTACAGCGCTCTGTTGAAACAGAAGAAAGATCTCTGTATGAAACTTGGGAGGCTCTGTGGTGCGCTGGTGACAACCCGACCACCGTTGACGGAATTCATACATGTGCGGTGGAGTTGAGTGCATCAGCGCTTTCAGAAGCTTTCGCCAACAGATGTAAGAACCAATTTGGTAGCTTAGTCGATCCAGATGACACCGCACAAGCAACACCGACAAACGACTTATTCAGCGATAGCACCGTCGCCTTAATGACGCCAACTGGTGCAGACATACTCAACGACAGAAGCAAAAGAACAGCAAAACAACTTGCATGGTCGGTTAGTGTGCTATGGGGATTGTGGACTCGACTAGGGTGGACACCGCCGAGTCCTTATCAGTCCAGCACCTTCTCCGTTCAGCTACAGAATGTAACAACTGCGTCTTCTATCGCACCCGTGATAGCAGGATGTAGTCACAGCGCGTCTCCACGCTTTTTGACGTCTGCGGAGTGGACGGCTTTTATAAGACGGTGCAATGAAGCGCTAGATGACAAGTACGTACAGGAGAAGTTCGCAGATCTCAAGGAAGAAGGCAATGAACAAAATGTTGTGGAAGGTAAAAACAATGAAGGCCATGATACTAACGAAGCAGGTGATCGCCCTGATTGCGCAAGCGGTGGCTCACTCGAGAGTGTTCTGCTAGATTACCCAAGCCAGCAGCTCGCTAGTATGAAGTGGGAAAGCTTAGATGCACTGCATCGCGCGTTCTCCATAAAGTTCGCTTTATTGAGCAGCAAAGTACCTAGCGATTACATTCTGCAACAGCGTGAACTCCACAGCGGAAACATTGATAAGTGGCATGGGAGAAATTTCAGAGTATCCGAAAAGGCGAGCGAACAAACAGATGTCTTTGACAACAATCAAAATATCGATCCACACTTGTATGTCAGCCCAGCAGCGCAGGCCTTGGCGGCGGACATCGCAGCCACAACACCTAACAGCTCTGCGTGTCCTTGCTCCGCAAACGGGAAGGGTGTCGCGTCACCGGCAGCGTTCTCGGAATTGTGGGCCTACGGCGTTCTCGAATCTCCCGCTCTGCTGTTCTCGTCCTCTCCCGCAGTGGCAGCCGTCAGTTCGTTGACAGCAGCTACACCACCGCCGTTTACTTTACGGGACGGGTCGGCAGGGGATAGCGTTTCGGCAATAAATCAGCTGCTTCGTGGACCACGTGTGTGTACGCTGTCGTCACAGGAGTGGTTTTGCGAGGTGGCTGACATCGCAGAACTGCACTGGCGAGCAAACACAAGAGTACCTTACACGTCGTCAAGTCATTCAACGCTGAACTGCATCACAGAGTCAGACGTCCAGGAGAGTCAACAACAGCGGTGCCGGTGCTGTTGCGCAGTAGCATGTGAAGCGGCAGCTAAAGCACTCGCGCAACAGTGTCAGTTCTCGCCGGGTCGATACACTTCCGCAAACACGGAGGGAAAATTTGTCGATCCTATTGCACAGTTGCTGCACTCGTCTTTTGCGGAATTTCTCAAAAGAAATGAAGTGGAGGCTTCTCTCTCCACGCCCTTAGCGTCAAATGCAACGGCAACCGACACGAATGCACAACTCACACCTTTTTGTGAAAAAGAGAATGAGGAAGAACAATCAACAACTGGACATGACCACAATACACCTGAGGTGGCACACTGGATGCCAACGTTCCCGGCAGGTAAAGAGTTAACGGTAGTTCTCACGAATACGATCGTGCGCGCCGTGCAGCAAAACAAAGCTGTGGTGCGACGGCTGATGCAGCTGGTGGAGTCGTACGAGAGTATTGTGTCTGCCGCGAAAACCGAAGGCCGAAAGAGCTACAAACTTGAGAACATTCGTGACAAAGAGCAGGATGCTGCGGGTGCGGCAGCAACAAAGGAACCGAAAGCCGAAATGAGTAAAGAGACTCTTGCAGGTAACGTATGGCGTTGCCTTTCGGGTGCAGACCTCGACAGCGCAGCGGAAAAGCAAAACGACAGTGCTATGGCGGCAAAGAATCTTGCTATACGGCAGCTGCAAAGCTTTTGGACCAACGTTGCGGCTGTCACTCGCCAGAGTGTGCTCAGACAGTATATTGAGCCAATCGATTTCGGCAACAACGTTGACCCTGAGACAGCTTCCGTGGTCGAGGAGAGGGCCTTGCGGGGTGGCAGCAGTGTGGTAGACAGCACATTCTCAGTGGCCGCGCAAGAGGATGAGAGCAGCCGCGTTGATCGTGCTAACCTCACGATAGGAGAGACATCAAGTACCATTAATGATACTGTTACAGAACACAATAAAGCAGCTCAGACAAACGTACTTGCATCTACAACATCAATACCACCTCTGCAGCAGTACCCCAGCGGCAAAGCTATAAGTACAACCTACGCAGCAGCAGCAGCTACAGATCATCAACTTGACGCGCTTACTGCGTTCGAGAAGGCCATCAACGAGCTGGACGGTGCACGCGCCATGCAGTTGTACATGCGACACATTCTGCTGTGCGTAGCTGACAAGAGTGGTGCATCGCTGCCGCCTCATTGCACCTCTCTGTCGAACGCACTATTCTCAGAATCTCAGTCGATGGCGACTCCCCTTACCAGGTGTAAAAAAGATACGAGGCAACAGAGCACTGCGTGCACGTTTTCAGAGCTGCTGCGGCCTCATCTATGGGTACAACACGCGCTCTTCATCCTTAGCTACGGGCTTGCCGGTTTGTCAGAGATGGGAAGCGCTGCGGTGCAGCAAACGACAAAGAGTTTAGCTTCTGCTGCGTGCGACGAAACCAAGGTACGCAGCGACGCTGAAGTAGAAGTACCGTCTTTTGTTTCTCCACACCTTTCCACGTTCCGCGTGCTTCGAAATGGGAAGCTGACACTGGACTCGTGGATTTTGGCAGCTATGGAGGAGTACGCTGATCGGTGGCATCGCGCTGTGCAGCGCCGTGTAGGTGCTCCAACATGGTGACAAGGGCATTGACCTCGGTTTCCTTTTTTTTTTATGTTTTTCGCTGCTGTCACCTGCTGTACACGTACATACACATACGCACATAAGGGGAGGGGTAGACTTATCTTTGACGCCTGCATCGGCCGTGCGTTTCCAACACAATTCGACTTACCGCTTATGTCTTTCAGCTCCTTTTTTTTTCTTCTGCCGGCCCTTGTGCACACTCGTAGAACCGTAATAAGCGCGGTAAAGTGTTCGTGAGTCGTAATAAAACACTAAGAAACGACGTTGGCGTGATCTTGACCCAGTTAAATCTTCAATGCTCTCTTCTATTCTTGTTCTCGAAACCAAACACACACACGCACACACACACACACACATGCCAGAACCTTTAAGCGAATTCACTGGTGTATACGGAGTCGGACTCGCCGTATTCAACAACCGTGCCATTGGTCTTTTTTGTTTTCTTCGCTTATGCGTTCCTTCGGACGATGCATCGGTGCTTTAGCGCAGACGTGTGTCGTCGTGGCGATACCGGTTTGTCTCTCTTGCACCGCTGCCACTACTGCTTCAACGGACTTCCACGTAAGAAGGATGTACGCCACATCGACGGCTGGATCGGGCAACGGTAGTATTGACGGCAGCAGCGGGAGCAACCCCAACGCGTCCACGGATGCGCGGATGCAAAGCGAGATCTTCCGAAAGGCGTTGGAGGCAAAAGACTCACACGACCCAACGTCTGCAGCGGCAACCGCCGCGTTGTTCTCCGGTGGAAACAACAGCTTTACGGAGGAGCGCCACACGACCCCCGGCACCTCGCACGAAGACGCCTTCGGTCACACCGATCCACTCATGGCAGTAGAGCAGACCGTGCAGGAGGTGGCACAGAACGCGCAGAAGGTGGCGGAGGAGAAATACGTGAATTCGGAGCAGGACGACGAGCATTCGTCCTTAAAGAAGCGGAAGGAGGAGCTGGCGAGTGAGATTGACCAGGTAGTGAGTGGCCGCAACCGCCGGCGCAACCGCCGCAAGCGCTCAATGGATGCCATCCTCGGTGACGTCCTACACGATGCGCTGCGCATGCGGGACATGGGCGAGAAGCCCACCTCCGACTTTGTGTACAAGCGTGCGCAGGAGCGCATGTACGAAGAGGAGTACGGGAAGAAACCACCAACGGCGAAGGAGACGGCGGCGCAATACATACCTTTTCCGCCGGATTTCCACCTGCGCCGGCTGCTGCCGTTGCTGGGTGACACTGCGGCAGTCGAAAACGTGCCTGCGGAAACGTCGATGTCGACAGAGGCGGCGGAGTTGAATTCCGATGCTGTGTTGACGGAGGCAACGCAGCGGTCAGTGAAACAGGCACCTATTTACACGAAGAATCACATGAACATGCACGCCCTCGTCCCTCCCGACCCGTGGCCGGAGCGCTCCATCACGCCGGATAATCCTGTCTGGACGCGGCGGATGGTGGCTGATGACAAACAGAAGACTGGTGGAAAAGGACTGAAGGAATGGGAGGAGCGCATGTTCGCGCCGCGGCCAGGCTACGACCTCGTCGGTGAGTTAGTCGATGCGCTGGATGAGCTGGCGCATTGGGAGAACCAGTTTCTCACTTTTGTGCGGACCGTGCCAATCAGCCAGCGCCGCAGCCTGCCGTTCTTGCACGAGTGGTACCGCCTGCTGGTGCACCGCCTTGTGCGGGCGGAGCGCCGCTACATCCGCATTCGCGATGCACTTGTGGCGCAGACGAAGGCATCCACCGCCGTGTTTGCGCGGACGGAGAAAATCGTGGAGGACGTGCGCAGCTACTACGCTGAGACGCATCGCTCGCTGGCTAGTCCGAACTACGACCCCCTTCGCATGAAGAAGTCGGTACTGGCGCCCGTGTTGCGTATGACGGACGCGGAGTACGAGGAGTGGCAGGAGATGCAACGCCGTATGCGCAACGCGTTGGTTGCCGATCTCTCGTAGAAGCGCCAAACACGTTGTTGTTTATCTTAGACGCGAAGGTGGAAATCATCTTTTCTTGTCTTTGCTTTCGCTCCGTTGCCTTTCTCCAAGGGACAAGTATTTGTGGCTTGTTGAAGGGCATGAGACAAGTGTTTACAGAGCGATTATAACTGATTGCAGCCTGGAAAAAAAGAAAACAGTGAAAGGAGAACGAGAACTAAGCGGAAGAAAGTCTTGAGAACATTTGCTGGGCAAACGTTTCCTTTTTTTTTAAGGCAAGAGGCGGTGTTAGTGTCAGCTCTTGCAACTGTTGTCAAATGCCGGTGCGCTTGTGCGCTGACCAAAAGTGTGGTCTCTCTCTCTTTCTCGACTCAAACTTCCAATGGTCTTCAGGTGTGTCCTGTGCACTGATCGTTTCTACGTCAAAGAAAAAAAAAACAAAAAGAAAATAGATGAAGGTCTACGCTGAGCACTCCAAAAGCATCTTTGCTGTTCCACCGTTTCCATCCTTTCCTTGTATTTGAAGCCGGGGTTCACCAGCGTTGCATGGAGATAATAGTTGAAATCAAGTGCGGACATCCAGCATTAGTCTTAACCACACTATTTCCTTTTTGCTAAATAAGTAGTTACTCTTGTTTTATTACTGATCGATGCGGCGACAAAGGCTACAGTGCCTGACAACAGCAGTCCTTTCGGCTCCGGCCTTGAAGAACGTGCATTACCACCTGTCCTCTCACCCTCCTCTCACTACCACACCCTCGCTGCTGCTCCAGTGTAGCAATCACGTGACCTCGCCGTTGAAAACTTCCCCATGGCACGTGCCAAAGTTTACAGGGGGCGGTGGGACCTCTCCAGCGCTTTTTCGGCCGACACGTATTGAACGTATTCCACCGCAACTTGCCCGTTTCCTCTTCGCTGGCGGTGCGGCGCTGCTCCAGGTATTTCTGGTTGCTTTTGAGCGAGAGAAACGTCGACTGAAGTACGAGGCGGACGCGACCGACGTGGCAGAGGGAGTGGGGACGAAAAAGCGACTCATGTCAGGCGTGGAAGCGGTCCAAGTTCTCGGGTTAGACTGCAGCTACCCGTCCCTCTTCAACGAGATCCGAAAAGTGGAGGGCGGTGGGGGTATGGGCCAGTGTGGAGCATCGTCGTCTTCCTCAGCGTCCTCAGTGCTTCTGCCGTTGCCAGAGGGGAAGGCGAAGGAGGAGGCGAAGCGCAACTTTGAGCGCATGTTTGCGCTAGCGATTAAGGAGGAGAATCTGTTCCTCGCTGGAAAGCTGAGCGCCGCGTACCGCGTTTGTGTTGATCCGATGTGGGATCGCGTTGGGGAAGTTGAAGAAAGCCCAAGGGCAACACCACAGAAGGATTCACACAATGGAAACTAGGAGATGAACGTCTCCTTGCGTTTTTAGGCGGCGTCTGTCTTCGGTTTGACCCCGTATCAGGTGGAAAGTAGCAGACTCTAATCGAGGAACGTTTCTTCTCAAGCAAATACGTCCGAACTCGTTTTGTTGCGTTATTCGCGTTGTCTCTATTATTAGCCACCCGCATCTTGATCGAGCTTTCTTCACAAGGTCTGTCCGTTGTTACAACATAAATATACAATTACATTTATTTATAGAATGATTTTTTTTTATTGCTAACGTTGGCGGTTTTGTGTTCAGCACTTATGATCAGAAATTGAAGTAAACTGCTTAAAATATATATATATATATATATATGAATTTTTGCTACACAGCAACGGTAGTTGTGACATGGCACCCTTGGTTTTAAGTTCCATTTATTTGCCTCCTTTATCTGAAAGGAACTCTGTTTAGCACCTTTTCGAAACGCGCTCACGGCCCGCAGCCATCTAACTGCATTACGGCTTCCACGATCGACGTTCGCTTTCTCAATCTCTTTTCTCCACCTTTTTTTTTTATTTCTTTTGGATTACTCTTTGCCATCATTTCAATTCTAAACCACCTTTTGAACGATCACACCAAACCTTCGCAACGCCCCAGGTAACCACAGTCAACGAGGTGAGCGCGTGGAACACGAGGAGAATTCCCTTCGAAGCGTGGCGTTTTGGACCAGGAGAATTAAAGCCAAAGCCGCCGGCTTCTACGTGCGTACGATCGTACGCATAAACGCCCCGGTACATGCACCTGTAGATTTGCATGCAGTTACACGTGTGCTTATGTACAGAACTCTTTCCTAGCGTTGTTTTCTTGCACGTTGATCACTTCCATTTTGCACCTCGAAACTGGTTTTTTTTTTTTCTCTGCCTGCTTGTCTTACTGAAAATTCGCAGGTTGCACAGTCCTACATGCGCGTGTGGCTACACGTCCACACTTTTTAACTCCTCCTTCGTTTCTCTCTCCATTTTATTTTTCTTTTTCCTGTGCTAAGTACTTACCTCTTTAATACCTTATTCTGGAAATTGTTTGCGTGTGAATGAACGGTAGTAGGACTAAGTCTGGTCGAAAGGCGGTTTCTCCAGCCAATGCGTGGACTACGCCCCCGTCAGTGGCGGGGTCGAGGATAAACTGCAGACTCTCTGACGGACCCGAGCGCAACCCCCTCATCGACGACCTCTTCGATGACCTTAGCGCGCACTCCGAAAATGCTGACATTGGGCGGCTGCAGAACGAAAGCATCAGCAATCGTGGCAGCTTTGCCGAATTCAAGACCGGTGCACGGCGGCTCAGCGCCACCACCTCAGCAAGTATGCGTAGCGGATCAAACATTCAATTCCGCATGGCGGTGGATGTGATTTGCAAAACTGCTCAGCACTTTGTGCACGCCATGCAGATGAACGAGCTAGACGACTACTTCTTTCCCTCCGGAGGAATGTCCGCTGAGGAGGCGCTGCATCGGCAGTTAAGTAAAAAGACTCCACAGGAGGTCGAGGCGTTGGTTCAAGTGCTTGTGGAGATGCTCGAGGATGTGCGCACAGCACGCGCTCAAGTCGCCCCTCTCACTGGCTCCATCGCCCTCCTTGACGGCCGCGAACGCGTCATGTCGACTAGCACGTTTTCCACCGTCAGCACAGCCAGCCTCATGCGGCCGCCGGTCCATGAAACTCATCAGCTCGCCATGGCGTACGACCAGCAGGGCAATCGTATGATCAACTGTTACACGATCATCGCCAACCTTGGCCAGGGCGCCTACGGCAAGGTAAAACTCGGCGTGGATGCCAGCACGGGGCAGAACGTCGCGATCAAAATCATAGACAAGAAGCACCTTAAGAAGAAGATCGGCGGTCTCGGCGCGGGCGATCAGGACGCCGCGCTGAAGCGTGAGGTAGCCATTATGAAAAAGGTGCGCCATCGCAACTGCGTCTCCCTCTACGAGGTGATCGATGACCCCGCGTCGAACAAGCTCTATCTCATCATGGACTACGTGCCGAACGGGCCAGTGGTGCGGCTGAAGCCGCAGCAGATCACAAGCATCGCCCTCAGCACCATTGAGTCGGGTACCTCGCTGAACGGGGAGGTGTACAATAGGTACTTAATGCGGTGCGCGGTGCACCAAGATGCCGACAGTGGCGACAAGCCCCTCACGCCCGATGAAATCACGAGTCGGCCGACCGTCTTCGTCTGCAAGCCCGTCACCGAGCACGTGTGCGCCATGTACTTGCGACAGCTCGTCAGCGGGCTGCGCTACATGCACAAGCGCCACCTAGTTCATCACGACATCAAGCCGGACAATATTTTGCTTGGTTCCGATCACCACGTCTTTCTCACTGACTTCGGCGTGAGTGAGATTTTGTCAGCACAGGATGGGGAGGATAAAGAAGCCGTGTCGCTTGACGGCAACAACAACAACAATAGCAATAATAACAACAACTCCTCGTCGCCGCCCCTCGGCCTCGATGGAAACAACGCTTCTTCCGCGGCGAACGGCAGCAGCAACTGCAACGGAGGTGGTGGGCCGAAACTGGGCGGTGGCACTCTCCTCTTCACCTCACCAGAACTCTTCGACCCTGAGGTAAATCAAAGCGAAGTGGACCCTTACGCTACAGACGTATGGGCCCTCGGTGTGACGCTCTACTGCATGCTGGTCGGCACGACTCCCTTTTTCGGCAAAACGCTGTCTGAGGTCCGGAAGAACATTACGTCGCAGAAATACCCGTGGAACGGGAAGAACCTGTACGATGCCCCGCTTGCACCAGAATGGAAGACGATATTAGACGGCTTGCTGGAGAAGCACCCGAAGCAACGGTGGACGCTTCAGCAGTTAAAGTCTTTTCTCGACCAGGAGAGCTTTCAGAAAAAGATGAAGCAGGTGGCGGCGCAAGACGCGGTGGTGCGCGCCGCAGCGACCCGTGTCCCCACCGACGCGCCGCACAGCTTCGCCGCCAAGTATCCTCGTGTGAAGCAGATGTTGCCCCCGAACGCCATCAGCTCGCACGACAAAGCAACGACGAATAGCGGTATCGCATCACAGTCAAACCACGCCCTGTCCACCTCCGCGGCGGCGTCAGTGCTGTCGATGGATTCGCCAAACGCCGTTAATAACTTCTTTTTCGGCTTCGACGTGTCTCAGGCGGAGCTGTCGCGTGCGACACGGGCGGCAAAAGTTGAGGTGACAGAGCGCCGTCTCGTCGTCTCAGCCCACACGCGTGGGCTGTTGCACCGATTCGTCGAGCAGGTGCGCCGACGGATGCGCAACCGTAACTACATTAATATGAACTCAGTCTTCTCGCCGTTAAACGCTCATTTCCCTGCCGAGTCGGTGCCTTTAGCGGCTGGTGATGCCAGCAAGGCGAGCAACGTCACGGATGTCACGGCGTTGTTTTCCGAAGTCCCGGTGCTGTCCATCGCCGGCTCTTTTCACCGCACAAACGCCAACGGCGCCTCCAATTTCATCGTCCCCGTGCGCAGCCCCCCCAACGGCGAAACGCGCTCGCACCGCCGGCACTCGCGCGTCAGCCGCGGTTCCGGCGCTGTTGGTGAGAGCGGCGACGCCGCGCAGCGCATGCGCAACTGTGGCTCGCAGTCCATCGATGCGATGCTGTCTATTGTCAACCTGCAGAGCACTTCTAACGCCTTTTCACGTTCTTTCAGCTTCGAATCCAGCTCGGTGAGTTCCTCGGTGGAGGTCGGAGTGCCGATTCCGGTTGTGACGGAGACCGTGGCGGCGGCGGCGGCGCTGGCACCTGGTGAGGCGCACGTGTCGGATGCCGTCTCGTTTGACGCGAGCACCTCGAGCTCGCGGAACGCGCCGGGAAATGCGATGGTAGAGACAGTCATGTGGTGCGGCACTACGCGGCCGCCGTCGACCGTTTCCCGTGCCTCCTTCGACAAGGCGTCGTCTTCGCAGTCGCCCGATGGGTACGAGTGTGCGAGGAAGAGCAGTGAGGACAGTCGCATCACCACTGTTACTGCTGCCAAAGGCACACGACGCAAGCTGCGCGTCGGCCGCGGCTTTTTCTCCCCTGACATCGCGGCACTGCGCAACGGCCATAGCTTGTACAACGGCGAAAACGGATCGGGGACGGGCGACACTACGCGAAAGCTGCGCGGAGAGGCACCGCGCATCAAAACGCCGAGCCCGCCGCCGGCGGCAAATACAACAGAGTCGTTTCCACTGTTGCCGCTCAATGAGACCCGCATCGGCAGCGGTACCACTGGAGTCACTGCGACGGCGGAATCCAGTCTGCTGCTGCAACACCGTCTCTCGACTGGGCGGACGCCGCCTCCGGTGCTGACGTCGGTAGAGAAGGTGCCTGCGGTGAAGCGAAGTCAAATACAGTTGAGTCGACTGCACAAGTGAAATTCTGCTGCTGGGAGTCGTTCTTTTGTTTTACAAATGACGTGCGAAAGTTGGTCTTTTTCCCCCTTGTTTTCTCCTCTCTTGCGACGAAACATACTGCCAGAGGTGGTATGCGGTATGCGGTGTGCTTATAGTTATCTCTCTCTGTATAAATGTAAAATTATCCACACAGTTTCCTTCATTTTTCTGTTAGCGATGTATTGAATATTCAGTCGGCTGTTTGCTTTGCAGCCTCACTGGACGTCTATACGCCAGAAGGACGTTGGTCGACCATTATTGTATTTTTTTCTTTGATTGCTATCTTTTGTTTTTGAGAGGGAGGGGGGGGGGGTCATTTGAGTCCGTTGCATGGCGTAAGACCTCCCAAAATCTCATTCGTGCACTTCTAAAAAGTTAATAACGGACTCCTTCGTTTTCTTTTTTTCCCCTAAAGGTAAACGG
Organism: Crithidia expoeki; assembly: GCA_900240875.1. Lineage (NCBI taxonomy): Eukaryota > Euglenozoa > Kinetoplastea > Trypanosomatida > Trypanosomatidae > Crithidia > Crithidia expoeki. The sequence continues at coordinate 108,013 of OESE01000190.1, forward strand.
ATGTTCTGCACAGTGTGTCTCTCTTTTCTCCTTTTTGAACGATAGTGTTTCTGAGCATTATCGTGGTTATTGCTGGAACCCTCGCACAGGTTTTTTTTTTCATTTGTTGTTGTTGTTCCGTCAAACTGAAAACGCCTGTTTGTTTTTCCGTTTTCCCATTTCTTTACTGGTAGCTCTTTTTTTTTTTTGCTGCCGTAGAAACTGGAAGGCTACCTTCACTGTTTGTGGAGGAAATACGATAGCACAACGGCGTTTGTAGGCACAAACATTACCTCTCTCTCTCTATATATAATATATATATATATATATTTTGTTGAATTTTAAGGTTCTTTTTTGCTTACTGTGTCTTTTTCCCTTTTTCTTTGTGGACTCATGCACGCCAGCTTGTTGCGGCAAGAGGAGCCAGCTGACTTCAATCTCGACGTGTGTTGACAGGCGTGCCCATGCTAGAGGTTGGACTCACTACCTGACGCAAACGTCTCATGTCGTCGGTACCTAAAGATCTTCTCTTTTTTCTTCTTTCTCATTTCCTAGGAGCTCAGGAGACTCGTAGCTCCGCTGCTCGACGTGGTGCTTAACAAAATTAAAGGCTGGGTTTCTCTTCTATTCTGATTTTCCCTCTTTTCCCGTGAGTGTCTGCAACACGTTACCTTTTTCTTTCTCTACGTCTTCTGTTTACTATTTGTCTTCATTGTTGCTGTTAGTCGTATGGAGTAGTCGTGAGGGGAGCGGATGGACACGACCCTGTCTACAGTGTCCTGTTGAGTTTCGTCTCAAGGTTTGAGTTATGTGCTCTCGAGTACCTTGTTCCTCTGCCTCCATAGTTTTTTTCTCCCCTAATGTGGTGGAGCAACAATGCAAATGTAAATACTGATTTTTATCGGGTGAGAGAGTGAGAGAGAGCGTTGCTCCCCACGTCTTCCGTGTCTCCCCTGGAACCCTGTGTTGTTTTGCATTTCCCAATCCTTGAATTGCTTTCGTCTAGTTTTTCTTTTTTGGTGTTGATCTCCTTTGAGTGCCTCAAACTTCATGGTGTTGACGGTCTTTTGTTGGTAGGAGATCAGCGATCTGTTCTCCTCTTCCCTGCCCTTCATTTTTATTGACTTTGCTCGTTTTAGACTTCTATGCCGATGTGCAGCGTGCTTCCTCCGGTGACCCCCCTTCTCCTGTGTTGGCTTTTAACGTGGTGTTTCTTTTTTTCCCGTAGTTTTTTCGTTTTTTTCTCTTGTTTGGTCCGAAAACAACAACAAAAGAACTGTGATCCAAACCACGCTGACGTCTGCAGCAAAAAGAGGGGTGCCCCTGGCACCGGGTACATCAGCTCTGAGAACAGCGATATCTGAAAAGGCCAGGGAAAAAGCTAAAACGCACTGTTACGATAGTAAGAGAAAGTTAACAGATGCGGGTACGCATCCGAGTTTTGGCGTCCGTTGGCGAGTTCAGAGATCCGTAGATCTCTTTACCTATTTTGACACGTATGGATGCCCTTTTCGACGTCGTTGTGCTTCTGCGTTTTTGCGCGTACAAGCACGTTATTCTTGCTGCTGCCCTGGTTGCCTCGTTGCCGGCTTTTTAGGTCCCCGCTCTTCTTCCCGCTGATTTAAATCAGGTTCAGCAAGTACTGCTGCACATCATCAATGTACGGAGGAAAGAAGAAAAATGTGGGCGACTTCAAGTGCGTCGACGTTTTTCTTAAGTCACTTTCTTGAGTCGTTTTCCACTGCAAAGAGTAGACAACGATAACTTTCACTACTAAAAGATCAAAAGAATAATTTATCTGTGCTTCCTCTCTCTTTTTTTTTTTAATAATCTCCCTTTGTGGTTTTTTTTTTTTTTCACCCAACAAGCGTTTGCCTTGTTTCTTGTCATCCCGCTGCTTTTCGCCGTGCCGTAGTTCGTCGGTGTACTACCCTCTTCTTTCTCCACCTTTACTTATGCGACTGCTTCTCCTTTTTATTGTTTTCCCGCACGCATTGTCTTTTTGCTTGTTGTTGCTTTTTTCGCTTCGCTTTTGCACTGGCTTTTATGTTGCGCTCCTTTTACCTCGACTGTTCCAGTCTTGTGTCTCTCCTGATGTTGATTAGCTCTTCTCTAAACTTTACATTTGGCGATGTGCTGTTGTTGGAATACGACCGTTTCTTTGTTTATAGGCTTTTTGTTTTGGGGCCTTCTCACTACTGCCTTTTCTCTCTGTAAACTACTGTTCTTTATGCTCAGTGATTTGAAACAGCTCAAAAGAAGAATCTGTAATGCAGACAGTGCTGAAGGCGGAGCAACACAACGAATCTGCACTTCCAAAGACGTTTTTGCTCTTAGGTTCTCTGTAGGCGTTGCTAGCTGTCGAACAATTTATTCGGTCACTTTGCGGATTTTAAGGGTTGTTTTTGGCAAGCGGGTTTACCAAAGGCAACCTGAAAAACTGCACATGCGTCAGCTTCCTCGGTGCCAAGTATTCCAGCTGAATCAAAAGAAAATTGTCTATGCCAATGGGAATGTTGAGAGGCACACGGTAGAATGTGCTTCTGTGGGTAGTTTTGCGGGTGCGTGGGGGCTTTCAACCGCAAGCACACAGAGCTGTATTTCTCACCTTGTTTCTACCCGTCTCAAAATTTCCTTCTTTGTTCCTCCCTTTGACATGTTGAATTGCTCACCCCGATTTCGTGGAAAACGAAGCATCTTCATACCTTCTGCGTCTTCCTCAACACCACTTGCTGAAGCTGATCCAGGGAAGAACTGGGAGAGCTTCCTTTCGAACAAGAAAGGAAGACGAGATTGGTTTTTAGAGAGCGTATCGGTAACTTCTCCACTTGTCTTTTAAATTGTAAATTACGTTTTAACAAGAGCAGCAGCAGCAATAAAAAGACCGCCAAAGCGTTACTCTTTCTCTCGCCGCCTACATTTATTCCGCAATACTTGAGTTCTTCAATAAAGGCTTAACAGGAAAACTACGTACCACTCAATTCTTCACTATAGTTTCCACTCCTTAAAGAACAAAAACTCTATCAGTATGACTTCGCTAGCTCCTCAGATTCTGGCCGCCCTTGCCGCAGCCTCTAGCCCTCTTCAGGAGACGCGGCAACAGGGTGAGACACAGCTGCAGCAGCTCAAGTCAAATCCATCCGCCTACTTCTCTAGCTGTGCGGAGATTCTCGTCTCGCAGGAGGCGGACTTGCGTGGGCGCCAGCTGGTCGGCTTCCAGCTCAAGAACAACCTCGCCGACCCGGCGTGTGCGCAGAACGCTCACTTGCAGACCGCTGTCTGCGAGCACGCCATCGTCGACCCGCAGCGCATCATTCGCAACGTTGCCGGCAGCATCATCAGCGTCGCTGTTCGCGAAGGTTTATGGCCGGCGCAAGCGGTAGTGCAGCGCCTTGGCACGATTGTTACGCAGCGCAGCACGGAGTTGGGCGCGGTGCATGGTGCGATTCGCACGCTGTCCTACATCGTCGATGACGCCGGGCAACTGCTGGACGCAGCAGGGCTGACGAAACCCGTACTGATGGCCGTGGTGCCTTTCCTCACCGCGTCGACATTCGGTACGACCGCCCCTGACGCGGTCGAGGTCCGCATGAAAGCGCTGGAGATTGTCTCGCTCATTTTGGAGTTGGCCGGGATGGATTTTGAGAGCAACACGTACAAAAGTCTCCAGGGTAGCGTGCGGACGGTGATCCAGGCCTGCTTTGAAAACTTGCACGCGCCTATCTCGCAGGCTGTTGCGACGCTGTGCATTCGTTGCATCGTTTTGTCCCTCACCTTCTACAGCGAGATCGACGACGCCCTCTTCACGCAGATTGGCCAGCTCATGTACCAGGCGACCACGGCCGGCAAAGGCGCCGCGCCGGCGACAGCGGAGGAGGAGGCGCTGCGCATTGAGGCGACGGAGTTTTGGCGTGCCGTTCTGCACTTCCCCCACTTTGCTGAGGCGGTCCAGCCAACAGTGGTGCAAATCATCCCCGTGCTGATTCAGGCCATGGTTTATTCGGACATGGAAATGGGCATGCTGGAGGCCAGCGCCGAGGACTGGCAGGTACCGGACAAAGCGGATGCAATTCGTCCGCGACACTACACAGAGCACCGCAACGAGAGCAACAACAGCAATGCTAACGGTGAAGACGGCGGTGAGGACGAAGACGACGCCGACGACGATGACGAGGTAGAGGAGTGGAACCTGCGCCGTGCTTCTGCCCTCACCCTCGACGACTTGAGCGAGTACTACGGTGACGCCATCCTAGAAGCGGTGCTGTCGTGCATCGCTACCATGATGCGTGCGTCGGACTGGCGGCAGCAGGAGGCGGCGGTGCTGGCCCTCGGCGCCTTCTGCGAAGGCTGCTTTGACTCCCTTACACGCTACCTGCCCGACATCTGCCCGGTGCTGCTGCAGCTGCTGGAGTCGAACAACACGCACTTCCTCGTAGTCAGCATCACGCTTTGGACGAGCACACGCCTCGGTTCTTTCTTTCTCGCCACGCCAAACCTGATGGAGCGGCTGATGGCCTCCATTCTGCGCAAGATGGAGAACCCGTCGAAGATGGTGCAAGGTAGTGCGGTGGAGGCGCTGATGGAGATGCTGTCGAAGGCGGAGGAAGGCCAGATGGACGTGGCGGCCAGCGCGATTGTCCAGTCTGTCGCGACCTGCTTTGGCGCCTACCAACTCAAAAATCGTGTACTGCTTTTCGAGGCTGTGCAGACGATTTGCCAGACCCTCGGCAGCGCACTGCGCAGCAACGAGAGTCTTATTTCGACCCTCATTAACCCCCTTTCGCAGTTTTGGGCGCAAACACCAAACGACAGCCCGCTGCTGTGGGGCTTGTTTGACTGCATGGCGAGTGTCTGCTCCGCTGTCGGATCAGCGATGCAGCCAATGGCAGGTGAAATCTTCAACCGCGGCTTCTCACTGTTGCGGGAGCATTTGCAGATGCGCATGGCCGCCTTGCAGGCGGGCGAGATTCCACCAGACGAGGAGTTCATCGTGACCTCTGCGATTCTGCTGAGCGGCTTGTTCGACGCCATGGGCTCGGGTTTGGAGCCGCTTGTGGCGCAGAACGAGCCTGTCTTTATGCAGGTGCTGCTGACGATGCTGTCCGATGCGGTGCCCGGCATCCGCCAGAACGGTTTCTCACTCGTCAGCGATGTCGCCCGCACATGCCCGGCGCACCTGCAGCAGGTGTTGCCACAGTTCTGCGAGGCGGCGGTGCGTAACGCCTCCGAGGTCGACGAGTCAAGCTACGGCGCCGTTAGCAACGTAGCGTGGGCTGTATGTAACTTGCTGGAGCACCAGGTGGACGGATCGAACTTGCCGACCATGCAGTCTAGCCCCGCAATGCCGCAGCTTTTCTCCCTCTTTGCGAACTTCTTGGGTCGCACAAATGTGACGGCGGACATGCGCAACATGGCTGAGAACATCTCCCTCTGCCTCGGCGTGATGCTCTACGTGGACGGCGATGTGGAGGTGAAGTCGCAGTGCACCGTGCAGCTCTTCGCGGCAGCCTTCTGTCGCTTCGTTCGCAACATTCGCGAGTCCTCGGCGTTGCTGGAGGCAGCGACGTGCGGCTTCCTGACGGCGGTGCAGCAGAACCCTTCCATCGTCCTCAGCAACGTAGGCCTCTTCTGCGACCTGGCCTGCTCGGTGGCGGTGGAGAACGTGGAAGCGAGCCGCATGATTCGCGACTTGCTCGGCGGTGCGGCACGCGCGGACCCCTCGACGTGGCAGCAAGCTCTCGCTTCTAGCACGGTGCAGACACGCAAGAAGCTGTACCAGTTGTATGGTCTTCAGTGAAAAGTAAGGAAGAAAGGGTCGAATTGGAAGGGAGGGCCGCTTCGACGCACCATTGATGCACCTACTCTGTTTCCTGTGCTCCTCCCTTTTCATGTGTTGGGTAGTTCATTTGTACTCCACTGACGCACGCCCTTTTGTTTTGTTCGGTGCTTCTGTTCAGTTTCGTTTGGTTATCCGAGTAAGAGTTTCGTGTTTAAATCGTTTTCATTTTTCTAAGGCGTGTGCCAAGGTTGGTTGTAGACGGCTGTGCTGGGCCCTGTTTTCCCCCTATGATCTCTTTAGCTTTTGTGTATGTATTGCTAAAGTGAAAAAAAGAAAAACAAAGGAAGCAGCGAGGTTCGACTCGCCTTCGTAGCTAAAAGAGAGGGGAACGGAGGGGAAAAAGAAGATACCTAAGCAACGAAACAGCACCACTTTCGTCCATAAAAAAACTTCTTCTTATCGAAGAATGAAATTGAGGTAAAGCGCGCCAGGACACTGTCACGTTTATTGCTTCTTGCATACCCTGAGCCACGTTAGATCGACGCCGAAGGACGTAACCTCAAAGAAACTACTCGCGCAGAATAGCTGGTTTCCATCGGTTCGCGCCTTCAAGTGTTCTTCGTATATCCGCACTTTTTTTTTCTGTGTCCTCGTTTTACACACTTTTTCACTAGCGTGTGGTACGCGCTCGGCGCTCAATTCTTCTTGCTAATTTCTTGTCTCTCCGCTTTTTATTTTATTTGTTTATTAAGTAACTTCTCCAGATATCTTAGAAAGATACAAAAACTCAGTTTGTACGTAAGCCCCATTCACCACACTGTGGCAGCACCCTTCTTCCCTGTGTTTGTGTATCCTCCCCCTTTCGCGTTTTGCCAGAGGACTTTTCGATGCGGTACCCTTTAGCACAAGAGCAGCGCGTTTTTTGTTTTTCTCTGGAACTGGATTATACTCCTGATACTTGACCACTTTGCTTTTTCGTTTTCTTTGGTGCAAATGATTTTCTTTTTTTTTTTCTCCTCCGCTCCCAGAGATTTACCCCGTCTCAATCGACAGCTGCCAGAGACACGAGTGACTTTACGTGCTCAAGTTTTCCCTTTTCACGTTCTCTGAGTACGGAGCCCCTTCCACCGTTTTTCAAGCTCCCTTTCCTCCGCTTGCAGAAAAAAAAAACTCCCTTTTTTCTGCTCTTCGCGTGCGGCGCGCCCATCTTCTCGCCCTCGCTCTCTTTTTCCTGTTGACACTCCGACGCAACACCTATGTTGACTTGACCAATTATGTCATGAGAGTTTTTTGTTTTTGATAAACCTCTTAGAGAGACCCGTAATCTATTCTTTTCACTGTGAGCAATCTCTGTTAAACGCAAATTCACGATGGAGGTCACCAATCAGAATGCAGGCATTTTGCTGCCTCACATCGCTGCGCAGCTCCGTGATTGTGCTTACTTCGCGGTGGACTTGGAGTTCACAGGCATCGACCGCGATGCCGCCGACGTCGATGCAGACAAGCCGGTCGCACTGACAGATTCCCTCATGCGTAAGCCTCGTGACATGTACCCCAAAAAGCTGGAGACGCTGAAGCCTTTTAGCATTATCCAGATCGGCCTTTCCATCTTCTCGCGTTGCCCGTCAAAACCCGTGAAAAACGCTTTGGGCGTACCACCACATTCCACGGGCGGAAATGCCACGGGACATCTCGTGCAAGAGCTGGTGGCGGATGCGAAGGATTTTGTAGCCGATGGGCGCGAAAGTACGTACTACACAAACTTCATCGAGCAGACGGTAGAGTTATACACCAGGGCTGTAAGCTGCGCCGAGCCGCCATCTGACGTGAACGGATGGGAAGCGGCGCTGACGTTTGTGTCGCAAGAAACGGCGCGTGTGGGAGAGATGGTGGCTGCCGCTGCCGTAGCAGTAGCCGATGGGAACACGAAGGCGCCACGGAGCTCCACCGACACTGCATACGCGACCAACAGCATTGTTGAGTTGCTGCGACGATGCCACTTCCTTGAGGTGCTGTTTAGCGCGCTCGGCCGTCGCAGCCGCGAGACGGTGCAGGTGGACCACACGCGAGCGGCGGTGGCCAGTAGCAGCACGACACAGGAGCAGCAGCTGCAACAACAACAATCACCCCCACCTGTTCTCGAGAACTACCACGTACAAACCTTCACGGCTTACATGTTCCCGGCCGTGACCAATGAAACGCAGAGCGTCACTCTAAACATTGACACAGCGGAGTTCCTTGTGAAGAACAAGATTGATCTGATGCGCTGGCTGACAGATGGATTACGGTTCAAGCCCTTTCCAAACGTGGCTGCCGATTTCGCCGCTGGAGCTGCGCATCGACTGAAGAATATCAAGCAGTTGCTGCAGCCGCACAAGGTGTTGCCGCGCTTCACTGAGTGCTTTAACAGTAACCTGGATGATATTCTTCCGCTGTCGCTTGGGGAGCTCCAGCTGGTGAAGTTTGTGCTCGACCTCTTCGAGAACTCGTCGTCGCCAGCCGCGCCGCGCGTCGGATCTTTCTACGTTTCTGTGGTACGGCGTCTGATTTTGTTTTCGCGATTTCAGCTGCCGGAGTCGTCGCTGCCGAATCCGATCTACACGACGGGTCAAGTATACCGCGACGAGATGACGGCGCTCGCCGCGATCGACGTCACCAAGGAAAATCGGAAGTACACGCGCAAGTTCAACTTTATCGGTGGGACTGCTAGTAGCGGTAATAGCGGCAATGGTGGCGAGGTGGCTACCTCTTTACCCAATTATGGTGCTCTAAGGCCATCGACGGCGGCGCAGGGTTACGGCACTGCGCTCTTCGAAGTCCTTCTGTACGCGACGGAGGTGCTGCAGAAGCCCATTGTTTTCTATAACGGTTATACCGATCTCATTTTTCTCCTCCTCTCCTTGTATGGCCCACAGAGGATGCCGCCAACGCTGGACGAATTCAAGGTGGTGGTGCATCGCCACTTCCCGGTGTTGTATGACACCCGTATCTTGACTTGCGCCGGCCCGCTGCAAGCACTTGGTAACTTCACCGGACGGTTGTCAAAGGTGGTGGAGCAGATGGCGAAGATACCTACAGTAGCATCGAACGTTTCCTTCCAATTCGATGGCGTCACCGTGGGTGGCGACGACCCGGCTCAGTACGCCGCGCGCACAACGCCGGCTTCGACGCGATGATGACGGGCAAGCTGTTTGCCTACGCCACGTACGCCATCACACAGACCGGTGCGCGACACGAAGTGTACATCAACCTCCTCTCCTCCTACAGCACGTTGTTATCGATCAACCTGACGGAAAAGGAGGACAGCGTGTTACAGGAAGAGCCAACGCCGATATTCTTCCTTGCGGAGACATGCGGCTTGAATGTTGACTCGATTCGCGAGGTGCTGGGGAAGGCAGGGCTGACGGCACTGGTGATTTTCCGTGGCAACGGCTATACAGTTCAGCCGGTAGGCAAGTCGTGCCACGAGCCGAACTATTTGAATCGATTCGAGCAGGAGCTCACGCGTCAGGTCCTCAACACGTCCTCTCTTGTGCGCATCAACATCCCAGCTGTACGCGTGGGTGGATGAATCAAGCACGAAAGCGAGGAGTATCTTATGGGTTTTCTGGAATCGTGGCAAAGGCACGCGATCGGCCTAAACTAAATTGCAGCTGTTTTGAGACGGAAACATTGCTGCGTGTCTACAACCACACACACACACACACACACACATACACACTCCCGTATATATTTTTCTTTTACTTGGTTGCAGTTCTCTTTCGTGTTGCAACCTGGTGCCCTGTTATTATGCCAAGAGACTTTTCTTTTACTACCCGTCGGGTGGCATCTGCAAAGCGTTAAGCAAACCAAAGAAACGAGTGAGAAAACAGAAAAATGACTGTCACTGCTTACAGCTCTTAATCATGGATTGTGCTTTTAACGCGCGATCCGACTTTGAAACGTCTTTTCGTCGCTGTTATGTTCAACGACAGCGAAGAAAGTTTTGGGGAGAGGACACAATAACCGAAGGCGTGGCATCAGAGAAATATTTCCTCTACAAGATTTGTGCTTAGTTTGATGAGCTCTTTTTTCTCTTTGCCAGTCGGGGCTCATGCTCTCAATCGTTTTTTTTTTTTTTATTTCCCAACAACGACAACATTGACAGAATCTTACTCTGCGAAGGTTTTCGCGGTTTTCTTCGCCGCTTTGCAGCTAGTATCCAGGTTTTTTACTTTCCGCATATACGTCGGTCTCTGTTTCAGTTACTTTTCAGCTTTCTCACCAACATCAATCTCTTATTGCGGTCTGCGTGATTTACGCTATCATTTCTCGTTTCGGTATTCATAATATCTATCTATATATCTATATCTATATCTATATATCTATATATATATATTTTCCTTCCTCGCTTCACGTTCTAGGTCAACCAAGAGCAATGTCTGTCCCTGCGAACACTCTGGCGTACCCCTGTCCCATCCACATGAAGATGTACAGGGAGCAGCGGGGGCGCCTCGCCGCATCGCTGCACAAGGCCTTCCCAGAGGGCGGACACGCGGCGCTGCTGCAGGCCGGTTCCGAGGTGCCGATCAACTCGACGGATTGCAACTACCTCTTTGTGCAGGAGAGCTACTACTACTACCTCTTTGGGACGGAAATGCCGGAGGCGTACGGCGCTGTGCTGCCGGACGGCAAGGGCATTGTCTTCATTCCGCGGCTACCCGCCGAGTACGCGACGTGGATGGGCCCCCTGCCGACACCTGAGGGCGTGAAGGCACAGCTCGTGATGGATGAGGTGCACTTTGTCGATGAGATCGAGGCAGTGCTGAAAGGTCACGGCATTCACACCGTCGAAGTGATGGACGGTACAAACTCTGACAGCGGCCTCAGCGTGCAACAAGCCAAATTGCCGGAAGGGTCGGCGCTGACCAAGTCCACCAGCTTTCTCTTCAACACCTTGACGTCGCAACGGTGCTACAAGACAGCGATGGAGGCGGAGGTGCTTAAGTACGTCTGCAAGGTTTCGAGTGACGCCCACATCAAGGTGATGCAGATTGCAAAACCGGGCATGTCGCAGCACCACCTCGAGTCCACCTTCCTGCACGAGGTGTACTATAAGGGTGGGTGCCGCCGTGTGAGCTACACTTGCATCTGTGCCACTGGCCACCACGGTGCCACGCTGCACTACCCGGACAACAACTCGCCGGTGGAGGACGGAACGATGGCGTTGTTGGACATGGGCGGGAACTACCGCGGCTACGCGGCCGACATCACTTGCAGCTTCCCTGTGAATGGTAAGTTCACCGAGGCGCAGAAGGTCATTTACAACGCCGTGCTGGACGCGCACAACAAAGTGATGCGCGCGATGAAGCCTGGCGTGCAGTGGGTAGACATGCACCTTCTCGCAATCCGTACCACGTGCAGCCACCTCATCGCCGCGGGTATACTGAAGGGTGATCTGGAGGTGATGATGCAAAAGGAAATTATGCAGTACTTCCAGCCGCACGGTCTGGGTCACCTGATCGGCATGGATGTCCACGACGTCGGTGGGTACATGGAAGGCTGCCCGGAGCGCCCGACGAAAAAGGACTGCTGTCGCCTGCGCACCGCCCGCCCAGTGGAGGAGGGCTTGTACATGACGATCGAGCCCGGCTGTTACTTCAACGCAGCGCTGCTAGAAATGGCGAAGCAGAACCCTGACATCGCGGAGCACCTGAACCTGGAGAAGATCGAGGAGTACGCCCACTTCGGCGGCGTGCGCATCGAAAGCGACGTGTTGGTGACGAAAGACGGCGTGGTGAACTACACGGTGGTACCGCGCACTGTGGAGGAGATTGAGCGCACGATGGCTGGTGCCGAGTTCTACAAGGAAATCGAAGTCTATCACAACTAAGAGGCGTACGGAGGCATAACGGCTATTCTCTCTTCTTTTGCAAGCGTGTTCTTTCACGTAACACTTTTTCTTTACTCTTTTTTCTAGATGGCGTTCAACAGAAAGATACTTAAAAGGCGGCTGAGCGTATTTGATGTACTGCACGGCACGGGGCGGGTTTCGTTGACCTTCTTTGAATTGGAGGTTTTTACGAGGTAGTGCTAACTCAAGGTAACCGACAAAACTTAGACGATGATTTCTATTTATTTCCTCCTTGAGGATGAGGGAGTGTGCACGCAGCGTCGCTGCACTTCGTCTCAGTTGTCAAACAAGCGACGTCAATGCTCTTACTTTCACGGCCTCCGCACGTTGTGCTGGCTGAAAAGCCAAAAGCCGTTTCTGTGAGTCAGTCGTTGACATAGCTTTGTGCGCGTATTAACCAGCAGGGGTTGTTCGACAGTGATGCTCACACAATTTTTGTTTTCTTTTCCCGTTTTTTTAACTGAAATGATTCTTCGCCATCCCCCTGTTTTCTCACGTGATTTTGCCGTTGACACTAAAACGGATGGATAGGACGAGAAAAAAAAAAAACTGAGGTGACCAACCTCCCCCTCTGTTGGTGCTAGCAAAGGAAAACAAATGAACTTGCTGAAAGCAGAAAGCTAACGGCTCTTTTAGTTCACACTCCACCGGTTTTGTGTAGGTCCTACGAGTTTTAGCATCTTTCTTTTTTTTTTTTCAGTGGTCTCTCCTCGGTACATGAAGTCAAAGCAGGAGAAACATCCGGCGGCGAAGCAGCAGCCAACGCAATCCGCAAAAGCAAGGGTCTCTAGGCACACGGCAACAGTCCCCACTTCCAATTCAGACGTAGATGACGTGGCAAATTTGTTTAGCGCGATCAAGCAGACGAAGGCGCGGCAGAAAGGAACGGGAAGCACCGCAGCTGGCGCCAATGGAGCTTCTTCTTTGTTTCACACAGGCAACAACAAGAGGGGCAAAAATTCAGCGCATTGCGGAAGGAACGGTGCGGCGTCGGTTGCAGCTTCTTCTTCCTCATCATCTACGAAGAATGAAGCCAAACCTGCTCGTGACGGTCTCTACCACGCCCCACAAAAGTCAGTGCAGATGAGTGACACCGACTTTTTCAGCGGCACGTGGCTCAAGGCAGATCAGGCAGCTGTCGCGACCGCAGGAGGGTCTGGCCTGGTGATGGTGGGAGGTGGTGGCAACGGCGCCGACTCCACGGAGGCGTCGCAGGAGCTGCTGCGTAAGGAGGGAGTGGATCGAATTGTGTCAATGGAGGAGCTTTCGAAGATGCTGTCTCGCAGTGCCAGAGCGGGCACTACACCAAACTGCCCGTTTGACTGTGATTGTTGTTTTTAGAGCCACGGCTCATTTAGAAAGAAGAATGAACCGCTGTCAGCCGAACAACAGCTTGCATAGGTAATTTAGCTGAATTGCTTTTATGTAAAGCCGTGTGTAGTTTTAAGAAAAGGCGATAACGTCAATCAGATGCTACCCTTTCTTGTCTGTCTTTATTAGTTGTGAAGGTTGGTTTCGATTATTGCCTTACGTGTAATATTAGAAAACAAGATTAGAGATTATGTATCTCATGTGATACTTATGACGAGCAGGTTGCTCAACTAACAGCGACTTCCACAGGAGGATTCTTGTACTCTCCTTTTTTAAATTGAACTTGCAGGGTCTTCGTATCTACTTGACATTTATCGACTGGGGCATTCTTTCCTTTGTGCTTGCTAGATCCAACTAATGATGTTGGCTTTTAAACTGTGCTCTCAACCCGTGGTTTCAGTGTCCCTTATTCTCTTCCCCGTCGACTCTTTTCATCACCCCTTGGGTGGCTCGAGAGGTTTGTATTGCAGTTTTTTTTTTTTCTACAATGCTGAGAAAGCTGGTCGTTGGAGCGTTCATAACAACTGAGGAAAAGAGAGCACCAATTGCAGGAGTCGCAAAGTGTGCATAGAAACTTATGTCGTGCCGTCGAACATCATCACCGGCTGTTTCTCCATGTCGTGGTGGCAACGGCGGTCTCCCGTCCGCGCAGGCGAAGTTGTCATTACCCGATGTTTTCCACGGTCTGCGTTGCACACCGTCGCGCCGCTCGCTGAAGTTCTTCGCCGGTCCTCACGCACGTCACTTTCTTGCCTTTGACACCGCCATCAGTCGCGAGGACCGCCTCTTTTTTTTCATGGAACTCTTCGTCTTCCGCCACTTCCTTGTCGATGCGGCGGTGCTGCCTGCATTTCAGCTTTCCACATACACCCCTGAAGAGCTGCTCGAGGTGCGCGTCGTCACTGACCCGCGCCACCCCGCCTACGGACAAGCCGGCCTCTACGCGAAGAGCACCATTCCGCACAACACGATAGTGACACCATACGCAGGATTTATCGAGGTTTTTGCTACGTCGTGCAATTCACGCACGTACACGATGGGGTTCGGCTCCATCGGCGACGACTACGCGCTCGATGCCGAGTTTGTCGGCAACTACGGCCGCTACGCAAACGACCCACGCGGTGTAGGTACGCTCCAGGCGAATTTGACGGCGGAAAACCGCTTTAACAGTCGCGGGGAGTCGTTCACGGCGCTGGTGGCACGCCGCCAGATCAACGCTGGGGAGGAAATCCTTATGTCGTACGGCAAGGCGCACCGACTCAGTGCCACGCCGTGGACAACTATCCAGGGGGAGCCGCTTATGCGACCTCGCATGGGTGGTGTGGTGCCTTTCCCGTCGTTTCGCAGCGGTGACACCTCCTCCTTGACATCGACATGCTTTAGCAGTGCTGATGCCTCCCCACTTGGAGGCGTTCATTTAAAGAATACTGAAGCTAACTCATCGTCGACGACTGACACTGACCAATGTAGCCAGTTTACGAACCCTCCCTCCACAGCGAAACCTTTTGAGAGTAGCAAAATCTCCGATATGAAGACAGCGAACAAAACAGACAACGGTATTTCTCTATCACCTCTTGTGTCCAGCGTGGCGAACGATCTGCTATGGGAGTGCACACAATGCGGAATGTGGAATTTGTGCGAGGCCTCGATCGCGGACACCCCGCAGCCGTGCAGCGCTTGCGGAACACTAAAGCTCAGCGGCGTCCGTTTCATGAGTCTGTTAAGCAGCCCCGCTGTCACGCAACGCGCTTTACTTGAAGAAGCTGGGTTGGGAGAACATTGCCTGAGAGCGCGTCTTGATACGCCTCTGGATCATCTGTCATTTTCGCAATCTGCGCAGTCCCCTTCTTTCCCGCCGTCTTCTGTCGCCCCCGCTGCTGCTGCTAATGGAAATATAGCGACACCAGTCTTTAGCTGTGAGCATTCAGACTGGCCGATGAACGTGCCGTTCCTGCCTTGGCAGGTGTGGGATGCTGCAGTGCCGCTGAGTGTCGTGTCGAAGCACTCCCGTTTTGAAACTCAAGAGCACATGTTTCTTTACATCGTTGATACAGGTCTGGGCGAGGAGAGAAAAAAGCGCGGACGTGAGAGGACAACCAGCGCCAGTGCAGAAACATTGGGGTGGCCACGGCGGACATCGAAGACGGCAAACTCGGTGGACGAGAAGAGGGTGTTTGATCGTTTTGGTTTCATAGATGCGGAAGAGGGAGAGGGTAGCGGTGATGACGATGACGACGATGATGATGACCATGGTAGCATCCGTCGCGTTTCCACATCGCACGCCAAGTCGTTCTCTCATGCGTCACTCAAAGGGTCGGCGCAAAGCAGCAGGCGGAACGGCGGTGGCGCAAGTGCTGCAACTGTTTCCAAACACAACAGCCGCTCTTCTAAGAAAGGTGCGTTGTGGGAGCGGCAGGGTGACGTAGATCCAGAGGAACTGGCCCAACTTAACTGTGCCTTGACGCCTACCACACAACTCTTGTCCTCCTTGCCGACTGTAGACGACACGGCGTACTCGGCGCACGTCTTTTCTCTATTTTCACACTCTCCGCGGCAGCTGCAGCAGGAATGTCGCTCAGCGTCAGATGCAACGAAGCTGCATCAACATTGCGGTGGGGTTACGGAATGCAGAGGCGGTTTAGACGATAAGATGATCAAATCCCCTCTTTCGCTGCTGGTGTCCGCGACGCCGGAGTTTGATCGACTTATCGTATTGCGCAGCACAGACACTTCGCCTAAACCTTCAATTGGTGTTGATAAGGTAGAGTTTTCATTGCAGATCGCAACTATGCGCCGCCGCCTGCAGTGTATGACGCGTCGCCTCTTCACCGGTAAGGCATTCCAGCCGGGTGATGTGGTGAGCAACGTTGGAGGGTTGGTGCGACACCGCGAAGACTCCCGCTGTCGCGTGTCCGACTCCTGTCTGGAGATCCCACTGCGGTACTTCTTGCCGCCCGCGCTGCGAAAACTGTGTCGCTTACCAAGTTTCGACGTATCATCGCCATCAGAGAAGGCACCGCGAAGCACTTTGCCCCTAGCAACATCAAATGGCGAGGGTGCTGCTTTGTATCGTTTTTGTCAGCGCGTCGATGGCTTTTCGCTTGTGGTGACGAACGAGTTCATGTACTGTCCCTGTGTGGTCTGGGAGGAAGAAGAGGAAGACACGGCGGTGTCAAACGGAGTGCAATCAACTGGCGTGCGACAACACAACCGTGCAGGTGCGGTTGACGAAGTCGCAAGTGTGTTGGCAGCGTGTAACGTTGCACTCGTCTTAACGCTGGACTCCCTTGGCTGCCCGTACGCGTGTGCAGTGGCAACGAAAGCGATCGGCGCCTTTGAACCACTCCTGGCACGTGCGCAATAGCGCTGAGAACGCACGGCAGCTGATCCTCATTTTTTTTTTTTAGCAAAGGAGAAAAGATCGCGAGCAAACAGCTCTGAAGTATAGTCACATCTTTGAAGTTCATCGCACAAAAACTCCTATCAAAACGGCTCACTTTATAGGAACGTTGATTTAGTTCTACTCCCATGCAAAGCAGCGGTTGCGCACGGCACCTGAGTGCCTTTTGTAACGCAGTAAAACCGACGAGACAGCACGAACAAAACGCCCAGGGAGTTCGCTCTGTTCTAAGCTTTTTTTTTTTATCTACATAACGGAGCTAGGCGAGTGTCAATCCTCCCTGAGTTAATGTGCTTCCTACACTGCGCTCCTCGTCTCTGCCCCTCTTCAAATCTGTCATTGCATTACTTGCTCACTTGGCATATACTGCTTTTTGAAGGAGTGGCTTTCTAACATAATATCTATATCTCTCTATTATACATTCATATTTAAATATATATATATATATATATGTGTGTGTGTGTGTGCGTGTGCGTGTGTGTATCTATATGTATATCTATATTGTGTTTGCGTTTGTGTTTTGAGAGTAGCTTCGACTTCCTTTTTCTGCTGCTGAAAGCACCAGTCTCTTCACACTCATCCGAGCTACACTTGTCGTGTTTTCAGAGCAGTTGAGCGCGTGTAAGCAACTCGTCCTCTCATCCACCACTGTTCTTTTCAGGTTGAAGATTGAGTGCAGGGACGAACTTGTGTTCTTTCCATCGTGAAAGTCTTTTTGTCCTCATACGTGGCAGGTGGTGTACTGCCCTTTTAATGGGGTGTTCTCCCCATTGGTTTGACACTCTTGCCTTCCTTGTGTGCACTGAAAGCAGAAAAGGCGCATAATTCAAAGAAACAAGCAAAGTACAAAGCCATCTTTTGCAAAACAGTCAATCTTCCGCTCGGTGTTCAGCGGTGTTGAAGCTCAAGTAGCTCATCTGCTGACCAGCACGCTGTGTTGTTTGCGTTTCTTTTATTGCCGCCTGCTAGCAAACATTTGTTTTCGCACGGTTTCGTTTCTTGTTTCTGCTCGCTTGCAGCTACTTCTGTTTTGTTTTTCTGTTTGTTTGTTTCCTACGTGCTTTCGGACTTCATTTCTTTTACCTTCTCTTAGTTCTTACTTGCGGTGGCTGACAACTGCTCTTGTATAGTACTTCACTCTTTTTTTGTTTCGTTCATTCTTATCTTTCTCTCTGCATTCCGTGGTGTATTCCTAACAAGAGGCGTGCGTACATTACTTGACAAGGGAGGCAGAAAGGCGGTAACTTCGTACTCCACACACGAGCATTCCTCCACCTCTAACTTTTTGCCCACCACAACCAAGGTTTGTTACGAACGGCGGCATCGCGAGTATCGCCAACGCAGACTCAACAAACAAGGCGGACCACAGCCCTACCATCTGCACCACCACGGCTACTTCCACAACGGCGATGTCCGCCACGGAGGGTGCAAATGGTTTGAAGTCCGTTGGCAATTGGGGACGGCCCGAGAGCGCCGGCGGCCCCAGCGGCAACGGTCGCAAGAAGTCCGGCAGCAGTCGCCGCGACAGCAGGTCAGACTCCGCCGCAAAGTCAACCGACGGCGCAACCACCATAGCAGCAACGTCAACGACGACAGCAGAACCCACTGCTGAGGTGGGGCGCATGACCGCCATGCAGACAGTGAACGGCGGCGACGGGAGCGGTAGCGGGCCTGCGGCAGCGAACGCGAAAGGCGGTAGCGATGGCACTGCGTCGCTCATGTCGATGGACCGCGCCAGCTCTGGCAAGGCGTCTCCGACGGCGGCGGTGCTGCCCTACCCGGCACCTTCTGTTGGTCTGCCTGCCCCCACCACCTTCGCCACGTCCCTGTTGAACTTAGAGGTTAAAGTGCTTACACAGGCGCTCGGGGCGGAGAACCAGTGGGTGGAGCAGGGCGACGGTCGTGTGTCCTTCTGCGACTTCACCATCCGCGTTACTGCGCCTAAGCCCGGAGCGGAGGCTGGCAGCTTGAAGGGGAAAAAGTCGTCTGAACACCCCACGGAGGCGTCGCTGGATGCGATCAACGCGGAAGGCTGTGAAAAGCGGTCGATGCTGTCCAACACCGTTTCCGATTTCGACGATGATGAGGAGGATGACATCGTCATCTTGGAAGACACAATCAGCAACGACACACCTTTTGTTGGCGAGAACTGTTGCATTGTTTGGAACAGTTTCGAGAAGCAGCTCTCGCTCTGTCTCATGTACGCATCCGAGGAGGGGTACTCTGCGTCATGGAGCGCGCTGGTGGCGCTGCAAGACAAGAGCTACCCGCCTTTTCGCTACGACCTCCTCGAGCGGTGCCGCCCCGTCAGCGAGCGGTCCGTGCTCGCGATTGCTGACAGCGAGTTGTCTAGCACGCCGAACCTGAGCCCGACGAACCGCGCTGACGGGCCCGTCTTGCCCTACGCGTACTTCATTCATGAGCGCCATAATCCGCCGCTGGGCTTCATCGAGCAGCACGCACTGTCACTGTCCATCATGGAGCATCAACACGCGACGAACCCGGCGCTCTACGAGAACAGGGAGACCGTCATCGCCATGTTGAGCATCGCGAACGCCGACCTCCTCGACCACCTCATCTCCGACCAGGTATTCCCGCTGCTGCTATCTGGCTTGAAATGCAGCAATGATACTTCGGTGTGGGTGGTGCCGGTGCAGTTGCGCGACCTGCACGTCCCATCAGATGTCATCGCCGCCATTGCAAAGGATCGCCGTATCACATTCCTGCAGGAGTCTGTCCTCCCCATGTGCTGTAATGGCGAGACGAGGACAGAGCTGATGACCAAGTACTCAACGTTGAGCCGCCGCATCCGCAACGATATAGTGTGCGGCTTGCTGACCTGCGACGCCCTTTTCACCGAGGCAAGCGAGGCACTGCGGATTGCGCCGCCGGTGATGAACGGCGGTGGCGGCGTCAACAACAATACTCTAATCTCCCCAGTGGCGACGGTGCGCGGCCGCATTGGCTCGATGGACTCGTCAGTGAATACGTCGAGCGGCTCGCTGAGCAGCGGGGCCTCGCCGTTGTCGGCCCCTCTGACGAACGACACGTTTACCCAGGCGCAGAAGGCGGAGCAACAGGTGCTGGCACACCTCCGTTTTTTCCGTGAACTCGTCACGCTCAGCATCTCCGAGCTAGGCCGCGAGATGGTAGGGCCGATTGTGGGGAAGGTATATCAGTGCGGTCTGCTCTACTCCCTCTCCCTAGTCGCAGAGCGCTTTGCGATGCCGGCGAACATGGCAGCTGTATTTGTGAAACGGCTGACAGACGGCAATACCGGTGGTATCGGCACAAACCGCCGCGGAGGAGCCTCGGCCGTGGGGGGTGGCAATAGTAGCAGCAACAGCAGCACAACACCTAGCGGGGCCAACTTTTACTCTCTCGCGGTGGAGCAGGAGCTGTCAGCTGTGTTGGACGCAACGCTCGTGCGCATCAACGAACGGCAGGAGGAGCAACTGATGAACGAGCACGTCCGGGCCCCGATTCTCGCTGATCCGCTGAAGTACAACGGCCTCGTGACGTTCATGGTGCGTCAGCTCATCGTCAACGGCACCGGGACTGGCTCCTCTCATTCTTCTTCGTGTTCGTCTGCAGGAACGGGTGCGAACCGCACGGCACCTGGCGGCAGCATGCTGCCGGTACCGAAGCGCATTATGCGCGACAACATGTCCGCGTCGAATCCGTTAGCGTTGTTCCACGTGCTCGGGCTGCACGACGACGAGGGCTCTGCCGCGTCGGAGCGCGTACTGGATGCTGAGAGCACCACGGTGCGCAATCAGTTTCACAATTTTATCATTACAAAATACCTCACCCACGCCGCACGCGGCACGATGCCTCCGGTGCCGCTGCCGCCGTCACTGGGCGGCGTCGGTGCACGCAACACGCCCATTGTCCGTTTCGACAACGCTGCAGTTGCGCAGAACGGCACCACGCGCGTCGGCCATCATGACGGCACCGAGGCCAGCACGAGTACGCCCATCCTCGGTGTGCCTAACACGGGTGTTGGCGTCGGCGCTGTCAGTACGAGCGGCAACAATGGCGAAATCGGCGGAGTGAACAGCAATGGCGTCGGCACAAACGGCAGCTCCTCCCACTCGCCTGTCCTTCCACTGCCGCAGGGCGTGACGCCCGCCCTAATTCGTGTCCTGGAGTACCTGGTAGTCCTGGCGAGTCGTGCGAACCGCGAGCTGGTGCTGAAAACCGTCTTCCACCCCAAGTCGCACATCCTCCACTTTATTGAGGGTGCCTGTGACATGCTGTGCAGCAAGGACGGGATGGGCGGCCGCTGCCAAGTCGGCCTCGACGTCCTCTGTGGCTGCGTGCGCTTTTTGAAGGTCGTTATCATGCAGGTCGCGCTGCCGACTGCGGAACAGGACGAGAACCCGTTGTCGTCTTACGCCGCCGCGCCAGAGCCGCTGTCGCCAGCGCAAATCACCACCATATGCCGTCAGCTGACGGTGGAGCGCGACACCTTTGGCTACCTGCTTCGCGCGTACAACAAGCTGGGCGGCGTGCGCCGCAACACCGTATTCCACTCGAGCTTGCTGGCCGTACTGGACATCATCAGCAAGTGCCCGACGAAGGAGCCGGAAGACAAATCGACAAACAACCTGCGTGACGTTCGAGACTACCTCTTTTATAAGCACCTCACCCGCCTTCCCGAGGTGTTTTCGCGGCGTTTTCGCGAGCAGCTGCTAGCCGAGGTCGGCGCCCGGCTTGGCCGCGAGTCGACACGCTCGCCCAACGACAGCGTCTCGGTGCTCAGCAGCACCGCCGGCAGTGATCTGCTGCGTTCTTCGAGCAAGCTGCGCTTCGTGGACGAGGTAGAGGCGGTGGCGGGTGGTGTGGACGGTACAGTGGTGCCCGGCAGCGTTATGAACCCGGCGATCATCACGAACATGGCCAGCGCTGAGGAGCGGCAGCGCAAGCGCAACGCCCGTTCCACGCTGGACCAGTGGACGGCCACAGCAACGCACGTAATGTCCTCGCCGTCGCAGGTGCGGGCGGTGGCACCGCTGACCCTTTCTGACGACAACAACAGCAGCAATGGAGCTTCTTTCGCTGGTGCCCGATCCAGCAATCCCAACACATCTTCGCCGCCTCCGCCGGCTGTTGGGGCTCGTGTGAGCCCGCCCAGTACAATCAGTATTACAAGACCCGGCAGCACCAACACCGCCAGCCCGCGCGCTTTGTCAAGCGAGGCTGTGGGCGAGAACCCTAGGTCACCCGAAACGGTAGCATCATCGATGAAAGAAAGACGTAGCGAGGTGTCGACGCCACCACCAACGACTGAGTCATCGGATTTGCCGAGTGGGTCCAGCGGTGTTGAGGTAAACAACAATGCTGCCACAGCTACTGCTACCCCAACTCCCACTGCAGATGACGGTGCTGCCGCAGCAGTAGCCAACGGCTCGAGTAACAACGGCGCTAGCAACTCGCCCACCTTTAGTGGCACGGCGAACGGCACTGCGGTGCTTAAGCCGACAGCGCCGAAGAATGAGAAACCGCCGGGCCGGCCGCGCAACTTTGCCAGCGTCATCGAGACGTCCGTCAAGAACGCTGAGAGCGGCGATGGCAAGAGCCACAGCATGCCAAACATTGCGACGGGGGCGCTGTCGCCGCCGTCGTCGCCGGAAGAAGTGCGGCTCTCCAAGTCCGGTACAATTGCCTCCGTAGCGCCGTTGGTCCGAGCGAACAACTCGGGTGAAAACCGCGGTACAGTGAACATCGGGTCCCCGTCCTCATCGACTGATAACGTTATCTTACCAAAGATTAAGAAACGTGTGTCCACACCCGGGAAGCGTTAGTAGAGCCCGCAATGCCCCTTTCACCTTGCTGTTGTTTCAAGGGACACTTTTGTCCTCGTTATTTTTGTTGTAGTCCTTTGTTCCGTTTTTCCTTGTGCACGTAGCCCATCGTTAGAGTGGTTTATTTGCGGCGTGTATGCGGTTTAAACTGCCTCGTTTGTTTTGATGGTACTTTCTCCTATTAGTGCTGGGCTTACACGGCGCTTGCCGTTGTTTCACCTCTTTCCCCCTCCCCTTCTTCCCCTCCTTCTGCGCCTACTCAGTGATTTTTTCCCTTTCGAGACCAGAAGAGGAAGAAATACAAAAAAGACAACAAAGGCTGCCTACAAGGAAATCGAAGGGCTCAACACCGTCTTGTACAGTGGTGTCGTGCTTTCTGCACGGGGTCAATAGATATCCGTAGTTTATGTATAGTATCTGACTGTTTGTGTCTCCTTAGCGTCGTGCAAGGAGGAATTTTAAACTCTTTTTTTTTCCCGATTTGGCTTTACGTGTATAACCAACTGCGTATTTTTGTTATACCATTGGTCCTCTGTGTTCTTCTGTAGCGAGACAGAATATTCTTCGGGTTTCCCTTCTTTTGTTTTCTTATCTGGCGTTGCTCTCAAATCAGCAACACGCTTTTACAAAATCGGTTCTTCCTCTTTTATCTACTTTTCTCTGTAGCGTCAGTTTGAAGCAACAGCAATGTAAAAAGCCGGACCTTAGAAGAAGTAAAGGAAAGTGTCCACTCATTTTCCTGTTTCCCACGTCGAAGGCTATGCACTCTCAGGTGTGTCTGTGTGTGTACGTGTACGTGTACGTGTACGTGTACGTGTCTTTCTCTCTTTTTTTTCTGGTTTCCCCGTTATTTCGTTTTTCATGAAGTTTTGTAAGGAAGAGAAAACGCACATCTTTTTGCTTTTGGGGGGCTTATATAAACACGACGTATGTCAATGTCAGTGAGTGCTTCACCTCTTTGTCTTCACAAGGAACAGTTGTTTTGTGGACCCAGCTCCGGTGCTTGCAGACAGTTGTTTCGTTTTCCTTCTTTTTTTTTTCAAACTGCTTTTCAACATTATATGTATATATATATATATATATATCCCTTTTCTATAACTAGTGTTATCGAGTTTCTTTTGTAGCTTGGCTCACCTCGTGGAATGACTAGGCTTGCAGCTAGTAGAAGAGCGTATTTGGGGCATCGTAGAGTAACCGTATTAGGCAATTAATTACCCCCACTGCCCATCTTTTGTTAGCTGCCTTGAGCTCATAGACAGGTGCGTTTTGAAGGCATGTCCCCGCATTCCATATCTATTAGTGCGAATGAACGCAACTCAAACACGCACAGTTAGAAGAACTAAGATGCTTCGTGATGGTATATCCTAAACCCCCTTTTTCTCTGTTTGCCATCTGTTAAGTACCTTCTTTCTACGGGTCACATTCCGTTATGCTCCCGTTCATGTGTTGAACCACCCGTATTACTGGCAAACACCTTTTCTCCTCTTCTTTTTTCTTTTGTGCCGTAGGGTGAGAGTTGTTTTCTTTTGGTAACGTACCAGCTTTCATTTGACCGGCCAGTAAAGTGTTTTTGAGCTTCTTGCGTTAGAAATCTTGTTAGTGACTGGATTCAAGCAAAAGCTGTCCTTAGTCCCTTTGTCGTCGATCTTGCGTTTCTGTGAAGTTGAGGTAGATGCGTGTATGTGCGTTCAACTTGTTTGCTCTGTTTGTGATTTCAGCTGTCATGCTCTGCTGTGTTCACGTTTTACTTTTGAAGTTGTTGAAGAGTACGAGCTTGGATCGAGTCATGTGAGACTCGAAGCACCGTTTCTCGGTTTAGCTCTTCACGTCCCTTCCTCTCGTTGTTACCGGCCATACTTGTTGCCCACTTTTTTTTTTTCACCTGTTTGTTTCTTCTTGCTGCCCCCACGCAGTTTCACCATCGTCCCAGTACACTACACTTCCACTTCCTCATCTTTGAGCTCTTCTATCCTCCTCGGGGGTATTCAGCTTGTACAATGCTCGCGTTTAACACGTTGTCTAAAAGACCGTTCAGAAACAAACAAAAACAAGTAAACTGGCAACACGTCTGGTACACGATCTGCCCATGGAAAAGATATTATGACTGCGGCAGGCGTCCGAGACGGTATGTAAGAAAGTCAAAAATGCGCTGGACCTACATGGGGGCGCGAGGGGAGACGCTGCAATGTGTGTTGTAGATTTTTCGTGTCGCCTAAGCGGGTCTTGCATGGTGCAATAGTCGTCATCAGTTGTATCGTGTTCACTATGACCAGGAGTATTCCGCAAGTAATTAGGAAAGAAAAGAAGACACTTCAGAGCAGGAGCACTGCTCTTTGTTTTTTCGCCCTTCTCTCCGCAGCGTTGAAACTGCCACGTAGTTGCGGAACACCAGTACACTTTCGTTTCCCTTTCGGCTGTGATTCCACTCTTACCAGTATTACTTCTTACTGAATTGATTTTCTCTTCAACGGGTCTTTCTGTGCGGGGTGTATCTAGGAGGAAACGCTGTTATACAATTGTTTCCTTGTGAATAATAATAATAAGCAGCAGCACGAACCGGTAAACAGGCGGCTTGCACCATCAAAAAATAGAAACTGGAACGCAGCAACAACGCCGCGACTCGCAGATGGAGGGGGATGTTGAGGCGCCACCGCAGCTGCCGCTAACCGACGGCCGCTATTTTGCCTGCCGCCGCTGCCGGCGGATCTTGTCTGAGGCGCAGTGGCTCTCCTCCGGTTGCATCGAGTGCAGCGCGACAATGGGCATTCCGGAGCGAGACAGCCTGTTGGACTTCGCCACCCCCCATTTCCACAACTTCGTCGGCCTCATCGCACCAGGGCAGTCGTGGGTGGCGCGCCTCATCATGAAGTCACGGGCGGAGACGAACGGCATCTTTGCGGAGACCCTTTCCGACGACGAATCGGAAGGGGATGAGGAGGAGGAGGAGGAGGTTGAGAAGGGGGTAGAGGCGGACGAGGATGAAGACGGGGAGGCGGTTGATGCTGTCGACCGTCTGAGCAACAACGTAATGGCGGATCGCAAGGTGGCCCCTGCCCCTACGATGTCCTCTGCGCCTTTAGAGGAGGCAAGGGTGCGGAGGCAGACTGCGCTGCGCGTGGCGGTATTGGCAACGATGACGGCGATGATGTCGAAGGCTTGCTTAGAGATGTGAAGCGGGTGAAAGTGGAGTCGGGCCCCGGTGCGTCTGGTGAAGCTCCGGATGGGGGGCGCAATGTGCCTTATGCGTAAACTGAAGTGTGAGTTCCGAGAAAGGCCCGCGGACTGGGGGTGGCCGTTGTGAGGTTGTCGCATTTACCATTAATGTTGGCTATTACTTGTCACGGTACTTTAACAGACGGATTTGCGTAAAACAAAAAAAAATTGTCATCACCTTGATAACAAGCGGTGTTTTTTACTTCCTTTTCGGTCTTATAGGCTTCCGTAAGAGAGGCGTGTTGGAATGCTCAAACTAATGCGGGGGTTTGAACGACACAAACATCGATTTGATGTTATTTGCGCCTTGTCGATGGTTCGCGCCCGCATGGCTTGTTAAACACAAGGGTTTGCGAGAGGAGAAACCGTTTTTGTTGGGATGTGCAACTGGTTTTAGTTGAAACAAGTTTTGCGTGTTAGTGGCGGCTTTTTCTCTCCGTGTTTTATCGCGTTCGCGCTTAACAGAAAGAACCGCTTTCTCTAATCGAATTCTCTTTTCCCTGGATTTTAAACTTTGCAGCCGTGACTCAATCACGGAGAAACTACATCGAAGGCAGAGAAACGCTTATCCGTGTACATCATATATATATGCTCATAGGCCAAGGTGTTTGCTTCGCACACATTTTTCGTGGCTGCATCCCTGATACTGCACTGTTCCAGTTACGTCTGCGCCTACGCGTCGAAAGGTAGTGGATAAAAAGAAAAAAAGAAATGCGGGCTTCGTTAAAAGAACAGAATACGAGTCGGCCCGGCACATGGTCAATTGCTGACGCCGAAGTGCTGACAGCGGCAGCAGTATGCACATACGCCCCTAGTTCGCTGAACACCGCTTCGTACACAAACAACTCTGCGAACGCGTTCGCGGCGTGCTGCCGCGCGCTTAGCCACAAGGCCAACACCGCCCTGGTGGAGCAACTCCCCGTACTGCAGAACGGCACCGTTGTCGACCTTACCCGCAACTACGTCGGCGCAGCGGGACTGCAGGCGATTGCGGTGGTGTTGCCCTTCAACCCAAACGTGACTGAGCTGCGGGCGCCGCGCAACGGGTTGACGAATGATGCTGTGGTGGTGTTCTGCCGTGCGATGCGAGAGCACCGTCGCCTCGCGGTGCTCGATTTCTCCTGCAACTCGGACCTGTCTCTTGCCGGAGGACTGGCGCTGCTCTCGCTGGCGCAGCAGGTGCCGTCACTGCAAGAGGTCCGGCTGGACGGCACACACGTCCCACCAGGAGTACTCAACAAACTAAAACGCGCCTTAGAGGGAAACGCGACGCGAAGTGCTACGCCAAAGAAGATGACATCCACAACTGGTTTGTCAGTTAACCTCAAAGCTTCCTCCCCGACAACAACAACAGCAAAAAACAAATTGACGCGTGGCAGCCGCATCGCTGAAGAGGAGGGGGCTGCACAGGAGAGTGCGGTTTTGTCTGCATTGGAGTCACGCGTGCGTGCTACGGTAAAAGACGGCTACAGGTTTCCTCCTGCAGTTCCCCTCACAGGCTGGCGCGTGCTGGAGGTACCCATCCTCGCCCCGCCGTTTCTCTTTGATACGGAAGTCGAGTTACTCTGCACTGAAGTTTTTCCACAGCTCAACCAGGAGTTTGTTTCCCACAAGATTCTCCTTTATCCTGTTCTTGTAATGGGGTCTACCGGTGCGAGAGATAGCAGCATGGAACTTAGAACTAATGGAACAACATCAAGTTCTGGCAAGGGACGGCAGCCGCGGCAGCAAGTGCCACGCACGATTGGGTCCTACGCCCGTGAGCTGCACTTCTTACCGTTGTGCGACGTCACCGCCGCCGTCGCGCGTGGGCGCTTCGCTGCAATTGAGTTGATTGGCGACCGTCCGGGTGACTACGCGCAGGTGTCCGCTGCAGCGATGGTGGAGCTGCAGCAGCGTTCCAGTGCAAGCGCCGCCGCCGTTTTCGATGCACAGCAGCAACAAAAAGAACAACAACTAACAAAGGTCCAAGGGGCGACAAGCGGGGCTGATGGTGAAAAGGAAGGAGCTGCGGGGTCTGCGCACGTTCGTGGAATGTTGCAGCCCGTGCTGTACGCGGCTCACGAGGCTGCACTGCGGAACACGCAGTGGCTGCTCGTCGCCACGCGCCGTGAGACATGCGCTCTCCAGGTGCCGGCGGCTTTTGCGCCACTGCTGACAGCGGACCCCAGCGTTGCCCATCCGGACCGCCACCGCTCCGTGATGCGTGACATTGTGTACGACGACGCCTTGGCCACGACCGGTGCAGAGGTGCCACGCGGAGGGAACGCTGCTGGCCAAGGTGGTTTGAACGGTGAGACGAGAACCTTCGCACGTACGCTGGAATGGGATTACGCAGCGGAGGAGTACCAGTGGAAGCGTCACGTGGCGTGGCGGCGTCACGTCGTCGCGTCGGCGCCGGTGCAGGAGTTGGTGCTCTCGCAGTACCGCGCGTCGTTTGATCGCATCGATGCTGCCGGTGCACTGCGGCTGAAGGACTTGGAGGCGTTTAAAGCCGGCATCTACAACCGTCTGCACACCATTGTACGAGCCTGTCTGGAAGAGCTTCGCCCGGCTTTAGATGAAAGCGAAACGTTCGCAGTGGAAAAAGGTGCTGTCTCCGCACCGCTGACTTACGATGTACATAGGATCCTTCGCCGCATCAGTGTAATGAAGGTGTGGGGTAGCAACTTTATTCAGTCCGTTGCCGCACTTAGCAGCGGCGCTATAAAGAAAAACGTCATGAATCGTATCGTTCTTTACGCCGCTAACCCGCCGAGCCGCAACTCGCTACTCGTGCACGGTCATGACGTGATAGGGCTAGCGATGTTTATGTGCCGTGCGGCAAGTCGTCTGTTCAGTCTACAGCATGCTTACACACTCGCCTTTTACTCGGCGCGCTCAAGCGCTCTGTTAGAGGAGCCAACCGACGTTCGCAGCTTCGTGGTGCACGTCACTGCGCAGCTGACCACTGATGCTGCAGTCCTGCGCTACGTGCACGCGGAAGTAGACGCTGAGCGGCTTTGTGCATTCTGTCAGCAACTATTATCCGGCACGGTCCGAACGTTGCAGACGAAGAACGCTGCGGCATGTGCCGCAGCGGGTGGTGGTGGTAGAAACAGTAATACTAATTGTGCGGCGGCCAGCACCATTTCTCTCATTACTGCTGCGGGACTGCCAGAGTACGTGGCGCAGTATGTGCTGGGTTTCAAAGCGCGTGGTGAAGATACAGAAAAGATTAAGAGCAGCAGGGCTGCTTCGGCCGCTGCGAAATCAACAATTGCGGCCTCGGAGAGCGATGATGCTGCAGGAGGAACTCACGCTTTTGTGGTATTGGTGGACGGCATCGAGAAGCTGCTGGCACCTGTGCGGCCGTGTGGCGCGCTGGTGCACACAACCAACGTCGATGGCGACAGCGGCGTTGCGGGCAACCGCGCGGAGCCGGTCTGCTGGTCTGACGAAGGTACAAGTGCAGGCACAATGACTGCGGGTTCACCATTTTCAAAGTCGGGTTCTGCTGACCCGAACGTGTTGAGTGCGCTGCTGCCGCGTGCGCTGGCTCGCAACGTTCGAGTAATTGCGGGCTGCTCCACCGACAGTTCCGCATTCAATGTCCTCCGCCACCTCGGCCGCGACAGCGTGGAGACGCTGAGCCTGGGCCAGGTTTCGGCGAATGAAGTGGAGCAGTACCTCGCCCCCACCATCCTCTCCCGCATTGGTCTCACCTTCTCCGAGGATGACTTCGAGTGCGCACGTGCGAAGAAAGATGCCGCGTTGGGGGAGTACATGCGTTACCTGCAGGACGCGGCGCGTGGCGCACAGGAGGCGCCAGGCTTTCTGTCGCAGTCGCAAGTGATCCAGGCCTTTCCGCAGACCACCACCGACGCAGCCCAGGGAGTGTACGACCGCCTCGTGTGCGCCTTAGGCCTTCCGTTGACGCGCAATGTGCTGGGTTTTCTGACGGCATCAAGATGGGGGTTGACGATTCCGGAGCTGCGCACCTTGCTGCCGCAGCTGTCCGCCTGTCGGCTGCAGGAGCTGCTGCGCCTGTTGCGGCCTGTGCTGGAACCGGAGACCCCGCAGGAAGCCTCCGTCATCATGGGTGGCGCGAGCGGCAATGCGCAGTTGGGCACAGTCCGCATCGTCGTCCAGTCTTTCCTCGATGTGGCCCACCACGAGGCGCTGCAGGCAGTGACTGACGAGCGGCAGATCGACAACGACCAACGCGTGTGGCACACTCAACTTGCACAATACTACCTGTCGATTGTCTATCGGTGTTTGAACTCCCGGAGTGCAGAGCGAAGTGGAGTGCGGCTGAATGCGGATGAAGTTAATGCTGTCACCACAACACTCCCGCCTCGTAGCAGCCCTGAAGTGCTGGCGGAGCAGCGCCGTGCCATGAAGGAGGTAATCTATCACATGACTCGAAGCGGTGCCTTCTGGCCCCAGCTCGACGCTACGATTCTGTCGCTGCCTTTTCTGCAGCGGGTGTATGAAATGGGTCTCGGCTATGCCTACCTGCGCGACCTAACAGCGGCCTTCAATGAGCGCTATCAGCGTCACCTGCTCGGCGAGGACATCGGGGAGGCTTCATGGCAACACACGCAGCAACAGCAATTGCAACATCAACCCAACTCGACGACATCGTATGCAGCGGCCAACATCGCTGCGGCTGCAAATGTGGTTGCGTCGCAGTACGCTCTGCCAGTGGTGCTCGCTCGAATGCGTGACTACGTGCGCTTCGCACACGACCATGGTCTTTTGCTGTCTCTTCGACCAGCTCTCGTCGCGCAGATGGCGTTGCAGATTCCCGCTAGTTTCTTGAACAGCGTCCAACGCGACGCCGTTACCTACTTGTACCGTCAGCTGCTGCAGCAGCAGCATTCATCTCAGCAAACGGACAGCATCAGTTGCAGGAGCAGCATGCACCACGCGCTTTACTTCACCTTTTTGACCAACAGTGGTGCTGCCGCGGCGGCCGCGCCCTCTGGCAAGAGTGCGGCGACTCACCTCGGTCCGGTGACATGTGCGGCGTATCTGCCAAACCGCAAGCTCATCGTCACTGCCAGCCGCGATCGCTCGCTTGCGTGGGTGAACCCGCAGTCTGGCACCGTGATCTGGCATGCACGTCAGCCAACAGCGCCGGTGCAGTCATTGATAATGTGCCGCACCAGCGCTTATGTCGCCGCCGTTTCCGAGGACCGCACGGTGTGGATATACGACGGCTTACAAGGCAAGCTGGTGACGCAAAGCCGTGGTAACGAGTGGTTTGATGCACCGATCGCCGCCGTCAACTTTTCCGCGCGCGGTCGTTACGTGTGGGTGGTAACGACCGACACGCGCGCACACTGCTTTGAGTGCGAAACTGGGAAACTGCGGTCTACGTTGGACGTGGGAGAATTGCTGGGGAGGCCGAAGAGGCGTGCGTCTGCCACAGGTAGCGATATCAACGCCCCTGTTGTTAGCCGTGCTGACGATAACAAGGACGGTGAGAACCACCCCCGCGACAACGAGGAGGACTGCGAGGAGTACGCTGAGGTGGTGCAGCACAGCGCATCAGAGTGGCGGCGTCGGCGAAACTACTTATCCGTGCTACCCGACAGAGACGAAGACGAGGTTTTCACGACAGTAGTGGCGCACGAGGTACGTCAATGGCATCTGTATCCGTGGAAAACTGCGACGATAGCCGGAGCAGATAGCGCAGCGGTGTTTTCTGATAGGATGGAAAAGGCACGAGATACACTGGTTGCCGTTGAGATGACGGCGCGCTGCCGACTGCTCCCCACTGATGCGATGAGGAAAACAAATTCAGCGTCAAAACGGCCGGAAGGATACAAGTGGATGGTGCCTTGGGAAACGTCCGCAGCACCACAACAGCAACATGGATCGCGTCACTCCGTGTATGCTTTTGCGCTGCCGTTAACGTGCACATCAGAGGTGCACCTATTTGCTCTTCCAATGGAGACTTTGAATGGCAAAGTCGCTGCCGCTGCGGTGCGGTGTGTCTTTGCCGTGTCTAGTGCGGTTGATAGTGATGATGAGGATGAAGTCACTGTCACTCGCGCTTCTCCGGATGGTAGGTGGTTGGTGATGGGGATGAAGAGTGGCAAGATTGGACTTTTTGACATCCGTGCAGCCTACTGTACGTGGGCAGAACATCAGCAACAGCAGCAACCTCTTTCAGCCAATCATGCTTCGGACGCAGCGCTCTCGGCTGCCTCAGTGGCAGCCACGGTGGTGTGCAAACCAGCCCGCGTGTACACAAGCCTCATGCCCGCACTCGGCATGGTGTCTACTCCCATTAGCGACCTCGCCTTTCACCGCAACGGTGAGCTACTTTTCGGCTTAGGTCGCTCTCTTCAGTGCTGGCGTGTTCCGCCGGGGGACGCATCGGAAACTGCCGAAGAGCCTGTTGAACGGGAGGTTGGGGAATATGTCTGGGCACAGGCTCCCACGTGTCTCACCGTCTTACCTCCTCCTGTGTCACCGACCAGCGACGCGGAGTTGCCTTTGAGTATTGCGGAGGTGTGTGTGGGCGATGAGACGGGACGGCTGACGCTGTTGGAGCTGTGGAAGCCGAACTACTGACTGCTTTTTCCTTTCCTTTCTGAGTGGGTTTTGTTTCCGCAGATTAAGCCCCACGTTAATTTAATGGCTGTTGGGTGTTTCTTCGCGCAGTTGTGTACATAGGATTGCTCCAATTGAAAACCATAGATGTTGTTTTACTCGTGCTTGTTGTGAGGACTGTTTTTCCTCCTCCCCCCTCCTTGCATCAATGTAGTTTTTAAGATATGTAAAGAATATGTGCCTACCTTTCCAGTTAAAAGTGCAACGGTCACTGCTGCGTTTTTTGTGTTGCTGGAAGATTTCTACATGTCGAGTCCGAGCAATGTAGTGCCGAATACTAATTCAGGTCAAGTGACTCGGGTGCTTTTTTTTTTCCTTTTCAGAACCTGCGCACCTGCTTGACGGAGTCGTTGAGGCGTTAACGACGACTATTGCTCCACGAATCCCCAGAGCTGTGTACTCCGTTATATTCAAGCAAAAGCTACTGAACATCCCTAGGCTGTCCTTTGCCCACAGACGAATGTGACTACTCCCGCCCCAAGATGGAAGAGATTGGCGCAATCCCTCTCTCTAGCACCTCAACTTCATCTCCCCGTTGCCCATCGAGCTCTCCCTCACTTTCTTTTCTCCGTACGCACCGTTGTAGAACTTGCAGGAGCTATTGATACTGCTTTGTGTATATACGTGTATGTACGTACGTCCGTTGCAATCCTTGTTGATCTTGCATGGGTCTTTTGTGTCATCAATTTTTGCTAGACAAAACCGCAAACACGCCCTTTCGGCTTGGCATACGTGTTTTCTGTTTTTCCTTGGTATCAAAAACAATTGGAGCTGTTCTTATTCCCTTCGATTTCTACCTGGTTGGCGCACCAGGGCTTCGCAACACGTTTGTGGAGAATAACGTTAGATTATTAGGCCCTGGCGCAGTACTGTACCCCAACTCAAGACAGCCGCGTGACACTGTCAAGCGGACTACGGGCAGTTACAGGATAGACGTCATTGTTTGGCTTACTAGTTAGCTCGCAACATCGTGAATAAATATCTAGCGTGTAAGCCGTGCTGCGAACGCCCTCCACCAATCCTGCAGAGTCGCAACCCTCCACATTTTTTTCGCGGCACAAGCGCTCGCTCTCGAAGCAGTCTGCGTTAATGCCTCCTTCATCCGCCTCCATGCCCGTCACTTCCTCGTATAATGGCCCGTTGCATAATCAAAGACCGGGCGCCGGTGTGACTACAGTGCAAAAGCGCCGCTTCCGCACGCAGTCGTCCACTGTTGACCAGAACTCACGGCGTACCACCAACACTTCGCCTACATCTAGAGCAGCTGCAGCTACGACCGTCGCAACGGCAAGCAGTGACGCTCACGTCGTGGCTATGCATACATGCCCGGTACCCATGCAGAAGCCTGACAAAGGTTCCTCGAATACTGCTGTGCGCGGTGAAGCGAATGGTGGCAGCCGTGGCGGCGATCAAAGGAGCAGTAGGACTAGCAATAATATTAATAGTGCACACAAGGCAAATCCCAGAGACAAATCGGAGGCGTCAATGGTGCTGCCAAAGATCACTTCAGGGACAGTTCAGTTCAACATTGCACGCACGCAGCGCACGAGCAACGCGCCACCGACCGAGAGGAGCACCGCGGAGAACACTAAAGGACTGAGTGCTAGAACTGATGGGGGCGCGCAGGGCGATCCGTCTGCTTTTACACCCAGCGCTTCTTCATCCGTCTTCGCCTCTACAAACTCGCTGCACCTCATTAAGAAGCAGAATCCAAGTTTACTGAACTGTACGGCGCCACCAACTAGGGTCAGCGTGAAGGACCTGACTTCAAGTGAACCTCCACCGATCTCTCTTGCTCTGGAAAAAGAGGCCGACGTCGCGCATTTACCTTATCCCGTAGCCCCATCGCCATCCAGTAAAAGGCGCATGAGTGACACCGCTTCCCCAATCACTGTCAGCGACGCGGCAGGGCTCAAGTCTACAGGGAACATAATTTCACCGTCATCAGCGCCACCGCCGCGACAACTGTCGAGGCGTGATTCCGTCACGTTCTCCAGTGTCCCACCTGCAGCTCCCTTGCCGCTGTCTTCGCCAATGTCGATGCCAATCAAGAAGTACGAAGACATCGCCACCACGCCGACCTCACTTCGCCCTTTACGTGACTCCTTCCGAGTCAACGAAGGGAATAGCGAGGCGGTTTCCGAACAGCAATCTAAGAGGGCGAACGCCGAGTCCGCCACACCGCCTGCGCGGCGCCGTGACTCGGCCCTCCCGTGCAACGCAC
Organism: Crithidia expoeki; assembly: GCA_900240875.1. Taxonomy (NCBI): domain Eukaryota; phylum Euglenozoa; class Kinetoplastea; order Trypanosomatida; family Trypanosomatidae; genus Crithidia; species Crithidia expoeki. The sequence goes on from OESE01000190.1 coordinate 142,285, forward strand.
ACTGCTTGGCACAGGCATCACTCACTTTGAACAACGCGCCATCTGCTACTGTCACCCTCCCCCGCGTCAGCCCGCCGCTTTCGGCGCAGCAGATGCCGTCGTTGCAGCTGTCTTCAACCAATCCGCAGCGCGCCATCGTGACCCCACAGTTGCAGTCGAGCGTCGACTCCGCCGGCGCTGACGCCCTGTGTGGTATGCCGCCCTCCGCGCAGTCGCCGAGGTCCTCGATTTCGACTCAGCTGCAGCCACATCCGCTGACCACGCTGCACCGCACGTCCTCTACCTCCTCTAACGGTCCGGTGCACACCCTCACTGCAAGAAAGGACAAGCCCCCTTCCACTCACCCCTCGCGACATGCTTCCCAGCTAAAGAACTCACCATCTGACGGGGCAGCCACTTTTACCGGTAAAACGGGTCACGATACCTTGCTGCCCGCCATCGTCCACCTCTTCAGTTTCCCCATTCCCTTGCGCAACTTCGGCGCGACGTGCTACCTGAACTCTGTGGTACAGTGCCTCCTTTTCACACCTGGGCTCCTGCTCACGTTGGACAGGCACCGCCAGCGCATCATCAGGGAATGGGAGGACAAAAAGGGATGCCGATTTGACGAGGCGCACCGCCGCAGCTGTGCGGAGCGCAACGCCCCGGCGACCTCGGCGCTGCTCGACCTCGGCACCGCGCAACCAACGCAGGACACCCCCACCGCGCAGCTGCTACTCAGCCTGAAAGCAGCTTGTGGAGAATGTAATGAGGAGTTCGTGGGCAACGGGCAGAACGACGCGCACGAGTTCCTCATCACGCTCCTCGGCGTGATCGATAAAGAGGTGTGTCGCAGCAAACCAGAAGCGTACCAAACGATGAAGGATGTGGAGGGCGAGTGCAAGTGCGACGCGTACGCCCGCTGGATGGAGCGGCTGCGGCGCGAGAACGACTCGACTATCTACGATTTTTTTGGAGGTGTCACTAGCAGCACGGTGCAGTGCGCCACCTGCGCCCTAATTTCGTATCGCTTCGAGGCCCAGCTGGACATATCGCTGCCCATGGCGTACAACAGCGGTCCACGCGCGACGGCCAGACCCGGTGCAAAGAAGGACAACAACGGGAAAGCCCGCCCGAAGGAGGTGGTGGCCGTCGATCTGCTGCTGCGCGAAATGTTTTTCAGCGACCGTGGCGAGTACTTGTCCGGTCCGATGCAGGTCACGTGCGATCGGTGCAAGAAGCTGCGCGACAAGACGATCTGGTCCACTATCGAGCAGTGGCCGCCCATCCTAGTGTTGCATTTGAAGCGCTTCAACAACGCAGGCGTGAAGAATGAAGCTGCCGTCATCTTCCCTTACACCTTCTGCTTCTTTGGCCGCGTAAAGTACCAACTCTACGGCGTGTGCTGCCATCGCGGCACGGCGTCGTTTGGCCACTACACGAGTTATGTCTACGCAGATGGCGATGCGACGGCGGCGGGAATGTGGCAGCATAGTCGTAATAACAATGCTGGTGGTGTTATTACAGCTGCTTCGCGTGTCGGTGATCGCGCGGAAGAGGCCGTTACCGCATTCTGCGCCCCCTTCTCTGGTAGCTTTGCCCACAGTACGGGTCATAACTTCGGTCCCTATAATGAATGCGACTTGTCGACCTGGAAGAACGTGACACAAGTCAGGGTAAGTGGTAGCAGCGGGAGCAACGGCGGAAGTGGCGGTAACGACGGTGTTAAGGCTGGAAAGTGGTACTTCTGCAATGATGAGTCGATCACCACCGTGTCTGCGTGCGAGGTGGTGAGCAAAACGAAGGACGCGTATATTCTCTTCTACCGCCGGGTAACGTAGGAGTCGACGGAGCAACCGCTTCCTGCCATCTGAATATCTTTTTTTTTTTTAAGGTGCTTTGGTCGCAACTAGAGCACGGCGCATCCAACTTCGTTGCCCAGACGTAGTGTGTACTCTATCCCCAACTCTATTAACAGATTCGGTGACTCTTCGTGGCAGTTGCGAGCCTTCGCTATGCAATGCGTTGCAACTGCAGTGCACCTTCAATGCCTCGTCGGTTCGTCTTTCAAGGCTCGTTTCCAGATCAAAAGAAGTGTGTACCGTAGACACCCATGACCGTTGCAGGGAACTTTACCTTTCACTGTGTTTAGAATGCTAGCCGTAGACAGTTCTCCTCTGTCTACACTTTTTCAGATTTCCTTTTACTGCTTTATCCGTTTTATTCCTTTCCTTTTTTGCATCGGATGTTCGTCCCGTCATATGTATATCTGTTCTGTAATCTACTTGGCTGCGTGTGATGGAGTATATGCTGCTGAAGTGCACTTCTGCGTCCCGTATTGTTGCCCCCACGCTCTCTATTTTGGTGCACATGAGTCGTTTTTATTGGAAGGAAAAAAAAGAAAAAGAAGCGTACTCGCAGTTGACGGCGACTGACAGTGCCGTGTGGCTAGCCACGCTACGCGCTGGCATTGTCGGTCGTAAGTGGACGACCAGTACCCCCTTACACTGGGGGCCTCGTAAAGTTCCAATGATGAGTTAGTGACAGACAAAGGGGTAGACTCCTGGGACTGGCGCATGCTTGGCTGGGCAATTTGTGAGGTGAAGCGAATATGGGGTGGTGGTCGTAAAAGCGAGTCTTGACATGGCAAAGTCTCTCCCATTCCAGTATCCTGGTTACGCGCTGTCATGACAAAGTGGTTCAGTTTGCTCAGGCAATCTGGTGTTCAAAACCTACTCCCGGCGCTTCACTGCGTCAGACATCGTCCGGTTTACCTAGGTAACGGTGAAAGCGGCGGTTGGTGAAGTCGCGGCTTTAGAGCAACGGTGCGCGCAGCCCGAACTCAAGAAAGAAAATGGATGTTCCCTTGGGTTTCCTCGGGAAGTAACTGAACGAGGGTTAGGCGAGAATTCCCTACGGCAAAGGGCATCCGTAACGTCAGCTGTGAAGGAACAATTGTTATCCGGCAGCCGACTGATTCTGTCCTGCGCTTTCTTCGAGATCTAAATCCCTTATGGCAGGGTCTCGTACGCTCTCCGGGAGTAGACGCCGGTTCCTTTCTGCTCCAAGTGGGAGAGAGAGCGGAGAAAAACTGCTGTGTGCGCTAAGAGTCCAACTTGCCGACGTTCCCGGGGTTACCAATGAGGATACCCTGATTCTTTGACTTGGGTGCGTAGTTAACGGACCCGCTCTGCATGCAGCGGTGTGTAGGCGTGACCTCAAAATTAAATGTGGGAGAACACCAAATGCAGAAGGCTGGAGAACTTAGCATAGGTGCCAGGGGCAACTGCTTACGCGACCGCTGAAAGGTATCATGTTACGTCCTTTCAACGCTGTATTATATGGTTCTGTTTTGACGCTTGCACGGAGAAGAAAAACGAAGTAAGCTTGCGCATTGAGTATCTCTTTCAGTTTTTGGTGTTTTTTTTTTGTTGAGTGTCCTTTAAGCTCTGCTGCTGCACGTGTACTGTTTTAATCTACTGTTGCCGTTGCTGTTATCTTATTCTTTTTGCTTTGTTGCTGCCTCATCAAAAGTCTTGCGTCACGCACACACACACACACGCACAAACACGTGAAAAAAAAAAACTTAGATGATATGCTGCGCTTGTGTTAGACACCTGAGAAACTCGAGCTTTGCAAATGGTATACATAGAGAGTGCTCAAGGCGAGCGCACAGGCAAGAGCTACGTGTTATATATATATATATATATATATTATGGCATGGAGCTTTTTGCTCTTCTTCGTGTTTAGCTGGAAGCACAGCGTGGAATCCACGAGAGTCAATGCCTCAGAAAGGCTCTGAGGGCGCCCAGTCAATCGCCACCTGAACGTAAATTGACGAAGATCGAAACGAACGCACTGGCTCCAAAGCTTTACTTCGTGGAGAAAAATCACTGTTGTTATTATTATTGCTGGTTTGCAGTGCGTTCCAAAACACCGGTCTATAGTCAAAAGAAGTTGTTTACTCTTCATCCTTTTCCTACTATCACCAACTGCGCTCTTTTCCCTCTCCCACGTTTTGCTTGGTGTGCTGTTGTCTCGTATGCGTATTCGAGTTTATCGATACTCTCTTTATTCACAAGTCCCCAGCTTGGTTCGCTAGATTGAAGGGCTAAACATAAACGAATCCTCAGCTTTTGCTGCATTTATACTCGCTACCTCCCTGACAAAGAAACACTAAAAACTCGTCACCTTCTTTCGTGTTTAAAAATCTTTGGTTGCCCTCTTTTTTCCTCAACTTCTGAGTTGAAAAAGCAACACACTAGCGGCCTACCTATTCGCTACCACTTTCTCGCGCGCACACACACACACACGAGAAAGCACAGGACTGAAGAAAATCAAGAAACTTAAAAGCAGCTGAACTATGTCAGCCGGCGCGCCTATCTCGGTGAAAGTTGACGTGCCATCTCAGGTGAAGGGCCACGGCACGCTGGAGATGTCCTACTACGTCTACCCCATCACGATGCGCCTCCCAGGTTTTATGAGCGACGCCCGCTTCAACCGCCGCTACGGCGACTTTGAGACGCTGCGGGCACAGCTCTCCGCGGTGTATTGGTACTGCATTGTGCCGCCTATCCCGGAGAAGGAGTCGGTCCAGGATAAGCTGGGGAAGCTGCCACGCATTCTGATAGCCGGCAAGGACACCCCCAATGCGGAAGCCGACTTTCTCGAGTACCGACGTATTAGCCTGCGCCGTTTTTTGCAGCGTCTCGCTTACCACCCCATCCTCGGTCGATCGGGGCTACTGCAGAAGTTCACGAACGATAACGAGTGGCGGCAGTGCACCCGCGACCCAGTTAAGGTGCCGCCGTTCCTCGCCACCTCGCTAGAGGAGCGGGCGAAATCATGGGTCATGCCGAGCGCGGGTGCGGCCGCGCCGGGCGGCCGCACCGGGACCGTCAACTCAACACCCATCGATGCCGTTGGCGCAGGCAGAGCTTCTATCAGCCTCGGCGCGGCGGCGTATCAGTCCGCACTTACGCAGGAGACGGTGGACGCCGCAACCTGGCGAGATACCGCTGACTACATCGCCTCGCTGGAGTCAAACTTGAAGAATCTTCGCAATTTGCTAGAGGCGCTCGTCGACCGTCACCGCCGCAGCGCCGTCGCCGTGAATAATTTTGCCGCGTCGTTCGGCCTACTAGCGGAAGGGGAGGAGGATGCGGAGTTACGGAATGCGATTGAGGGTGTGCGGGACTGCGGCCGCAAGGTGGGCGATGTCTATGGCAAGCACGCCAACAACGAGTCCACCTGCCTGGTCAGCACACTCAGCTTCTACGTGGGCATGTGCGCCGCTGTCCGGGAAACGCTGTCGCATATGTTCAGCGCTCAGCAGTACCTGCGCAACTTGACAAAGAAGGCACAGGATTTGCAGGCAAGTATGGCGCGTGGCCAGCAGAGCAACGTGGCGCAGATTCAAAGCGACATTCAATTCGTAAATGAGCAGCGTGCACGTCTCGAGGAGGACCTGCGCAGTGCGGAGAAGACGTTCCGTGACGAGTTTGTGCTTTTTCACGAGAACAAGCAGTACGACGCGAAGGATATGCTGAAGAAGTTTGGCATGCTGGAGCTGAGCTTCTCTCAGTCCATGAGGCAGGAGTGGGAGGCCCTTGTTCCCATGATAGACAACTTGAAATCATAAGTGGTGACAGACCCAAATTGGGTGTTCATTCCTTTATTGCCTTTGAATTGCGTTGGTTTTTTTTTTTTTCTCTCTTTCTCTTTGCATGTGTTCGCTGTTGGAGATGTTGTTAGTGCTTTTCTTGCCTTGTGCTTCGCTCTTCCGCGTTACCGCACCGTTTTGGCTTTGGCTTCCCCTGTTGATCAAATGCCCCTTGAAAACGAAAAAAAAGGTCCTTTTCCGTAAGCGAAGGTCGCAAAGGGCCTTTCGCTGAAAGGCACTTCAAGTGGCTTTTCTTCCCTCGCTTTGTTGTTGGTAAAGTTGAGCGGCTTTTGTGTCGCAGGTTTGCCTCTAATGCCATAGCCTTCTTGCTCACCGCGTGTTGGACTAAAACGGATGGTACAATAAATTATTCAAACCTACTTTAATTACGCAGTGAAGCCCACTTTTCTTGTTTGCTTTGAATGACTGTTTACCTCTTCAATTACGTTCTCTCTGCCTCCGGATGTGTTTCCCAACCTTCTTGGTCACCAAAACGCAGCTTGTCGTCAGACGAAAGGCGCATTGGCATCATTGGTCGTGTTGCTCCATTTTCATTTTTTTCTCTCTTCTCACATCTGCACAATCCGCATTATCCGTACGTCGACCCATTCTCAACGATATTCTCATTTTCTTTTTTTTTTGCTTCTTCTAGTGTCACACGCATTCTTCAAACCGAGGTGTGCTGTTGTAGCTTCCTCTTTTTCCTCTTGCCTACCGTTCCTTTCCTTTTCAAAAGTGCTCCTGCTAGAAAACAACAGCAGCAACAACAACCACCAAAAAATAAAAAGCGGTGCTTTGCACTGCTTTGTGGATACAAAAACGTGCTTTGCTGTCGGCAGTATGCGTTTTGGCTGTTTTACTGCAGGTAGCTGTATCAGGTAAAGCCGATGCCTCTGCTACTTCTCATCAGTGCGTACGCGAGTGTGTACACGCTTATCAGGGAACCACCAAAAACGCCGCCAGGCTGGAGGTCGAGTACATGACGTCGTTAGAAAGCAAGAAACACCAGCTGAAAGCATGTCGGCTTCCTTTTCTGACATTCCAAGCTTGTCTCAATGTCGGTCCTCACGGCAGGGCTCGGCGCGAGCTGTTGAGTCACCCGCTCACCTTGACGCGAAAAGTGATGCTGTCACCATCAAGCGGCAGCTCCACACCCTCAACTACCCACCGATTAAAATTCACTTTGATCCGTCTCACCTTCTCAACGTAAGTCACTTCTGTGCGTGGACTGGCTGTCGGAGAGAGGATAAACTGGGTGGCAACGTGACGTGCAGCCAATGACCTTTTTAGTGCGTGGAAACACAGCTTTGTTCTTCACCGACTCTTGCTTCTGCTGGGAAGCTCCATTGAGTTGTGGCTCGGCCTTGAACGGTACTCGGCAAAAACAGGATCAGCAGTAGCGAGGAATCGTTCATGGCGTGTTGTCGTTCCTCAAGGTATCTGTGGTCAAAACGTAAATATTCCAGAATCCCACACCACAAAAAAAGGTATACAGCACCGATTTCATCGTGCACTGCCCTCTGCGTCGTCGCACACGATTGCACGGGTCACCTACTGCGCTGTGGACCGACGAACGGAGCGTCCGCTGGCGGCCATGATGAACTTTGTGCCATCTTCGCTGGTCACTCACAAAGTGTCATCTGCTTCCATATCTGACGCTGCAGCCGAAAAGCCACCTGTTTTTCACCTGTTACTTTTTAGGGTAAAGGATATGCTGACATCTTTGTTTCCTTGGAATGGGGATCACACCGGAAGTGCAGAAAAGCAGCTGCTCAGCGCTGTTTATTGCGGCAATGCAATGATGGAGGCTTACAACACGCAATTGACTGCGCGAAACACCCGCTCGCTGCTGCGCGAGCTGCTGCACACCTCAAGCTTTACCGATACCCAGGTCCAGCGTTACACGATAACACTGGTAGTCCGACAACCTACGGCTGACGCTGTTGTACGGCCCGCAACATAGCCCGCAAGAGGTGACAGCGCACGCACGGCCTCCGTAATTACGGAACCAAAGATAAAGACCGCCGTGCAGACTGGATCAACTGTACGAACGACGAGGTGCTCCCCGGTGTAGCTTTGGTGCAGAGCAGATCCGACGGCACCGTTGGCACGCACTCGGAGCGACTGCAGTTTCGTGCTGACTTGATGGCTGGCATGCTCTTCCTCACTGCAGCGCTGTCTGACATGACCATTTCTTTCTTTGACTCTTTGCCTTTCTACCACGCCGACCACCGCTTTGCAGAGCAAGTTATGTGGGGCTACCAGGCAGGGTGTAGCTTTGCAGCAGGCTTGTGTTCACCTCTGTGACGCTTCGCCGTGATCGGCAACGTTGCTGTTAGTGCAAATAGGATACTTGACACTAAAGCAGATACAGTGAACCGGTCGAAGTACTAGTGCGGAGCGACGACTTCCTCCTCCGCCCGTTATGCGTAATACAAGTCGGATCGGCGGGCAATCGATTTTGCTTTGCGCAGAAGGAAACAGCAGCCAGACGTAGATTGAAAGGTGACAGTGTCCAAGACGGTTACAGTGCAGCAGGCTTTGCGGCGCCATCAGTGGAAAGTCGGGGCTTGTCGCTGCCGATGGAAGGCTGCCCGATTGTGGAGCCGTACTCGAACGGCGTGTGCAGCGCTTCCACTGTGTTCGAGTCCGCGCGCGGCGCAAAAGTAGGCCGTAGCAGTGGTATTAGTTGCGCAACGGACATACGTTACCGACGCAATATCTTGGTGAAGGATCAAGCGTTTTACTTCCGCCCTTATAGCCGGTGCTATTCCACGAGCGATCTTCGGCGGCTTGCCCGCTTCACGTCGCACATCTTCGACAAAAATGGACGACTTCCTCCCTCCGCAGCAGCGGTAAAGGCATCACGGGGAGTAGTTCTAATGGAGGATCGCGAGTTGCTTATGATGGTGCTGTCGAGTCGACAACTGCGTCACACACGCTGATTAAAGAGCGTTGCTTACAGACGCGGTGCGTCAGCGGCAGCGCCACTGTTGAGGTTCGCATCGGGGCGATGTGGGTTCCATGCCCGGCGGACGGAACGGCTGGCATCATTGCCGTACCCCCTGCATCGGGTTACATGGGTTGGATTGGCTGCGAGGCGGCAGTGCTGTACGGCGCGGACGCAGCTCAGCGGCGGCCACCTGCGCAGGTAATGAACATGACAACACGTATCATTCCACTCGAAAGCTGGGCCATTTTGCCGCTGTATCGTGTTATGCTCACATTTACCGTGTCGATGGAAGCTGTAGGGCAAACGGATACCACTACACGTGTTGGCAGTTTTTCTCTCAGGTTAGAGAATAGAAGAACGTCTGCCGCTGCTGCGTTTCGGATGGCACTGGTCGGCAGCAATAGAGCGCCGGAGGCGGCTCTACAAAGAGATTTAGCGCGTCAACGTGCGCGGCTGCGGCTGACGCCGTTCGGTTCTGTCGTGGGGCAGCGTGTCGTCGGCGCCACGTGATTCACCTGCGCGTCTATCGCCGTGTTTACTGACTCTGACGGTAACGGTACTCACGCACGCTCACTACTCAACAACACTGCTTTCTCACTTCGCTAGGAAGCTCTGATTTCCGCGGATTTCGAAGTGGTGGCACGGGATGCGGAGAAGGCGCTGGCTAGCACGCGAGCATGGCTTGTTGCTACCAGTGCCGTCGACTCCACAGGTGCAACTAAACAACGCGTCGATGCAGCACTGCTACCAGGCGTCGTGTTCACATCCACCGCCGCGTGGCGTTCACGTGTCCGCTGTGCCGCTGATGAAACGTGTGCTTCAATGCGGAGCGATAACACCGGCGTTGCTTCACTGCTGAAGACAAACGACTGTTACTATGTTATCGCGGCCGCTGCAATCTCCACTTCGTTTTCTTTTTTACACATTGGTGCAGGTGCTGCTGACCGATTAAGGTCAGTGTAGTCCTGGTGCCAGGTGCGCAGTTCCAAGCAGCCCTTTCCCATCACGTGGAACGTTGCTGCACGCGATCGTGTCGCGTCTTTTTCGGTGGTAGGTTTGTTGGACGCATCGGAGCAGCGAAGAGGCGCAGCGGATCTGCGCGAAGTTGCCTTTGTTTACCTCCTCATTCGCCTCGACGACAGGAGCAACAACTGTAGCTGAGCTGAAGACGGAAACGCTATTCCGTCCTACATAGCATGTGACATGACAAGACGAAGAGAGGACTCACATCTGAGTGAAGCGGTGCGGTGGATGTCACAGACCGTTGCGCTTCTTGCGTTAACCAAGCTCCTGAATGCAAACCTTGCTCTCTCGTCGCGGCTGGTGAGCGTGTCGTCGGTCCGGCATTCTGCGGCGCCAAAAAAAAAAAGAAACTCCTGGAGAAGAGGACGGAAATGCAAGCGTGTGACTTGCCCATGCAGCTGAAACTGAGCATGCGTCTACTAATTCCTTTTACGGCGCCGTGGATGTGAGTTTTGTGGTGTCGTTGCCCGCCATAGAAGAAGCGTCTTTGTGGGGCGGAGACGACAGCACTCAGGGTGAAACTACAGCATTAGATAAGTCCACTAGACTACACGCGGTATCGTGGACGTGGATTCACTTAACCGAGTTTGTGCGAGCGGTGTGGCAGCAGCAGCTTACAAACCTTGTGGATGTTGGTCTGTTGATGGGGCTGAATTGCTCTCTTCGCCACTCAAGTGATTTGCCACAGGAGCAACGTCAGGAATCTAATAAAGCACGGTCGTCTTCTGCAGAGCCACACCGCATCTTTGCTTGTCCAGTCGTACTGGATGCTGCTGTGGGCGTGCACGCCCCTCGCCCTGGAGTGTCTGCAGAAGATCTCTTTCTGCGCACTGACTCTAATACGAAGGAATCATGGTGGGATCGACGAGTCGTCCAAATGCATGAATTTACGGTGGCTGCAGCTGCTGTGCTGGGTAGCGTGTTTGCTGCTGTCTTGCTGGTTCTGTGCGCGTGCCGACACGGCAGCAGGTGATGGAACGAAACAAAGCTATTCTCTTCTCAGATGTCTAAAATCTTGTGGAACTGATATCGTCCAATGCTTGTTTTTATTACGAAACACCCTTCTGAATGAGACTTAATCATCACCGCTTAACGCCCGCTTTAATGTCGTTGTGTACGAATTGCAAAACGAGGTTGTTGTAGAAATCTGGAGGTCTGTTGCGCAGCGTGCGCCCGCACGTTGAGTGCACAAGTTTTTGTAAGATGAGCATCTCTACCACCTTTAACGTTAATGGCGCCACAACTTTTCACCTTCTTTTTCCTGAGCGAATTCTCTGACCTCTTACCCAACACCCGGTGAAACACAAGTTCATTTTAAGACAGAGTGAACAAAATATAAGTTCACAGGCAACGCCGCCCTGTTTCAACTGTAACCTAGCAGTTCGTCGGCCGTTACTATCACTGTGTTTTCTTCTCCCCCTTTTTTTGTTTCTTTAAACACCTAAATAAAGTCAGCGTTACGGCAAAAACGCACAGAAGACGGCATTGCGCATCACAGAAGGCTCATAAGTTCCACCGCATCTTCCCCTTTTCGTCACCTTCAGTACAACCTTTTTGTTGCTTTCTCTTTCGAAAGTACGTTTTCTAAAAGCAAACTGTAACACCTCTGAGAACGACAGATTTTTAAGGATAGACGTCTACCCGTCTGTTTTGTGACGAACACGCCGAAAGGTGTGAAACGCTGAATCGTTAGGTTACCAGTTTTTTTTTTTGTTGGGAAAGTGCATTTGCGGAAACAACGGGCGCTCGCACACACACACACACACACACACACTTGCGTCAAGTAGTGCTGCCTGTTTGGCGAGTTACGAAAGTGGACAGAGGCGTTGTATTTTAGTCTGCTAAAATCAAGTGGTATCGTCACGTAAGTTGTTTCATGTATGTTCTTTTCCCGCTACCTCTTTCTTTTAATACTCTAAGTATAATTCAAACACACAAGTAGTCAATCGAGATCGAAGCGCATTGCAAATAAATCGTTGATAAATTAAGTTACGCCAAAAGGCAAGCTGACCTTAAGCGTGCTTTGCTTCCTAGTTTTATGGGGTTTTTGTTTTGAAACAGTGGCGTTCCTTTTGCTAAGTTTGTTTGCTATCTTGGATTAACTGAAACACCAACAAAGTCGGAGAACGGGTCAATTATAACGGAGAAGAGTAAACAAAATTTGGTGAAGTTAAGCAGCATAAAAATAAAAAAGGAGACCGCAAACGAAGCTGAACAAGTTTGTTTCTGGTTCACATCAGCCCAAACTTTTTGCAGTCACCTGCAAGTGCTTTACTCCTGAAGCAAGTGCGTTTTTTTTTTCTTGCGAATTTGACAGAGTACATCGTCAGTAAAAATACAAGAAGTTCTGGCCGCATTCACTCACTGCAAAGAAACAAGAAAACTCATTAGCTTGCATCGGTCTTTTGGCCCCCCTTTTTTCTTGCTTCCGCCACCTTCTCAAAACCGTGTCACGAGAGAAGGCCCAATTGAACGGAAATTCTTGTGGAATCATTGTATTCTAAGGTAATCGAGAAGTTACGTTTCAGTTTTTTTTTTTGCTGCTTTTCCCAACTGTCTTTTATGAGTTCTTTTTACTTCCCACGTCCTGTCTTCCGCCGTCAAGAGGTACCCGTGTCAGTGTCGGAGAACCTACAGTTCTTTAGGTAAAAAAAAACACTTCTGCTTTCCGAATTTACATTTAAATCCTGAATTAATTTACTCAAGCCACTTCTTTTTCCCCTTTCTGTTTTTTCCCTTCCCGTTCCGCTGACAGCCACTTCCTTTGCAACATCGCGCTCTCTGCTTCCTTTGCACTTCTAATAGTAGCACACCCTTTTTTTTTTGATAGTCCATCGTCGTCTGTTTGAGTCCCTCCTCCGCACTTGCAAACTCCTTATGAATATTATTAATATCACTATATTTCTCAGTTTACGTATCTCTGCGTCGCACTCTGGAGGAGAGGGGGGGGGGAGAAAGCCACGCTGCACTCAATTTGAACCCAGCAAGAACAGTAGCTGAATACGGAGTAAAAGCAGCACGTGATTTTTTAGAGGGGTGTCTTAAGTACTGCGTTGAAGAAAGGAAGAAGACACAAACAAACAACAACAACGACTGCATGTCGTTTTGAGGCGGATTTCGGTAGTCACCACCTTTTGCTGCTTTCCTCCTCTTCGTCAACCTGCTGCGCTGCTTTTTTCCACGCTAGGAGTATCTCTCTGCGCTTTCCTTTTCTGCCTTTTACCGATTCGTGGCGTTTTATTTTATTTTACTTTGTTTTCGCTTCCTTTTTGTGGCTTATTTGCGTATTCAGACGCCGTCACTTCCTATCTTTGTTTTTTGTACCGTTATCGGATCTTTCTTTCTATTTCCTGGCGCGCAGTGGCTCCTTTTATTCGTGTTTCGTAACACTCTTTTTCTTTTTTTTTTTCTTTCTCTGCACGTTAAGTTGTCTCGTTGCTTGCCGCCAGTGTTTTCGCAAGGCACGTGAGCACCTACCGTCTGCATGCATTCATGAGTCACGCTTGTTACACTGGTGTCTACTGCGAAAAGACAACAAAGCGAGGGTAATTGCGCATCAAGCACGGAAATTGCCGCAGCGTCTTTTTTTTTTTTTTTGTATTGACTCCATTTTTCTGTTTCACTTCCCTTCTTGCCTACGCATTTTTGTTGTTTCACCTTCTTTTTTTTTTTTCTCCGGGAAGTTTTCGTTTTGATGAAGCTACTCGCAACTTTAATTGTGGCAGTGTTGCTCAGTGGCAGCGCTTCAGTAGCTTCCGGCAGCGTATTTACACACGTCAAGCGAAGCAGTCGCCTGCCTCGCACAACCGTCCCATCGGAAGCTACGATCACGCCTGCAAACGAATTACTGGCTTCTTCTTCTAGCATCAGCAGTAGTAGCAGCGGTGCCGCATCCTCCCCCGATCCAGACATCACTGACTGGGTGACATTCTGCGACAGCCAACCCCACACAAAGTGCGTTGTTCTCTTTATGTCTGCCACCCTCGTCTTTCTTGTGCTGTTCACCTTACTCTGCGCGTGGTGTCTGGTGCGGTGGTGGAAGTGTAAACTGAGCGGCCGGCGCGTATTTCGTCGCCTCCGCACGATCGACGATGACAATGCAAACATCCAAGAAGGCAGTAACGACGATCGCCGGTACGCAGAGACGGTGGTCGAGCGTGAACGGCTGCTGAACGCGGATTGTGCGTCCACTGGAGCCAATCACGAGGAAGAAACTGAAGAAGGCGAACGCGTCGCCGACGCACCTACTAGACGGACGGGGCGCCGCTTGCACCTCCTTAACGTACACGGCACGCTTCTGTGGACAGCGCTACGCGTGGCACCAGCTAGCCTTTTTTACAGCAGTGGCTCGCAGCCTTCTTCCCCATCTCAGGTGACAAGGGCACCACGAACACAACACGCTTTTTCTGCGCCGCCTAGCGAAGCCGCCGTGCCGCAGCACGCACGCGAGGAGAACGGCAGACAAGACGCTTGGCAAATGAGGCGTGACATGCTCGATGCGCCAAGTACCGCCGCCGGTTGCCGACCGTTCCTGCGTGGAATCGTTTCCGTTGCCACGACCACCGCCGATTCGTCTGAGCGCGGCAATGACGGCAGCCAGCAGAGCGACGACAGTGACGCCGCACACGATGAGCATCGTTTTGTGTGCGAGCGCGGGTGCTCCAAGGAGGTAGTGGCTGAAACGGTAGAGGACGAGTGCCCGGTGCGCCGCAGCGCTGTCATCGCTTCACTCAACAACCTGATCACACCCCACGCTTTGCCGCAACTGTTCAACTACAGCGCCAGGTCCACCACCGTGCACGACGAGGAAAACTGCAACATAGGGTTTGTGGACGGCACGGACAGCAACAGACAGCAGATTAGTCACCCACACAACAAGTCGGCGCGCACATCGACGTCGTCGCTGACCAGCAGCGCCGACTCTTCCACCGTGCATACTCTGTCGTTTCTCGCACGAGAGGCAGTGAGTAAGCTGGCGCCACACACGGAATGCAGCGAAAGTGTCTTTCACTACGAAGCCAGTGAACACGATGCGAACGACAAATGCAACTCGGAAATACGTGTAGGGTCCACTCACGTCAAAACGACCATCTTTGACACCAGCACGAATGCCTGTGTGGCGATGGCGCCGCCGGGTGTGGGCCTGAGTATGGTGAACGATCTCTTCGAGCCGGATCACTTCCCTCCGTCGAGCCACCCAGCGAGTGAGGCGCCCGTCAGCAGCGCGGCAACGCATATGGGCGTACTTGACTGTTACACTTCTCCGCCGGCAACCTCCGGCATGGCCACCACCGCAGCGTTACGTGAACGATTGAGTTTGTGTCTACCGTTGCCCATCTCCAGCATCACCGCTACATCAAGGTCTGCTGCCCTTCCGGTCTCAAAATCTCTCAACGATGGGCTGGACATGGAAGGTGAGGAGATTGTTGAGGAATTCGATTTGACGCAGCAGAGCCGTAGTTATGTACCTGCCACACAGCAACATTACCAGCAGCGGCTTCAGCAGCAGCAAACCCAATCACCGCCGCAGCAGAATCCAGCGCCACTGCTTGAAGAGCCGGGGAAGGCACGCCGCAAACGGTCCATTTCTCAGTACAGCGAGCCGTGGCAGCCTATCCTGGTGCCGAGGAGCTCACCACAGTTAGCTGCCGCGGTCGCTGTCACGGTCCCCCCTACCCCAACCACCAGTACTACTACTACAACAACTGGAGTAACAGCGGCACAGTGGCGCAACTCTCTTTGCCCACCGTGCTCTCTTCCCGCGGAGCTCAGCGGCACCTTGGAGGGCGAGCTGGACGACCTAATGCTCGAGGACGACGAGAGCGCGCAGAGCAACGAAACCGGTGTGTCGGGCCACATCTTCAGCGGCTCCAGCACGAGCACCTCGCGCACCATCACTCCGGCGACGGAGAACGACCCAGAAAGCGGAAATGGGACGTCAACGCTGTTGTGCGTGCCAGCGACAGCCAACGGAAGCAACGGCGTCAATGGAACGATTAGCGGATTTGTCACTGTCATCCCCCCGGCTTCGGCGAGCATCCCGGTGCGGCCAGAGCCGCAGCCCACAACCATCTTTGCCCGCACTGCGGTGGTGGGCGTCACCCTGCTGGGCGGTTGCGGGATCGCGTCGAATGAACGTACTCTGTCGTCCTGCGGCGTGTGCCGGCGTCCGCTGAACCTCTCGGTGGAGGAGCGCACGCTGCTCATGAAAAGCCGAAAGTGGCTTTTCCCGCTGATCGATGGCGTGGATGAGATCGAATCAGGTGGGCTGAATGAGAGTCCGAGAGGTGGGGTTAAGGAGGAGGAAGTTGTCGCGGATCGAACGGAGTCGTAGAAGCTATACCTATACTATGCTAAGGATTAGTTTTTTTTTTTCTGGAAAACAAATGACATTATCTACATATACATATATATATATATATATATATATATATAGCTGTTTATTTTGGTACTTGCCTTGTCTGCATGCGATTGCTGCGTGCATGCTGACTACCCCAACTTCGACTTGTTTTGATTCTTCCTCCATTCACTACGTAATCCTTTCACGTTCCTCTGCAACAAAGCGCAGCAACGAATTAAAAGCCGTCCGACCCTTTCTTTTTTGGTGTGTTTAGTTTACTGGCCCGCGGTGTGTATCTCTCTTTCCTTTTTTGCCTTCGAGCGTGAGGCGATTTTTGTTGTTGATGTTTTACCTTTCAAGTGCGAGTTTCTCTCTCTGTGTGCGTGTGTGTGTGTTCTTCGTTGTGATCGACTCCCCTCGTTTTCCTTCAAGTACATGGCGATCTGGTGTTTCTTTTTAGTTTCTGCTCTTCGACTCAGCAGTTGTGAAAACCCTTACTGTAGCGTATAACATTTTCCGTTCCACGCAACTAGACACGTCGGGTTTTTCCTTTCCTATGTCTCTTCCTCTTCGATGCTGACGTGCTCCTCTAATGAAGAAGTGAAAAAAGATATTTCGTAAGCAGGTTTCAGTGCGAAGCTGCTTAGCATCCGCACCAACTTCACACCATTTTCCCAAGTTTGATTTGTTGTGGTTCGTATGGGAGCGTAGTCTACTTGCAGATAACTGACCAAAACATGTAATTACTGTAATTGAGCTGTGCACTTCGCACTCTGTGTGTAAGCCGCAACTTTAAATGTACTAGACTCTTAATTTGTGGCTTCATTAGCTGGATTGATCAAAGGAGCCTGCTTCCTAGTTTTATCTCTCTCACACATTTGTAAAAGTTTTTTTTTTTGTGTGTGTGTGTGCTACTTTACTTGTCTCGCTCTCTTTTGCTTGTTTGCGATGATAATGGCTCTCCTCCATCGCCCCATTGGGCAACAATTTCCGTTGCCCGATCATCTCTTTGCAATCCGGCGTCTAGAAGTGTCTTTTTTCTCGACTTCCCAAACAGCGAATAGCGTCTTCAGCACACTGATAGTACAGGCAGCGCTTGAATAATAACAAAAAAAAAAGAAAAGTGGGTTTCTGTTTTCCTTTTTAGCAACCCCGCTATGGCTTCTCTCGCATTTCCACTGCGGCAAACCGTCTTGCCCATTGTCAGCAAATGCACCAAGAAGATAGTCTTCCCGGTCCGTCGTATCTACTGCGTCGGCCAGAACTACGATAGCCACGCGCGCGAGATGGGCCGCTCAACTTGCCGGCACAACCCGTTCTTCTTCTGCCATCCCACCGATAGCCTCGTGACAGATCCAGAGAACTACAGCACGGCAGATGCCACTATTAGTATCCACTACCCACCGCTCACTGAGAGCTACCACCACGAGGTGGAGATGGTCATTGCGATCGGACAGCCGGCGGAAAACGCCAACGCGGAGGTGTGGGCAGAAGCGAAAGACGCGGATGGGCCGCGGTACACCAACGTTGCGGTGGAGTACGCGAACGAGATCATTCTGGGGTACGCCGTGGGGCTTGACATGACGCGTCGCGATCTGCAGAGCCAAGCGAAGGTGAACGGTAAGCCGTGGGACCTTGCCAAAGGCGCGGACGAAGGCGCCGTCGTCTCACCGCTGGTCCTTGCTTCCGACTTGAAGGCGGCGCACCCGGAGCTGTTCATAGACTATGAAAGAAACCCTCGCAAGACAGTACTGCGCGGTGAGATATTTCTCAATGTGAACGATAACGAACGGCAGAAAGGCAACCTCTCCAGCATGGTGTCCCCTGTATCGGAGCTGATAGCGCACCTGTCCAATGCGGTGGCGCTCCGCCCGGGTGACCTCATTTTCACCGGCACGCCGTCAGGTGTCGGCGCGGTGCGTCCTGGTGATGTCATGAAGGCCGGCATTCGCGGTATCGGTACTCTTACAGTGACGGTTGTGTGAGTTTACATTGAATCGGGCAGCACTTGTTTCTCTCTGGTGTTTCGACCCTCTACTACTGCCTTATTTCGCTGCTTGAGTAGTTCTTCTTTGCTTCCCGCTGCCTTGTGATGGTGCTATTGTGTTACCCAAATAATAATTATATATATATATATATATATGTGTGTACGTGTGTTCTTGTCCATATGCTACGCCATCTGCCAAGAAGAGAGCACTCTTCTTTCCTCTTTCCTTATGCAGGAGTTTCGCAGAACAAAAGCGCCTTTTTTGCTTCGTTGCTACTTACGTTTACTGCCATTTGACTTCAGGTACATTCATTCGCAGCCTTTTCTCTTGTTTGGGGAGCAGCTGGATTCACGCCGTTCTTTTCGCTTTAAGTTCTTCACACAGAAATTCTGCTGAGAGTTTGCGCGTTTGGAACTTCTCCTGGGCTTGTTCGCGGTTTCGATGGTTTCTGCGGTTTTTTTTTCCTCCATGGCTGAACTATTATTATTATTAGTGGCCTCATGTGTGAAATTAACAGCCTTCAAGTTGTGCGTGTGATGCGTGTTCGAGTACACGAATACCGTAAATTAAGGCAGCAGTCAAAGTCTGCGTACGTGCGCAACAGACAGTAGCAGAGCTTCGAGGACGAGAAATGCACATCCTTTCCGCTGCTTTTTTTTTTCTCTCCACGATGAGAAACCAATTGCTGTTGTATGCTAGATCTTTTTTCGTTGATACTGCCTTCTTTTCTCAATCCATTGGCAGGGAGAGTTCACATGCTTGAAACTGTGACTTCGTCCAACATCATCTACAACGCTCCGTATATAACGTCAATCCAGCGTCTCTCACTGTTTCTTCTTTCTCCCTCTCCTCTTCTTTCCTCGCGCTTCTCAACTTATATATCTGTTGGTGACATTTAATAAAACAATGCTCTATATTGCAACCTTTGCACAAATACGTGCCTTTCAAACGACGTTTCCCTGCTTAACTTCTTCAACAGGTCCTATCAAAAAGAGTGGTGCATTTCTCTTCTTTTTCCCATTTTCCTTTCTATCCTGTAGTGCAGCTGTGAAGCAGGCGGGCGTGCACTTCCACATCGTCGGTGCTGCGAGCCGATTGTTTTTCTTACCTTCTTTGGATCTTTGCAATTTGTTCACATTCCTGCATACTGTCTTTTGTCACTAACGCGGAAAACCAAAGAAGGATACTACCGGTGCTAATCTCCTAGTCTTGTTCAATAGCTTGAGACCCTTGTTTTTGTGTTGCTCTCGCTGCCCTCCTCCAACTTTTGGTTTTTTTTCTGCTGTTTATCGAAAGGAGGGTCTTGAGGGCCTTTGACAAGAAGACAAAGTTTGTCACCTCTGTTACTTGCTCTCCCGCGTGCGTTCACGCACACGCCTTCACGTTTTCGTTTCGATTTCTGTTGCACGTACCACGTTATTTTTATTTTTTTTTTTTTTTGCGGGTTTGTGGTTCGGCGAAGTCAGTATTTGTGCTCAGCTTTTTCTTTTTTCTACTTCTATACTATTAAATTGCCGAACAAAAGCCAAAGACGGAGGTAACGCTGATTTGAATCAGATTTGTATAGCACACAAGGCACACACACTACCGGATTGACAAACTCAAAACCCTTCGTTTCGTTTGTTTGGTTTAAATACGTAATCATTATTATTTTTTGGTCCTGTTCTTTTGTAGGATTCGCTGAACTGAAGAAAGAGGTCTACCTCGCCCTTTGAAGTGTTTTTCTTTTTTTTTTTTACCACGAAGACCTCTGTGTGCGTGTGTATGCGTGTATAAAAGTCCAATTTCCACGTACACATTTTTAGCTCCCTCTCTTGTTCTTTTCAGAAAGCACTCCAGGCCGCCGCTTTAGATTTTTTTTTCTTCAATTTGCTGAACAACGTCATTTCAACGATCACTTGCCTGTGCGTGCTCTTTCCCTCTGCTAGCATTTACAGTAAGCCTCCTCGGAAATTTCTTCTTGTGTCTCTGTGTCATACGTTCACGGAGTGGCATTTGCCTTGATTTCCCTCACATATTTCTGTGTTCTCGAGTTGTGAAGTTGTCCTGACAGCCTCGTTCTTTTTTCGGTTCATATTGTCATCATCGGTTTCTTGACACATCCTTGTCGGTGAATTTGACGGCGCTTTTGTTTTTGTTGTTGTTGTTCCTTTCCTGTCTTTAACCCCGCAAGGCGATTTGTTCTACTTTTGTTTCCGTTGAAGCGTGACGGCTGAACTGCTTTTGCGAACGCTGACACGGCATAAAATATTGAGCTGCGAAGGAAAGTAATATATATGTGTAAGTATATATATATATATATATATACTCTTATTTATTTGCTATTTTCTTTTTTCTGCTGCGAGACTCCTGTGCTGCTTGATTGAATCAAATTACATAAGTAACTACGCACACGCGTGCGCAGACACGCGTAGACACGTCTACACAGACTTTTGCGGGTACGCCTACAAAGCGGAGTTGTTCTAAACGTCGTTATTATCCAAATTCTTGTCTTTTTTTTAAATCGAAAACACTTTTTCATTCTCTCTTTTGTTACCATGGATGTCGGTGTGTGCGACCCCAAGTTGCAGGTCAAGGAGGTGGCGGTAGAGTTGAAGGCGATGAACACCGCGCGGCTCTACGACGCCATCGACATAATGTCCACCTCGCTTGTCATGGGCTTCGAACGCTACCTGCGCAAGTTCGACTCCGAGGTCGCTATCCCGCTCCTCGCCGATGTCTGTGAAACCTTCATCCGCGAGGACGACCAGGGCGACCTGATCGTAATGTCGCTTCGCGCGCTCTCGCTCACGATGGAACACGTCCCGTCTTCGTACGAGGCCGCCCAGTTATTTCACCGGCCTCTCATGCAGCTCTCGTCCAAGGCGATCCACAAATCACTCTGCATGGAGTGGCACTACACGCATTGCAACAACGCCTCTATGATTGAGGAGGGCCTCCGTGTTATGCGGTTTATTAGCAAAGACGATATGACCGGAGAGTTAATTCAGTACGCGCTGGTGGGGGATTTGCTCACCCTCTGCACAGACCCACAGCCGCTCGTGGCGCGGCAGGCCCTTGAGACGCTCTTCATGATGTCTTCCAAGGTTGTCATGCCGTCAGAACTGGACAAGCCAACCAAGTCTACGACGTCCGGCTTTTTGTCATTTTTCAAAGGAAAAAAGAAGTCGTCGCGCAGTAGTAACAACGGCAAGAGTGGCCGCAACGCCAGCAGCTTGTCGTCCAGTGCTGTGACAGCGGCGGGGGATATCGTCCCCTACGCCGACCATCCCACTGTCGTACAGGTCGAAAACGTCATTGCTCCGCTGCTTGTATCCCTGGTAGAACAGTACGCCAAGTCACTTGCTTCAATCCCAGAGCACTGGGGTCTGCTCGAACTCGCTCTGGAGTCGCTTGGCACGCTGATAGAGCGCGCCCTCATCTGTCACCGCCCACACACCGCGCGTGCACTTTCCTCCCCGCTGCTGCCGAGAATTCTCTTTCAGCTGATCGTGACGACAGAGTCCAACATCGCATTGGAGCCGAACGTGCGTGTGGATCGCGTGCTCTTGTGTGAGACAACCCTGACGCTTTTGACACATTGTCACCGCGACATGATGCTCGAAAGCCTGCAACTGCCTGTAGCCCACAAGTTCTTCCGACTTATTCTCGGTGAGAGTACTGACGAAATCACCACGCTGCTGGAAGATCCGTTCCCGCGTGCCGTCATCGCGGCCCGTAGTACGCAGCGCCGCGACAAGGACCACATCACCTCGGTCGCGGCTCTGCAACTGTTTGTACTCGCCTGCCCGACGGTGCCGTCTGACGCCTTCGGCTTGAGGCCCAAGCTTGTGCTACCGGTGCACCAGTGGATGTGGGAGGATGAGCTGCGTCACGACAACTGTCTCATGGAGGAGCAGTGCGTGTCGCTCGAGACGAGCTGGACACGGCTGGATCACAAGTCCCGCATTACAGTGCATCTGAAGCAGCTCGACGCGGATTTGCGCGCCATGACGATGTCGAAAGGCGCGCGCGGCGGTCACCGCAACATCTCGCGTCGCTACGTCCCTTTTGTATACCACTTCGCGGATGAGATGGCGCTGCGGCCGATCGTGGCGGTGAAAGAAGCCGGGCCGTGCTCGATTGACGGTACGACGCTCGTGTGGAAGTCGGGCAGCTCCGCTACAAAGAATGACCGCAGCGCCACGGCAACAGCGGTTGCCGTGTCCGAGCGACAGGACTCCACGCAAAACACGCTCGCCTCCAACACGAGCAAGCACAGCAAAACGAAGCAAGCCGACGGCGGCAGCAGCCCCTCCGCATCACCCTCGACGGCAAGCCTTCCACAATTGGTGGTACTCAACACGCAGCAGGAGGTGCCGGCGAAACACATTGCGATCGCTGAGGAGTACTTTAGCACCCTGTGCCTCTTTGCAAAGAACACGTCGGGGCAGATGGCAAAGCAGGTGGCGACGTGTGCTTGTGCATCCATGCTGCAGCTCATGTTTCTCTCCGGCGCCTCGGGGCGCTTCGAGGGGTTGATGGGCAAGGCGGTTCTGCCCATGTGCGAGATGTTTCGTGAGGCCCTCATCTCAGCCGACAAGGCGACGAAGGCAGTGGTACTAACAATGATCGGGTGGATGCTGTACCACCCGATGGCCGACCCTTGCGAGTTCACCGAAAGCGCGCTGCGATGCGGCCTTTTGGACCAGTTGGACATTTTGTCAAAGACGACGCTGCTCGTGAAGGACAAGCCCACCCGCACGGCTAGTCTGGCAGAGAAGGCGGGTGCGCTGGCAGGCACGATTGTGGAGAAGATCAAGGAGCGCCGCGCCGCGCAGGTAAGTGGGGTCGGCACTAACGCAAGCGTCACGTCTGACACCCCGCTGGGTGGCGTCTTTCTGTCTGGCACGATGCTCACCGTGAAGAAGGCATTGGAAGATTTGCGCAGCTGTCGCTGTGGCAAGCAAGCAGCCGTTGTTGCATCATCATCCGCCACGTCACCAGCTGGACCGAAGGCGGCCGACAAGACACACGAGCCCTCCATCAAAGAACTCCTGCGCATATTCAACGAGGCGACCGACATTACTGCCTACGAAGTTTTCAACGTTGGTGTGGCGTCGACACTGCTGTACTACCTGCTGGGTGACATGACACTGGAAGAGTTGGTGGGTGAGAACGTCGTGCACGCCGCTGGCGCCTCAGCCTCCACCTTGACAAAGGAAACCGTGAATCAGCTGGACTCGCATACCGGGCCCATCGACAGCAACCGCAACGCGTCGTCGTGGGCGACGATGATGGCGAGCGGGATGCACGCAGCCGATATATTGGCTATGTTCGTCGATGAAAAACGCATGAGGTGCCTCATGCAGTGGGCGGTCAAGTACCCAACGGGGATGCGGCGCCTCGTTTCTGCTCTTGTCGCCAACATCCCACTGCAGAGTCACTTGCCTTTGGTGGAGTCGGTTGTCACCTTTGAAAAGGTTGTCTGTAAGACGCCACTGCAAGCGCACGAGGCGTTGTGCCGCATTGCCCCACTCATCATGTTGTGTGGCGACGCGGGGCGGCGCATCTCCGCGGCCATCAAGAACGGCAACGCAAACGAGGCGAAGTCGCCGACGAGCGCGCCCACCAACGCGCCAAGCTCTTCCGCTGAACGCGTCGTCACTGCTGCCCTATGTGATGGTGGTGATGGCAGTGGCAACAGCAATAATAACGCTGGTGCCGGTGTGTCGCAGCTGGGTGCAGAGTTCACGCTCGGCAATGTCAGCGCGGGCGGGAAGCAGACACGTTCAAACAGCGCTCTCACCTCCAACCGCGGCGGGGCAGCGAACGTGCTGCGCGGCGTGCCGAACGCGGAGAACGTCGCCCGGATTGCGAAGGAGTGTTGCATGGAGGGCCACCGCCTCCGCTTCATCGAGGTCTACCCGATCACGCACCGCTGCGACCGGTGCGCGCGCAGCATCTCGGGCGGTTACAACTGCTACACCTGCAACTACGACGTCTGCGAAGGATGCTACACACATTACACAGGCAACCTGGAGCTGATCAAGTCTATCGCGGCGATGGAGCGCAACCGTGTGCATCTCTGTGCGTCCATTGGCGACTTGGAACGGTGGTTTCGTACGGGCTCGACGTCGTCGAAAGGAACGCAGCTGGCGCCGACCTCGCAGAGTTCGCTGCACCATCTCGAGAGGTTTACCGTCCGCGTGCAGATCTACCTGTCTCGCTACATAACTAGCGGTTCTGGCGGCAACAACGCGCAGCCGCCGTCCGTGACTGTTGCCGCTGCAAGCGCTGGTGGTACAAGCCACAATAGCAACACCAACAACAGTCATAAGAACAGCTACGTCAAAGGAGGCGGCACCGACACAAGCAAATCGGACACTTTGCTTTCCCTCGCCATCCCTACGGACAACAATAACGCAACATCCGAGCTGGCGGAGAAGTTGCTGAACAACCCCAACGTGGTCCGCCGGCTCACATACCGGTATCTGTCGCGTTTTGCTACCCGCGGTGCGCTGAGCGATGAGGGCGTCCCCATCACCCCTGAGTACGGCGACGCGATGGACGCCGAGGTGGCAAAGGTGCTGCCGACAGAGACGGAGCTGCGCGCCGCGGAGGACTTGGTGCAGGAAGGCGTGGAGGAGCGCTACCTTCTGTACCGTCCTTCCTGCGGGCTGCTGCCGCTACAAGAGACGGTGCTAAGCACACTGTACCGCCGCGCCTTTGCTCTGGGCAACCAGGAGGTGCTGTTGCAGCTGGAGAACTGTTTGATGCGTCTTGACAGCGTCGGCGAGGAGCCGCTGAGGCTGCAGCGCAACGGCGAAGTGACCATGTCGAACCCGGCCGCCGCAACGACCAGGAAGCGCAACCCAGACCTGAACGTTTTCAGGAAACAGAGGGCGGGGAGCGCGTTGCCGGTCGCAGGGAACCGACCAGGGCTGATTGCCATGACTTCTGCCGAGAAATGCACCGAGGCGAGCGAGTTTGAACAAAACCGCGTCGCCGCGGACCAGACGTACCTCTTTCACCACTTTGAAAACGACGCAGCTACTTACTGCTCCTGCGGCGCGCACTCCCGCGCCGAGTTCCATACGGAGGAACCGCCGGCTCTGACGTTCACTGCTCCGGACCTCGCGAGCCGCACGGACATGCTGCTGCTGATTCTGCTTTACCGTGTTCTCTTCGAGGATGTGCGCGGGCCGGTGAAATATGCCACGGAGGCACACGACGTCTTCGGTGGTGACACCACAATTTTTGAGAACAACACCATAACGACGGCTGTGGTGCGTTCGTTGGAGGCGTCTGCGCTGCGTGTTAGCATGCTGCCTCCGCAGTACGCGCTGCCGCGGTGGGTGAACTTCCTCCTGCGCGAGGGCCGCTTTTTGATCCCGCTTGCTGTGCGTTCGCGCGTCGCCCGCTTTCTCGCCTACGGCGCCCGCCGCTCCTTCACTCGACACATGCGGATCTTCCGTAACCAACGCAATGACTATGCCGTCTCCATTCTGCCTGGGGAGTGGGCGCGTATGTCAAACCACAAGTACACGATAGACCGGGACGTTTTTGTGCGGGATGCCTACGTAATGCTGCGCAAGTGCGCCGACGCCCGCTTCCCTATCTCGTTCGAATTCAAAGGTGACATCGGCGTTGGGCAGGGGCCCACCGCGCAGTTCTACACGTTGTTGGCCGCCGAGGCGAGCAAAGAGCACGCAGAGCTGTGGCGCGTGAACAGCGATACGCAGACAGCGACAAGGTCGATCGCGGCGACTGCTGATGCTGCTTCTCCCGTACACGCTGTTTTGCCAAAGGCTCAACTTGCCCCGTCCATCAGCCGCGACGTGCACGTCAGCAGTTCCCCTGTGGTGGGTGCGCCGCCGACCTCTCTGCCAACGCGGCGCAGCTCCGTGACGCCGACGAGCTCGCCGCCGCGCAACACCAACTCTCTACCGGCCTCGGTGACAAACCAATCGATCGTGAACAACATCTCCAGCAGCAACGGCAATGGCTGTGGCTGGGGCCCGTTGTCATCGTCAGAGGTAACGCCGCGGCACTCGCAGAAGGTGCACCACGTCCCCTCTACTGCAAAGACCTCCGCCTCAACGTCGTTGGTCTCTTTGAGTAGCGTGCCGGTTGCGGCGGAGGAAGGGGCGTGTCTCGTCCCACCCAGTGAGGGTTTCTACCCCCGTCATCTTGACGGCGTGCTGCGCTACCCAGACGACGTGGATAGCATGCCGTGCACACCTCTGATACGACGCAGCTACAGCCACGCCGCGCGGGAGGAGTTGTCGATTAGCACGCTGGCAAGTCAGAGTAGTGGGCACCTCAACTTCAACCCTGGTCGCCCTGTAGACGGGTCCTTCAACAACGCCGGTACCACGAGCAGCAACAGTGTGAGCGCGAAATCTGTCGTTTCCGCCGTCCACTACGACGTGAACAAGGCGGTGCTACTTGTTGACAGCAATGTCGGCCTGCTGCGTGACTTTGTGATCGAGCAGCGGGAGCGAGTGCGGGCCTACTACGCCGTGGGCGCTGCGCTCGGCCGCGCCTTCCTCGACGAGCAAGTCTTCCCGCTACCCCTCTCCCCGGCGCTAGCATACTTCATTCGCCGCCACTTCCCCGCCTATCAACTGGTGCTCTCTGATGCCACGCGCATCGATCCGTCACCAGAGTTCCCGATCGACGTCTTCGAGCTGCCGATGAGCGCGGCGGCGTGGGTGGACCAGAGCGTCGCGCAGAGTCTGGCCTCATTGGGCAAACTGGACAGCGCAACGCTTGCGGCGCTCGATCTACCCTTCACGCTGCCGGGCGATGACAACTTTGAGCTGTTGCCAGGTGGGGCGAGCATGACGGTGACAACGAAGAACTTGCGGGTTTATCAGCGCCGTGTCGTTGGAGCGCTGCTCTACGAATCGGTTGCGGTGCCGCTGTACTTCTTAACGATGGGCTGCCGCGACGTGGTGCCGTACGAGGCGTTACAAGTGATGGACGTAGAGGAGCTGATTGGGATGCTGTGCGGAGAGGACAAGCACCCGAATGAGCCACTGTGGACGACGGAGGAGGTTCGCTCGGTTCTTGTCGGCGATCACGGCTACCAGAACGACTCCCCGCAGCTCGAGTCCCTCGCGCGTGTCCTCGGCGCCCGTCTCACACCGAGCGAGCAGCGCGACTTCCTCCTCTTCTGCACGGGCTGCCCGCGTCTGCCCATTGGCGGCATTCGCGCACTCGGGGCAATTACGGTGGTTAAGCGTTCCAACGCGTTTGCCGAGGCCCGCAATGCCGCAGTGCGTGTGGGGTCCTCTGCATCAATCGGTGGCGGTTCACCGGGGCTGGACGGCGAGGAAGACGAGGAGGGCCGTCCGCTGCCCGGTATGTACGACCACACCGCGCTATCCGACCAGGAAGACTCCTCAACAGCGATTCAGGAGACGCCGCGGCCGGACCTGGTGTCGACGGGGCCGGCCACGTCAGAGGAAGCCACCGGCGCGGCGGGTGGCGCTTACTCGGAGCCGCCGGACTCGGAATGGGCTCTACCATCAGTGAACACGTGCTTCCGCTACCTAAAGCTGCCTCCCTACCCGACAGAGGAACTGCTGTATAAGAAGCTGCTGCAGAGCATTACGCAGACCGGTGGCACGTTTGAACTGTCGTAGAAAAGAAGCGTGCGTTGTTCACAGCACATACAATAGGCGTGTTCTCCTCTCTTTGTACAGTCACGTTGCCTTCGTCGTTGTTGTTTCCCTTCTTGATTCTTCTTCCAGCCTTGAAGATGATGATAATTTATCTTTTCAGGGGTTCGTCCTTCACTTTTACTCGCTGTTGATACTTCAGTGTTTATCTGCCCCCCTTTTCGGAAAGATTTTTTTTCGACACGATTCTGCCATACATAACCTCGCTGGAAGTGCGTTTTAATAGGTACTCTCCGTTTTTCGTTTTTTGTTATTGTGGAATTCTCAAGCACCACCTTTTCTTCCTGCTGTACCATTCCTTCCTTCCTTTCTCTGTGTGTGTTTTCCTTTCCGCTTCCACGCATTTGGTTCTTCTCGTAACAAATTGGCTCGCCTTACCTCAGGCTTTTCTCGCTTGTTTTTCTCCAATTCGACCTTGCTATCACTATTGCTACTATCGGTATTAATCCACTGCTCCTCTCGTACGCGACCTCTAACACGACCAAGGGCCTTTACGATTGCAGTGCATCGTACCTTGGCTTTTCGATCGCTCTGCACGGCTCTCCCTTTGTTCTTTCGTGTATTGCTCGTCGGTTAAACTATCAGTGTGTTGGCTCCGCGCCATTGTCGTCCAGAAACAATTGCTACGCGTCGACAAACGCTGTCAGCCAATCCTTCACTGGGTATATCTCTTCTTTTCGTACGCGCATTTGCGTGTTTTTTTTTTTACATCTCCAGTGTCAAGAAAAAACGCGGCTTTGACAAGCAACAACATCATCAAAAGCCAACAACGAAAAACAATGAACACGAATCATGTAATTTGCGTTTCCGACATTTGGTTGGTCGGTTGCAGCTGCACTTTGTAAAAGGGACCGACAACTGAAGCGACAGTACATCAGCCGTATCAAAAAGCTTGGGGAATACCAACAGCATATCCTGGCGTCCACCTTGGCAATTGTTTCGGTTGCTTTTGTACATTTAGTAATCGGCGTTGCGGAAGGGAAAAAGTTGAGTGCTTTGCATTGAAGTAGAGAGTGAGCCAACAACTACCCATTCGTTTGCCCGCTGAACAACAGCTGTTTTTTTTTTTTATTCGGTTAAAAACGAGAAAAGGGAAAAACAAGTCTGAGTTCGTGCTGACTTTTGCTTCTCTTATTTCGCTCTTTGATTCCGCCGTTCTTTTGTGGACTCATGTTTCGCCTACAGCACGACATTCGTATTCGGTACGAACTCACCTGCAAGCATCCCACA
This sequence comes from Crithidia expoeki, assembly GCA_900240875.1. Lineage (NCBI taxonomy): Eukaryota > Euglenozoa > Kinetoplastea > Trypanosomatida > Trypanosomatidae > Crithidia > Crithidia expoeki. Next base: position 171,128 of record OESE01000190.1, read on the forward strand.
CTCCTCAGTTTACAGGAAAAAACGACTTTTGCTCCCTTTGCTACAGTCAAGGTTCCTCGGAGTTGTTGTGAGAGTCGACGCTAAGGGAGTTCCACGGGCTCTTTAGACCTCTTCTAGAGCTTCTCTTTCATTTCGACAAACTGCTTGTTTGCTGTTCTGGTTCAACGCTTAGAACCCTAACCGCGTTTTGATTCTCTCTGCCACAGTTGTGTTAGTTTAGAAGCCAATAATAAGAAACTCCTGCACAATGACCAGCGAGGATGCGCTGCGGGAGCTGCTCCCCAAGTTGCGCTTCAACGAGCAGTACAAGAAGCGGCAGGCATACAAGTACAAGAAGCGTGTCAAGGCGCGTGAAAAGGAGATGGAGCTCGTTAGCGGGAAGAAGCGTTTCCCCAGCAGCAAGAAGGGTGAAGAGACAGAGAAGCGATCGAAGAAGTTGAAGAAGGACGCTGCAAAGAAACAGGGCGGTGCACCGTCCAAGAAAGCCAAGACACCGAAAAAGACGCGTACACCGAAGCTTACGATTGCCAATACCGAAACCGGCAAGGAGACGCTGATAAAAAAGAAGGCTCGAGAGCTTGTAGAAGCGAATCAGAAAAAAAAGAGGAAGGACGCGAAGGCATCAAAGAAGCTGAAAACGAATCCAACAGCGGTAAAGGTTGCGCAGCAGGGCGACGCCATTAGCAGTACCGCAGCGCCGACGATCTCCCCGGAGAGCACCCGCAAAGCAAAGGAAGCGGTTGGGGCGACGGTACCTGCTCTACCTCCTCCCCTGACGCCGGCGGAACGTGACCGCGCGTTGCTCGCGAAGGCTATTCGTGGTGATGACCTTCCCGGCAGCGAAGGCGCATTCGTAGCAGCTAACGGTGTCTCGCTTATCCGTCAGGATCCGTTGCTTTACCCAGACCTCGAGTTTCTCGACGAGTACGCGGAGAGAAAGCACGCCGAGGTAGTCTCGGCCGATCAGCTGCTAGAGAACGCGCACCACTTCTTCAAGGACCTCGGGAAGCGGGAGCAGTCATTGAATCGTGTTGCAAAGGAATACATCAAACATCTGCGCGCCGTCAATAAACGCGGCGGTGATAAAGACGGCTTTCGCTACGTAGTGCCGAAGAACGTGAAGCACGTGGTACGGGAGCTGCTGTCGGCACAGAAGGCCCGCGAGGGCATTGAGGACCCGGAGTCGCTGATTGACCCCCAGTCGCTCGTGTCGACCTTTGGCGGCGACGGCGTGGCGGAGACGTCCGACAAGCCCGTCCGCCGCAGCCGCCGGAAACGCAACCGCACCTACTCGGACTTCTACCAGTTTCAGGTGAGCAATAAGTGGACCCGCAATGCGGAGAACTTCCTGAAACGCAGCCGGCCAAACAAGATGCTTTTTGAGGCCAAAAAGCATCAGCGCTCCATCAAGAACTTCTAAAGGCTGCTGAAAGACAATGTTACGGCTGTTGTTCTCTCTCTCTCTCCCTCTCTTTTAACTTTCTCGTCTAAGTAATGCATCGCTATAATACCTGAAACCTAAACGACGAATACGGCTTTTATATCGCTTTGTGGCAGCCTACGAATTTCCTGGTCTGATCGCCACAACAAGCGGAACGTGTGGTGCTGCTTCTCGGTTCTTTAAAAGGCGCAAATTTGAGCGGCATGAGGTTCCCTGTGCTCGTAGAAGCAGTTCAGTTGCGTGCGTAAAACAGGGATGTGATGCACTTGGATTTTTTTTTTTGCCGTTGTTTTCTCTGCATCCTTTTCATGTACACCTCCTTTATGTCCCCCTTTTTCTGTGTTGTCGACAAACCGCAAAACTCCCTACACGCTTTCCACTTCCCTGCGCTTGCGTGGCCTTTTACCAAGCGAGTCGTGTTTAACGCACTTGCCATTGTGCAACTTTCCTACACTCGTATTTCTGAACGGGGTGCACGGAAGAAAGAGCAAAGAACAGAGGAACCCCAACAATAGGAGCTTCTAGTGAGAAAGTACAGTATGGGCCGAATCAGTAGGTCTCGCAACTTGTGGAGCGATGAGCAAGGTACCAAAGCAGTAAACCGCCCGCAGCCTGTAGCCGTCGCCAAGGGTTGGAAGGTCACTCCTGATGTCCTGCCCACCAAGACGGCGGCGCCGCGCCGACGAAAGTATGCACCGATTCGGCCAAATAACCGCGATGCCGTCGCTGTCCCGCTGGGCGGCCAGAGCTACAACCCGCTCGATGACGAACACCAGCGGGCTCTCAGAAAGGCGGTTCAGCAACTCGACCGCAAGAAGAAGAAGGATGCGAAGTTTGTGAGGATGATGATGCTCGGCCGCGATAATAAGTACGAAGGCAACTTTTCTGCTGACAAGACGTGGGAGGAGGAGGTGAAGGAGGTGGCGCCGAAGCCGGCAAAGAAGGCAGCGATCGAGCTGGACACGAAGACTAGCAAGACCAAGAAGACCAAAAAGAAGAAAGTGACAAAGAAGGCGAGCGTGCAGGAGACGCGCCGAGCTATGACGCACCGTCGCCACCCGCTGCGCGATGTCGTCGTGAAGGAGGTGGACGCGCTGGATGAGCTGCTCGCTACACACGCCAAGAAGCAGGAGAAGCGCGAAGCAGCACGGCAGAAGCGTCGTGCCGCCAAGAAGGCAAACCTCGACATCAAGCACTACGGCCGCCATTACCACACCCCGCTCGTCGTCGACGTCGCGCCGAGTGACAAGCTAGTGGGCTCGCTGCGTCATTTGAGTGGTGGCTACGTCCACCCCGCGCTGGACCGCATGAAGTCGTTGGAGGAGCGCAACCTCGTGCCAGCGCGCATGCGCCACACGTACAACAAGCGCAAGGTGCTGAAACCAAAGGGCGAGGTGCATCTGAAGCGCGAAGAGTTCGGCGTCATGCCCGAGACGAGTTTCTAAGGTGACGATGAACGAAAGGCTTTGCATTGCGCGTGTCTTGAAAATTGTTTATTTTTTCCCCTTTGTCGTGTAATATTTCTGCAACAGCACAGAACATGTGGTGTTTTGTAATTTTAAATCGCGCTGACGTTGCTCTGCACACTTTTTTTTTTTTGCTGGCCGCTATCTAACCAGTTGCTTTGTTTTGCCATTTGCTCACGTTGATCTTTGTTAATTAACTGGCCTGGGTGGCGAGGCGCCGACGAAAAAAGGTGTGTTCAGGGTTTCGAAATAGACCGTAACAGCTAAAGAAAGCTCAGCCCAGCAAATCAAGTCTCGAGGGACTTATACACCGCACACAAACACACGCGCGCGCGCGCACACACACACACACACGCAAAGCGGGGTATTCATTGAAGTAAAACCCGTACTAACGGAAGAACATCTGGCTGGCGCTCATTCAGAGTTTTTCATAAGTGGTTCGTCACAACTGTGTAGCTGTGTTTCTGTTGTGCTGTTTTGCAGTCTTCGTTTCTTGAATATTCCGAGGCTTGCTGTTCGATGTGCATTTTGTTTAGCAGCTGTGCTGTGTGCGGTGCTGTTCCTTTGCAGGCGTGCGCTACACCCACACATCTCTTTTTCTTTGCTCCTCCCAACGCTCTTGTGATGCTGCGTCTGCAGCAAACCAAAGTGCAGTTTATCTGCGAGGCGAGCCGAAAGCTGAGGATAAACGGCCCGTTTTGCTTCTTTCCTTTCGCCTGACTGACGAAACAGCAGAAAGGGACTACAAGAGCGCCTGCCTGCTCACATGTATGCGACGCATTCGTGCGCCGCGTGAAACAAAACAGGATAACTGCTACCAATCGTACGTGCCTCAGCAGTCTTTCGTTTTTGTTAAGGGGGAAGCGTTTACCGAAAGTTGCTGTTCTCTAATTTACTTCGTTCAGTGAAGGCGCGTCTACTTCATTGCAGAAAGACAAGTCGCTATTCGACGTTTAGCATTTTATATTAACGACGTCTTCATATATATATATATACGTTGGCAGGGAATGAGTGCTCTTTTTAAGCTGGTTTTGGGGCAGAAAGTGGTGCATCCTGACAATTCCAAGGAAAAAGCCGATATTTACTCTCAGACAAACGGCGATGCAACTATGCGGCCGGGAAGCTTCTCGACCGCAGCTTACAATGGAAATGAGTCTACTCCTGGGCAGTCTGACGACACCCGTCGTCTTGCCTCTGTTGACTCCACGGCACACGGGCCGGTCACGGGCGACCGGAGAAATGGCGAGCCCGTCGCTAAGGTCGGTGCTTCAGGACCTAAATCGATTGCTGCCTCACCACCCGCGCTGAAGCCGTCTCTGCCGCCACCGGCACCAAACGCGCCAAACTCACCGCGGCCCAGTACACCTACCCGCACCCTCCTCCTCCGGATTGAGGGTTGCACGGTAGCGCAGGATATTCGCGAGGCCTTGCGGGATCTGCTGCGCTGTCCTGACCTGCCGTACGCGCTCGACGAGACCTCTCTAAAATCTCTCACGTCCCTCCTAACGAGCTACGCCGAGGATGAGTCCATCACCGAGCCCACGCTGCACCTGCTGGCGAACGCGACGGACATAGATGCTTACCCGAGCCAGCTGGAGTCAAATCGTCGCACCATCGAGGTGACCGTGGCGGACAAGCGGCACATGAGAGACGCGGTGCTGCAGGGGCTGGTAGACGCGGTGGCGCTGCTGTTGGAGTCGATGAATGCCGCAGCACCTTTTTGGAGTCGGTACTACGCTGTCGTCCTGCTACAGCGGCTGGAAGAATTCGAGCCTTCAAAGGTAAACCAAGCGCTGCTTGAGGCCCGTGGCGTAGGCGTGCTACTCGACGCCCTCAACGAAACGGATAACGATAACGCGCTGCGCAACCAAGCGCTGCTTCTCCTCACTTCTTTAACACTGGCGGACCGCGAGCTGCAGACGTTACTCGCTTTCGACAACGCTTTCGACTCTCTCTTTGACCTCGTGCAACGCGAGGGCGGGGTGGTGGGAGGTGGCGTCGTCGTGCGGGACAGCCTGACAGTTGTCCAGTACATCCTGCGGTCAAACAAGGCCACACAGAAGCTCTTCCGCGAGATGGGCTGCGCGGCGCGCCTGGCGGCGCTTTTCGACACAATTCCGTTGGAATTGTCAGCATGCACCTTTGCGGAACAGCGTCGTGCCAGTGCAGCACCCCCGTCGCCAAGTCACTGGCCGCAACCGACAGTGTTGTCGGACAAGCTGGATGTGTTGCTGGAGCGTCTCAAGAGCCCCGATGTGATGTTGAACATTCTCATGTCTGTGTCCATCCTCACTTGCGTGCTGCGCGGGAACGAGGAATCGGAAGAAGAGTTTCACGCGACTCAAGACGCGCTGCTGCGATGTGGCCTGCTGAACCCGCTAACTAGGCTGGCGTTTTGCGGGCTGGCGATTGACGACGCGACGCGCATTGAGGCGGTTCGGGCGCTGGCATTGCTGCTGGACCGCTCCGAGCGTGCGATGGAGGAGTGGCTGAGCGCGCCGCCGATGATGACGTTGATGCGCACCACGCTGCCCTACTCCGTCCGCGTGTGGCCGGCCCCGCGTGCGCTGCTGTCGTACGTGTGCGAAACAACCGACACGACCCTCGTGAACGCCGGCGTGCAGCTTTTTCTGTCCATCCTAAGCGTCCCTGCTTGTCAGGAACGCGTTGTCGGAGTCTTCCTCGGTGGACTGGTAGGGAGCAGTGATCTGACTGGCTTTGGCGCTGCAAGCAGCGGAGCCAAACCGTCACTCACGAGTAACAACGGTACCAATAACAGCACCGATGCACGCGGCAGCAACTCGCTGACCGATCCGCAGTGTGGGTCGGCCCTTGCTCGCATTCTCCTCTCACCGACCACCTCTGCGGTGGAGAAGTACTACACTGCACAGGTTTTTCGTAACCTCATCAGCCTGCCGGCGTTTGCGGGGCTGTCGGAATCACTCGTGTGCGTTGCCGTCCCGGCGGCGCTGCAGGAGAGCAAGTTGGACCGTTTCGTCAATGCACAGCCCGGGTGGGTGTTGTCCACACACATCGCGCCATCCTTCTTTAACTATTACGTTTCCTTCCTCCTCTTTGCGCTTAGTGGTGGGGCGGCCAGTCAGCAGATGAACATGTCCGCTCTCGGCGCCTACGTGGCTGCGCTGCTGATGTGGACTGAGGTGTGCCCATTGGCATCTGCCGCCCTTGTGCAGGAAATCACATGGGGAGACACGCTGTTGCACCAGGTGCGGCGCGACGGCGCGGCCCACCTGAAGCTGTGGTCATCGATACTCATTGCCCGCAGTTGCGTGGGTGTGCGCGCTGCCGCCGTTGCCACAGCGGACACGTCGATGTCGCACTCGAAGGAGAGTGCCACGGCCGCCGCCTCCACGGACCTAGTGCAGCATTTCCTGCAGACAGTGGGCGGCGGTGCCGCATTAGACACTATATTGTTTGATGTGCAGGCAAGCACGCCGGCGTGGCAGCACCCGGTAACAAGCGGGCTGCGCACGCAGACGCCGACGCCGTACGACGAGCCTTTTGTGGCGCAGGCGGAGCAGCTGGTGCGGGAGTTCAAGCTGCTGCTGAGCGCTGCTGCCAGTGCTTCACCGAACAATGCCTCCTCCGCGTCACTGCCTCCGCTCAAGAACCTCAATTCACCTCCAACAGCGGTACAATCGCAGCCCACAACATCGCCACCGCCGCCGTACGCACCACCACTACCACACGAGATGCAGCGGCCTGTCTCAACGGGCCATCCGCCACGTGTCGCGCTGTCAGGCGGGTACGCGACACCGAACGCTTCGATGTTATCGCAGACCCTTCCAGAACTGTCGAGCATCGTTGCCCACAACGATTATAAGCATAACAACAACGACGTGTCTGCCGCAGCCGCGGAGCCAAGCACTGAGACACTGGCCTTCACTCACACACTGCAAGCACAGCTGCAAGACGCGTTGGCAGAGCGTGAACGACTTGCACAGGAGGCGGACCAGTGGCGTTTGCGTGCCGAGCGGAGCGAAGCACAGTGTCTGTTGCTGCAGCAAGACAATGCCGCACGTGCCGCCGCCCTCGAAGCGGTGGAGGCGGAGTTGAAGCATCAGCGGGAGGCCGCTACCGCTGCGGTGCAAGCGTCCACCGTCTCTTCCGAGGTGGTGGACGGGCTGCGCGAGAACATTCACTTGCTTGAGGAGGCGCTGAGTTCGAAGGATGAGGAGCACCAGCAACTGGTGGAGTCGCTCAACATGATGGAGGAGCAGCTGCGCCACGCGACTAGTGCTGTAGCGACAGCGAATGAGCAGCGCGCCACGGCTGTTGCGGCAGTGGCGGAGCAGCAACATCAGCTACAACAGCTTCGGTCACAACAAGAACTGCAGCAGCAGCAACAACTGCAGGCGCTACCACCATCACCACCCGTAGGGCCGCAGGCCCCACCGCCTGAACTGTTAGCAGAGATGGAGGCTGAGCGCAGTAGATTGCAGCGTGAATTGGACAGTGCACAGCAAGAAGCTGGGCGACTTCAGCGTGCTCTACAGAATCTCATGTCAGACTACCATGATCTCTTGGTGATGGTGGCGGAGCTGAATGAGGAGTGCGTGTCCGTGAAGGCATTTTCTTCGACGGCGCCTACGCCGGCGCGGCAACTGACCGATTGGCCCTCAACCAATCCCAGCGTAGAGAGGGATTACGAAACTGGCCCGCGAGCAGGTGAACGCGCTGAAGTGACGCTTTACGAAGCTCCCAGTTTGAAAAATGCCGTTCCCGGTGAATATGCAGCCGCTGAGGGGTCCACGGATTGCGGTGTGCCTGCGCCATCACACGCAACAACACCGCTTTTCTCTGCGGATCATAAGCACAACCTAGAAGGCTCGTTGGCAATGGAAGGTGAGCAGCGGCAGTGGAGTGTGATTAAGTCGCCTTCAACCCAATTGAGGGATTTTGTACGCACGACCTCGTCGATGGCATACAAAGAGGCTATTGGTGTGCTCCCTGACCCAACGTTTAGCGAACCGTCGCCACCGTTGACAGTAACGCACCAGCACGACTCGAGCGGCAACGAAACGCACTGTTTACAACAGCAGCAAGGTTCTGACTTCCGCACCTCCAGCCAGCACATGTTTCTTCAACACAACTTGCATCAACCACAGCATCGGCAGCAGCACCAGGTACAGCCACCGCCGCTGCCTTTACCACCGTCTGCAGCCCCGCGCTCCCACGAATACGGTGGACTGCCGAATCCGTTGCAGACACACCAACCCGCGCTGCAGCCGGGAGCCCGCCACGCGCCGCGCTACGCCGATCCGTCGACAAACTTTTTCAACGTCGGCGCGACTGCCCAGCCACCAATTTCCTCCGCACTACCATCACCATCACCGCCACAAGTGCCGCAGTCTCTTCCACAGTCAACGCCTACAGGTGATAAAGGTTCTGTAAGGAGTTCGCACCTTTCGATATCTACGCACGACTCGCCACCGGCCTATTATGTAAGCACCCCTGCGCCGCCGGCTCCGTCGTTGCACGAACAGCAGGAACAATATGCCAGAGGAGTCTCGCAGTTGTCGCACCACACTGGAAAGGGAGAGGCAGAAAGCTACGCAAATCACGGTGGACTGGAACCACTTGTGCGTGCCACCGTGGCGGTTCAGCTGCCACCCCAGACGCAGTGTCGCGAAATTCACACCGGAGAAATGTTCGAGCAGGCATCACCGCAAGCAGCGCAGTCGGAAGGAAATGACGCGCGCCACGAAACACCGCCGCTGCTGCCCTACGTGGATGACTTCTTTGGTGGTGGTGTAGGTGACGGTCAACTCTGGCACGAAACCAACGCAGCCGCGACATGCAAACACGAGGGCCAGCTCAATCCAAGGGCTCCGGTCGCTACGACGCAGCCACTGCCTCTGCAACCCGAGGAAGCAGTAACAGCCCCTCAGAGTGCCATGGCTTTCAACCCGTTTGTCACCAGCTCCAGCTCTACCCACAGCGATCAACTCGCAGCACGTACGGCGGGCACCACCTCGGACAGGAAGGCGGAAGGTCACTTTCCGCTCCCCACGGCTACCACCACCGCTCACTCAGCCGCGAGGTCGCCGTTTCTGGAGATGAAGGAACTGCCTGGTTCCCTACCGCTGAAGAGCGATCACAGCCAAGGCGCAGAAGTTGCACTTGCACCACCGCCGCCGCCGCCCCCGTCGATGCTGCACAAACACCCCGTCTCCGCTCTTGCTGGCAGTGCACATCACCTGAACTATAAAAGTGGTGTGACCCAAGCCCCTCCCGTCTCTGTGAGCGAACGAAATGGAGGCGTCTTTAACGTTGTCCCTGCACCCCCGCCAGCAGCCTCTATACAGCAGCTCTACGAGAAGGAAGAGAAACCAATGCAATCTCCACCGCCGGCGGTGACGGCGTACAACCCGTTTGTTGACTTCCATAGTGGCGAGGACGAGAATGACGGCTTTGCGGATCTGCAGTAACGGACTTCAGACAGGGATTTGAAAGGTATTTGCGTCTCGTACACACTTGTAAAAATAATCTTCTTTACTTTTAAGGTTCTATGTCGAGTGCGCGTAGTTGTCTGCTTCTCTCGCCTCTCTTTATTTTGCTGAGTCATTAAACAGCCATTTTTTTTAAATAGAATTGTCGTAATTCGGCGTTGTTGCTGCCTTTTGTTATCTCTTCCTCTTCTTTGTAATACAGTCCAGATTGGGAGGATCAGCGGTAGAATACTCACTCGTTTCGAAGACAAGTGTTGGCTTAGTTTTTTTTTTTTCGGCGTGCGTAATGAACGTCACGTGTCCGTTGTTGAGGAAGAAGTTGCAAAACGGACGCACGTGAACTGTTAAGGAACGATCCCTGCGGCGTGTTTTCTTTGACCCTAATTGGTTTATTGCAAGCAAAACTGAAACAAATATCACAGGGAACCAGCTGAATGTTCTTTGTGCTTTCCAGCAGTGCTTTTCAATACCGTATGCGAAAGTGTGTGGATGGGCATCATCTTGGCACACCACTTACGGGTAGAGTGAGGCAAAGCGAGTTACGGCCATTTATTTCACAGTCAATATCTGGTTGTGGGGAAGAACGTGCAGGTGCTTTCCCGAATTGTTTCTAATCATTCAAGAGTGGCACGCGGAACACCTTATAAATTGACCTTTTCTCCTCCTCTTGCTTTCTATATTATATATATTGATGACTCGGCTTTCTTCTTGCCAATTCCGCCCATTTCTAATCTGTTTTCACTAAAATAGGTGCGCTGAACGTGGTTTAACAGGTGAAGGGCACTTCGCTAAGATCTCGGTGCGGGTGGCAGATCTGTTGTTCTGACGCAGAAGGCTGAAATTACCAAGACTTATTATTGCTGACGTTTCTTCCTCTTCTTTTTTATATCCTTCATTATTATTATCATTCTTTCGAGCCTTGAGATATACGTGTCTTGTGTGACACGGAGGCATCGTTCTCTTGTCTGAAGCTGGCTACGAACTCTGATCAGTTAATATAGAGCCGCTGTGTTCACTTTTTCGTTAGATCGAAGGTGTGTTCACGCGCGTTCACTTTAGTTCGACTGATTGCTGGGCACGCGAATGGCGGACAAGACAACTGATATGGCGACAGGAGTTGAGGACGGCACCGCCGCCACGGCTGCCTCCATTTTTGGGGAGTGTGTGCTGAAGCTGACCCACTCTACCACTTATGAGCCGCCGCTTTACCTTTTCCCAGAGTTGCTGCCGCGGGTACCGCAGGGAACACCACCACTGCCGGTGTGGGATGCCGTAGCAGACGCCGTTGATATCAACGCCTCGTCTTGGCGTGTCGCCGACGCTTCACAATTACTGGTGGCCGGAGCTGCCACTGCTGCTGCGAGTGGAGGCGACGGCCAGAGCCACACACCCTCAGCGCGGGCACCGCAAGCAATGGTGACGCTGACCTCCATGGTGGCCCAGAATCGCTTCCTCGCCGCTGGGCTAGAGGCGAGCGCGCTTAAAAACGGCTCGTTCTCGTCAGCGAATATTATTCAGCAGCTTGCCACGCTGCAGACACGCATGGGGCTTACAGACGAAGAGGGGGCGGCGATTATGTCCAACCACTTCATCAACCTCCTCGCTTGGCAGAAGCTATGCGAGATTAACGGCGACGAGCGCGGCGATGTGCGCCCATCTTCTCCGGACCACGGCGTCGACACCATGTCATCGCCACTCCACACTGATGGTCTCTCTGCGTCTTCGTCAACATTGCACAGGTCTTCGACGCTGTCCCGCAAGCGTGCTCATGCAGCGGAGAACGACAACGACGGGAGCATAGCTTGGTTGCCGTCGCCAGATCCGTGGGCCACAGATGCAGACTTAGCATGCAGCAGTGCGAACGGCGAGAAGTTCATCTCCGCGAGCGAAAAGAACGTGGAGGAACGGGTGGACTTGCTGCGCACCCTAGCAGAGCTGTACCAGCGGCCATGGCGCAGTCTCACTTCGCAAGGGCAGCAGACGGACTACGTTGTACCGCCCGGGACGGTGAATGTGACAAGTCCGTTCGCCGATAACAACAAGGTACCCGGCGCGATGCTAGACCCTGTGACGGACTTGGGATGGGGCTTCCCCGCTGCTGCCGCGGCCGCTAAAGCAATGGTAATCACCATGCCAGAGAGGGCGCCTATTTACTTTGGCAGTGTTCGAGTAGCACATGACCCGTGCTTTTACTCGGTCGTACTATCGTCGCGCAATGAGAATGTGCATACGGCCCCACAGCGAGTGCCGCTGATGCAGGCGGTAACCTGTTTTGGTCGGGCAGCGGGCTTGCAACCATCCGCAGCAGTCGCGGCTGCTGCGTTGGTGCCGATTCACGCCGGACTGGAGGTCTACACTTCCCGCCCAGAGGTATTGTCCAAGTTTCATTTTGCCCTTGTTTTGCGACCTGTGTACGGTCACAAGACCGTGATGGCGGCGAACAGCGTGGGAGAACCGCAACGTGAGGACGCTGAGGACTCTTCCGAGGATGACGCCAGGCCGCGCCCACGCGACGTCACGGTTGTTCACACCAAGACACCCGAGCACTACACGCTGTGGTTGATGAACTACGGACGCAATGGCGTGCGGATCGCGGGCAAAGGCTGGGTGCTAGGAGAGCCACGGCAGCTGCAGGCGGATGACGTGTTGGTGCTCGGAGAAGAGGTAGAGCTGCGAATAGAGTACCACGCGACAGCCGCAGCAGCATGCGCCGCAACGGTGGAGGCTAACGGTTCCACAGTGAACGTCATTCGTGGTGAGTCACCCAGTGCTTCGCAAGTGAAGCGAGAGCTTGTGGAGGATGAGTAGAAACCAACGGAGTCTAACAACATGAAAAGGAGTAGTTGCAGTACTTTCTACGGTTCTCTTCTGACTGTGCAAAAAGTGCTTTTTCAGTTTCTACCGGAACGGTAGAGAGATATAAAGGGCCCAGGATTGAATGGTGGCCTATAGAACGCCTTGTTGCGCTGACGTTGATATTGTGGCCTTGTATTCTTCTTTCTTGAGGAAATACTCGGATTGACGTTTTTGTACCTTTATGTACCCGTCGGAGGGCTCCATAGACTGTGTAAAACTCTAACAACAGAAATGATGACGAGACAAAAGACAATATCAACAACACACACACACATATATATATATATATATATATATATATATATGTATGCGTGTGTGCGATTTGGGTGTGTTGTTGTGTTCTCTAAAACAGTTGAAAAAGCAACGCTGCGTTAAATAACGGGATGATGGCGAAAGGACTAAAGCTCAACTTGGTCTTGAGTTACATCACACTCGGGTATGCAGCTTGGGGTCCAGGCAGGGAATTAAGCCACCTTTCGAGGCTTCCAGTGTAAACGCGAGGCACGAGTGTTGTTCGTTCCACAGTCCACCTGTTTCCACATTTATACACCGAGCTTGATGAAAGGCGCATCTTGTTGTGTTGACTCCAGACTACCTGAACCTCACCCCACTTTCCTTCTTTTAATTGTCGCCTTTGTTATTGCTGAAAGTCTAGTAGCCGTCTGTCAGTAACGTAAATTGTGCACGTTCAAAAACACGCACGGTAGCTGATCTTTATGGTCTCTATCGCTCAGCACGTCGCATTTAGTCCAACGTTCGCACCCGCTCAGATTAGACACATACAAAAATGGGTGTCAGCATCTATTCGCTCGTTAACGCCGTTGTGCTGTGCCTGAACGCGTTAGCCATTCTGTCCGAGTCACGCTTTCTTTCCAAGTTTGGCTTAGCGACGCCCAGTGCACTGCACGGCGCGGTGCCACAACAAGACTCTATCTTCAGTGACTATTCCCCCGTCGGTTTCGACTCGGACACGGGCGCGAATCCGAGCAACGGCAGCGCGCGTAGTTCGACCATCAAGCTGCAAATTGCCTCTCTGCTCCACTCGGTGCGTGTGCTGCTGAGGTGGCCGCTCATTTTTGCAAATATGATTCTTGTTGTCCTTGCGTTGGTCTTTGGCTAGTTTTTTACCTTTGCTTTCAGTGTGCTACCCTAAGAACAAGAAATAGCGCCTTGCAGTTTATTTAGCATATGGACGGCATCCTACAAAAAGGGTGTACAAGAGGTTAGGGCAGGTGCCCGTTATCGTCATCTGCATCACGGTGTGCTACAAAAAAAAAAAAACGCAAATGCTTGAACTGCTGCCACCCGATTTGTGTTTACCTCCCCTCTTTTTCCCTCATATATATATATATATATATATGTACATGTATACATCCGTATGTAGCATCCAGGAAAGACGTCAGTGTGCCCTTTACGTGCAAAGCAACTGCTTTGGTTGAGAGCCTTCTGGACTCTCATCCACTTCATTTGAAGGTGCCTGTTCTTTTGTAGGCTGGTTTTACAGTCGCACACCACGGATCAAATGACGTCTTCATCCTATTCAACAACGCTGCCTTCCGTCGGACCTCCCATGTCAAGCTGGAGCATGTCTTCTCCGTCAAGCAGGCGGAGCTGTGTACGGGATAAACGGCAGCAAAAGCTTGGTTTGTGGAGCGCCGTTGCGTTGCAGCAGCACTTCACAACAACCGGCGGCCAACGATGCCGTCCGTTGCCTTTTAAAGCGGGATGCTTAACGGCAGAAGAGGAAGACGGTCTGCAGCACAGTGGAGTCAACCGAAGGTCGTCTGTGGACGGAGGAGACGCAACCAACGATGGTGCACTGACCTCCGTGAACGACCTCAGGACTCACCTCGGTCCCACCGGCAGTGTTCCCGGCCACCCTCACAAGCCGACGTTGGCGCAGCGCATGGGTCTCGTCCCAGCTCCTCCACCGGCTCCCACAGCGGAAGATTGGCAGGTGGTCGTCCACCGGGCGATGCTACGTGAACAACAGCGATCCCGCGCTTACTTTTATAACAGTACAAACAACGGTGGTGATCAGGCGTCCGCGTCCGTCTGCGCCATTTGTCAGATGAGTTTTCTCTCCACCATCGGCGAAGGTCAGGTCATCTTAAGTTGCTCGCACATTTTCCATGCACAGTGCTTCCGCGCGTTCGAGCGCTGTGTGCGGGCGCAGCAACGCGCTGACGGGGCCGGTATTATGGAGATCACGACCCAGCTGGCATGTCCTGTCTGCCGCACGCAGCATTACTACAAACGCGTCTTCTATGAGGGCAAAGCAATGACGCAGCGGGCAGCCATCGTAAAGGTGCAGTCAGCGATTCGCGGCTTTCTGGCTCGGCGGCGGTATGTGCAACAGCGGCTGCGCAACAACACGGCGTTTCGCACAAAGTACGTGCAAGAGCGGTTGGCCCGCCTTTCCTCTGCGTGGACTGCGTTCTGCGCGCAGCAGGAGCGGCATCGCGAGACGACACTGACGGTACTGCGAGTGCAACATCAGGCAGCTACCGCCGCGTACCTCACCGAGGATGAGTGGTCTCGCATTTGGCACACGGTTGTACAGAAAGCCAAGGACACGTGCAGCAGCGACCGCGGCTCTCCTGGTTTGATGGGCGCTGTAGAGAGGGAAAGTGCCGTGATTTACTGTCCCATTTGTCTTGAGCGGATCTGGGAGACGTACTTCACGCAGCGCCAGTGCGCGCTAGAAAAAGAGGCGTCGCATTCACCAGGCGATGACACAGTCGCGGCGCTGCGGCTTGCGTACACGGCACGACAGAAAGCACGACAAGAGATAAATTCATCAGCTGACGAACAGAAGTCAGGAAAAAAAGTTTCAAGCAAAAAGAAAGCCCAAACTGATAACAGCAAGCACGCGTCACCACCACCAGCAGTTTCGAAGAACCCAAAGACACGACTAACGTCACGCCAGCAGCAGAAACCGTTGGCAAGACAGCTTGTAGAGACAGCTGCAGACGTTTCCGTGCCTCCAGCAACGCAGCTGCCCTCTCTTCCGCCTTCTACAAGTTATCCAAGTAGTGTTGCTAGTGGTCCACGGTACGGCGTCCTCCTCAGCTGTGGACACTGCTTTCACGCTACGTGCATCGGATGTTACGAGCACTTTAACGAGCAGCGCGTAACCGAATCCACCAACTCAAATCAAACGTCGACCGTGGTCGTTGCAGACCGCTGTCCGATCTGTCGTGCCGGGTACGCAAAGCATCCGCTGTGACATATATTAGATGATCCATCCTTTCAATAGAAAGTGCGTGTTGCTACAGAAAGACTCCTTCGGTTTATTTTGAATTCATGTAAACGACTTTCAACGATAATACCTCGTTGTTTCCTCATAATGTGCATTTAGCGCCGCTATTTTTCTGGATGGAGTCTTTGCTCAACGACTCACCCCGATTGAAAGCATCGTTTGTTTAGCTGGTAGCACTTGTGCCTTTCATTTGTGTTGCAACTTCGGCTACCCCGCTACAATTTGGAGAAGCGAACATACGTTTTTCGGTATGCACAGCTTTTGCAATAGTTGCCCATCTCTTGCTGTTGCTTTGAAGCGTTTTCGTCGTCAGTTGGTGACATGGACGCACTTCTGTTGTCTCAACAAGCGCAATTGCCGTCTGGTGTCTTTCTTCTTTGGCCTGCTTTCTTCTAACGCTTCCTCGTGCTCAGAAGCAATATCCGAAGATACTGCGAATCCAAAAGTGTAGTGACGGTTGTGCTGCCACTTGACACGACAGCAGGTGTTTAGCAGCTGCACCACCAAGCAGGGTTCCGAAAAAACGCACCATTCTCCTCTTTTTTTCATCTATGTCAGGAATCGACTACTCGAAGTGGGATAAGTTCGAGTGCAGCAGCAGTGACAGCTCGAATGCGAGCAACGACAGCTTCCGTGACGAGGAAAACGACGATAACAGCACGCATGATCATCGCAGCGGTAATGAGCGCGGCGCGCCGAAGGTGACGCGGCTGGAGTACCCCACACGTGTCACCTTAGGACCATCTGGCGTGCAGCTCGTCAAGGCACCACCCAAGGCCTCCTCAACTCCGTTTCACCTATTCTCGCAGCCACCTCGAGAAGAACACGCGGTGGACGATCATCCAACTGCAGCGATACAGGGCTCGGAGCAGTTGTGTGCAGTACAACACTTCGCGCATTCCAATGAAGATGTGACGGGTCTGGAGTGCCATAACGACGACGAAGATCTGCTATACGAAAGCCTTGTTCGCAACGGCAGCCGTGAGGGTACGGAGCATTGGTGGGCACAGACAGAAGACAGCGTCACCGTAAGCTTCCTTGTTCCGTGGGAAACGACTGCGAAGACGGTCACGGACTTCAAATTGCGCGAAGTGAAAGATGAGACAAGCGATCAATATCGTGCGCAGCTAGAAATCACTATCGAAGCGCCAGCTCACCTTGGTGCCGGAGCGCTGACCAGCGAAGACAAAGGTATAAAAGTTGCCGGTTCTTCGAGTGTTTTCCACATTTGCAAACAATTTCGTTACCCTATCAAGCTTGCAGAGGAGCTACTAGAGGGCTGCTGGCAGCTACTTCGGATGCCTCAGCGTCGCATTAGACTTCTTGTCGTGGAGGTGTTCAAAGAACCGGTTGGGCAAGGCATGACACTCTGGTGGGACCGTTGCTTTGTGTCTGACACGCTGTCCGTTATTGACACGCAAAATATTCCAGATCGTGTGCAACGTGTTGGCGCTTCCGGCGCGTCCACTCAAGAGAAGGCGGAGCGGTTACGAAAAGTCTGGAATGAAGCTCATGAAGAGTTTCGCCGTCGTATGGCAACACGCAAAGCAGCACAAATCTAGTGTGAGCTTGGGAAAACAGTTAGCGTCCACAACGTTACGAAATATCTTTAAGAAGGTTGTTCAAAACAGATTCTATAACTTCTACATTGAAAAGTGTGTTCAGCGTTTTGCATTAGAGCTGATGCTATGTTCTGCTTGGTCTCCTTGCTGAGGCGATAGTTTGGTGGTGATGCTTGATTGCGCGCATTCCATTAACTGCCTTCGTGGTCAGACAACTTCGTCTTCCTAGTACGTGCATTTTTTTTTCTTTTCCTCACCACCTTCTCCGGCTACACCGCCTTGATCCCCCTTTTGCCAAACAGAAACTGACAGCGCGTACGAGCTGCACTACTAGACAGTTTCTGTTGCTGCCTGTAGATAGGAAACAAAGTAGCGCGCTCAGGCACTCTGTCAACGATGGAGCATCACATGTTTGAACATACCACCTCCATCACCTTCTACCTCACCTACGCCGCTTTAATGATCGGTTTGATGGTCTGCAGCGTCCTTTCGCCCATTCGTACTGTTACCGTCGACGGCCGCCGGCTGACAGTCTTTGGTGTAGCGGTCTCATTTGAAGTGCCTCCTGCAGAATGGAATATGGAGTGGCCAGACAGTGACGGGAGCAGTAACGCCAGCGGCGGTGTAGTTGACGGCGGCCTGCTCGATAAGAACCCTGACGTCATTTTCTCCTCTGCCTCTCTTACCGTGTCCAGTAAAAACAGCCACGAAGTGGGTAATGGAGCCACTCTAAGTGTGCTTAAAAGTCCGCTTCCCACTTCACCTTTAAAGAATTACTCTATCCGCCTGACCGATGCGTCTTCTGCATTACCGAGAGACGACGTTGACATCGACACTGTTGGAGATGACTCCGCTTTTTCGTCTCCGCTCTCGCCACGACCGTTTTCACACGTTGACTCGCCGAGGGTTGAACAGGGAAACAATAGTATTCCACGCGGCAACCAAACCCAATGGATCTATCTGAATAAGATCCCGTCTTCAGACCTGACGCGATGCATGACTGCCTACCTAGCGTTTGCCTCTCTGTGTCTCTTCTTTTCGCTGCTGTTGATCATCACAATGATTCTCCTGCTGTTACCAACAGAATCTGGCGTGCCGTTGCGAATTGTGGTGCGTGTCGTCACCGTGGCAGGACCTCTATCCGCAGTACTGTGCTTTGCGATGGCTGCCGCACTCGGATTGCAGGGGAAGCTGGTTCGACATATCGCGGACGGCTACTACATGAATTCGATTCATCGCGCTACGGTGAGCAGCCTCCATTCGGGCTTTTCGACTACTGTGGCGGCGGCGTTCATCGCCCTAGTGATGGTGTTGCTGTCACCAGTCTTGTGGAAGCAATAGCCCCACCGTGCGTGGTCAGATGTGCAACTGCTGGCGATGCAGTGGTGGAGCTTAGTGGGTGTTTCCTCGAACCGTTTGCCTTTGTTTTTCTTACCTGTGTGTGTGTGTGCTTGCGTTTGCGTTTGTACCTCACGGTGCTGCTTACCGGCGTAAAAATGAAAGCAAGAAATTAAAATCCCTCCCTTAGTGTGCTGCTTGGGTTGTGGCAGAGTAAGCCGTTTCTGCGCGACTTTCCCATTTGGTGTCACACAGTCACTACTCTCCTTTCTCTTGGATTTCCATCTGGATAGCGGTAAAGAAATAATACAATAAATATGTGTTCCTTTGCTTCCCTTACTGTTCCCCCACACAGCTGGTCAGTTCCGTCTATAGCCTAACATAACCGTCTGTAACGCTGCGAAAATGATGCAGGGGAGAATGCTATTTGCTCAGCGGGCGTCGTCGAAGCGGGGCTCATCACAAGACAGGCCAGAGAGCAATGATCTGCTAAATCAAGTGCAGGCGCTCTCAAGCTCTGGATCCTCGTCATCTCCAGATGATGACATCTCTTTGCTTGTGAAAGGCAGGCCGCTTCATGTGGTCATTCAGGTGCTCGCCGATGCCCTCTTGCAACAGCAGGTGCAGTTTCATCGCACTCGCGAAGCGGCTGAAGCGCGTGAAAAACAAACAGACGCCCTCTTTGCTGACTACCGAGACACACTTGGGAGAGTAAAGGACGACATTCACTTTTCGCATCGGCCGTTTGTGCTCAACGGTGGTAGTGGCGCCTCTTTCACGTCCTCGGGGACTTCCCGCGGCGAAAAGCAGCGGATGTCGCCTTTTCATCGAGAACATGTTGCCGAAACGTTAGCAGAAGCAGTGCGGCTCACCCATCAACAACACGAACAACTACGCCACGTTGTCTTCAGCTTTTCCGCGGGCGCTCACGCGAACAAGCTGGAGCACAAGCAACTGGAGCAGTGCTTTGCTTGCTGGCGCCGGTGCGGCGTCCGTCGCGTCCAGGCAAAAAAGCTGGAAGAGTCCTTCGAAGAGGGTCTTCTTTCAACCTACTACACGCGGTGGAAACGACAAACGGAGAGTAATTGGCGGCAGCAGCGGCTGCGCACCGAGCGTCACCTGCGTGCCGTAGCACGCCGATCGCGGAACGCAGTTCTCTCCGTGTACCTGCATAAATGGGTAGCATTTGCTACTGTGGCGTCCAAACAAACAGCACAGCTGGGTGCTTACCAGAAACGCATTGCAACTGTGTGGAGCGTCTGTGGACCAGCTGTCACATCATTTAGGCGAGACGTCTTTAAACGTTGGCAACGATGGGCTTCAAGGCAGATAATGGAAAAACACGTATTTGGAGCGTCTGCGGCCTTAGAGTTGCAATGTGCATCTCGCCACGATGTGTACATCCTGAAAGGCAGCTTTACCAGTTGGCGGAAAAAGACACAGCGGCGTCGGCTATCTCGCCTTTACCACCGCCTCGCGCGTGTGATGTCGGCTCAAAGCAATCAAACGCTTCTGCGACACCACTTTCGCGCATGGATCATTAGTGCTGAGCATGCACGTCGGCTGCGTCGGCTGGAGGTGCTCGCCGCGGATCAGCACAAGCGTCGTGTCACAGCTCTCGCACGGCGGTACTTCAACGAGCTGCGTTATTTCCGTCGTGAACAGCAATTTCAACGCATGATGCACCGTGTCGAAGCCTTGTTGTTAACGCTGGCGGATCGCGTGTGCAGCGTGGAGGACGCCGTTTTCGTACAAGACAACGCAGCGCCGCCGATTGCAGCTGCCCGGATGAATCAGCTGTTTGTATCTTCGCCACGTGCGCCGCCGCTGCCGCCGTCTGCTCTGCCTGTGCGCGAGGAGCGGTGTACGCCGCGGGTGCAGTGGAATCCTGGCAGTGATGAAGAACTGCTTACACGTGTGGAGGAGATGCTATTCCGCTCTCGCTAAACTACGCAGTTTTTATTATTTTATTTTAAACTGCAATAATACCAAAAAAAAAAAAGACAACGTAGTGATTCGATTGTAGTCGTTGCGCCCTTTTTACTTCTTCTGTCGTCGTGAATTTCCTAGGCTTAATCGCACGCTTTCCCTTCCGTGCCGCTAGCTCCCCTGTACACTACCACACTGAACACCACGTGTGTGATGTGGGCTCCCCAACATTCTGCAAACATCTACCAAGACACCGTTTGAAAAGTTGGCTTTCTTTATGTGTTTGCTTTGCTGCTTTTCCTTTCGTTTCTCGGTCCTCTGTTTGACCGCTGCGAAGTGCTGCACCAAACAAAGCAATAAAAACAGCACTCGAGGTGTACATGCGTGAACCCAATCAAACCACTTCCCACATTCTTTGCTCTCTTCTCCTATTCCCGTCCCCTTTCGTTCTCCCAAACGTACAGTCACAGCAACCGCAGGGAACTGTCTTTAAAACCGTGTAAAAGCAGTTTTTAGCACTCAAGGTAGCGCTTGACCATTTAGCTTCACTTTACGTTAAAAGGGTGATCACAAATGGAGGGTTCATCTGAGGCGAGTGCGGCTCCAGCTGGGGCCGCAGCCGCCCCTGTTTTCAACTTTCAGCCTCTGCAGAAGAGCAGCGTCGACCTCTTCGCCACAGCTCCCCAGGTAAAGAAGTTGACGCGTCGCGAGAAAGAGAAATTGATACGCGACTTGGAAGTGAAGCGGGTGGCAGAGAGCACAGCAAACGCCAAGAAAAATGTGAAGTCTTCGAAGAGCAATAAAGGGAGCAATAACAACAAAGGCAACAAGGGCACCGCGGTACACGACGTCGTGCGCGATGCGGCGGCGGCCGCCGCCTTGTCCTCGTCCGCCAGCGATGGGCAAAAGAAAAACCTGTTCGAGAGCATTTTCGACACGAGGGAGATCGAGCAAGAACTCGCGTCGCAGGAGGAACGCCGCAACCGCAAGCGCACTAAGAAGCAGGTGCTCCGTCATGCCCTGCACTCGAATGAGGAGGAGGACGCACGGACGGTCTTTGTGGGCAACTTGCCCAACACGATCCACAAGCGCGATGTTGAGAAGATCTTCAAATCGTGCGGCAGCATCACTTCGGTGCGCGTCCGCTGCCAGGCTCTGGAAGAGCTGGATGAGAAGCATCAAAACCTCGGTCGAGCGGTACGCGTCCTGCGGGGTGAGATTAAAAAAGACGACAAGTACAGTGCGACGGCGTACGTGCTGTTTGACTCGGCTGAGTCAATTGCCCCTGCGTTGGACAAGAATGGCCTCGTCTTCCACAACCGCCATCTCGTCGTGACGACGATGGACGTCGAAAGCCGCGCCTATCCACCGGAGACGTCCATTTTCCTCGGTAACGTCGCGTACGACACCACCGAAGAAGATGTGTGGAATTTCTTTCAGGAGCACGGTGTACCGGATGTGAAGCGCGTGCGACTTGTCCGCGACCGCGAGACGGGTTCGTGCAAAGGATTTGGCTACGTGGAGTTTTTGCACGCCGCGTCGGTGGCCCCAGCGGTGGCGACACGAGGCAACAAGCTGAACGGGCGTGAGCTGCGCATCGTGCACGTGAACAAGTCGAAAGACGTGAAGGCGGCCACCACGAGCCGGCGCGATAAGCGCCGCAACGATCGTGGTGGAAACAACAACAACAATAAACATAATGATCGCAAACGTGGCCACCGCGAAGACGGTGGATCGGACCTTAAGAAGCCACGCAGGGACTCAGATGTGCCGTCATGGGCTGGTGTGATGACGAACCCGCGTCGTAAGATGCCAAAGGATCTCCGCCCGCTGGTGGAAGGTAAAACGGAGTTCAAGACTCCCGGGCCTCGCGTAGAGGTGAAGCGCAAGGTGCGCAATCCGGAAAAGTAAAATAAAGGAAAACGAGAGTGGTAGTTTTTCTTTTTTTTTTACTCCCCATCGATTAATGAATGTGGTTGATCTACAATCGTCTGAATAAATCTGTTACTGGAGCGTAAGGAAGGAGCGAAGAAAGCGCGAAGTTCAAAATTAAGTGTGCTCACCGGAAACAGAGGACAGAGCCGCCTTGGCGCGCTGTTCAAATAAACGCAGGAAGTGACAACGCTTGTGTTACAGCGCGTTGTGCATATTGTGTGAAAAGACTGCGTTTAGCCGTGTTTTGCTGCAACTTTGTTTTGCTGAAGGAGGTTTGCGCTTCACATCAACACGTTCTCCTAGTAACGCAGCTTCCTGAGGCACAGCCAGCTTACGAACAGCGAGACCGCTATTCAAAGCTAGGGAACCTGCGGGCGTGTTTCGTTTATCGCTTCTTGTTTCACTCCCTTTTCGTTTTCTTTCACGTGCCACTATTTTCTTCCACCAATTAAAGGAAGTCTTTCTTTAATTTCTACGGCTGCTGCCTACAGCTGCGTGGCTGACTTCTAAGCCTGACATCCCGTTTTTTCTTTTTTGTTGTTTTGAGTCCTTACACCTCCTTTCCGGTTCTCGTGCGTAGTTTGGTCTGGGCGTTTGACGAGAAAACGATTGTATAACGGGTTTCTGCTCTGTATGATATCCTGTTCTGCTTTAAGTAGCTCTGCCCTTTCTCATTTTCATATATAGATGTATTCATCGACTTTTTGATTGGTTCTCATCACCAACAAGTAACTCCATAAGAATAATCGTAACAAGATTTTAAAGCCTCAGTGCGTGAACAAGTTGAACCCAACTCGTCTCAACAGAAGCGACTTGAGGTGTTCTTGTTCTCCACTCTGCCTCCTTCCCGATTTGCAACAAGGAAGATAACAGTAAAGTATCTACACTTAGCATAGTAGCGCAAGTACAAGCATGCGGAAGCGTGCCCTTGCTCTGGTCGGCTTGGTGACATTCGGTGCCACGGCTGTGACAGTATTTTTGCGCTACCGCCAGACACAGCGCGATCGACGCGAGTTTGTGGAGCGGTACACCAAGCAGCTGTGTGCTACCCGTGAAGGCCACAAGCAGTCCCTGCAAGGTGACCTGGCAAGCACAGGTGGCAACGTGTTGCACCACTCCATGGATTCCGCTGCCGACGCCGAAGTAGATGGGGGTGGCGCCCACGTCAATGTGATTTACGGCAGCGAGTCGGGTAGCGCAGAGGCGCTGGCGAAGGGTTTCGTTATCTCGCTGCGCGACCACGGCGTGCAGGCAACCCTCATCGACCCGAGCCGCTGGGCTTACCTGGACGATTACCTGTATCATAACAAGGGGAATGTACCCCTTTTGCATCCCTTGAAGGCAAGAACGGCGCACGCGGCAGCACCGCTGGTCTACATTTTCATTGTTGCTACTGCAGGCGAAGGCGAGCCGACGGGCAACTTCATGCCACTTTTTCAGGAAATGCAGCTTGCGGTGCGGAAAGCAACCACGCCCGTTGTTCCACCATCCGCTGGTTATTCAGCCGTAGCACCTGCAGCAACAGTGCCAGAGCTGCCTTTCAAAGGCATCCACTACGCGGTCTTTGGCCTCGGAGACAGCTCGTATAAGTACTACTGCCGTTCCGCCACGGACACAAACACGCTGCTGAAAAAGGGCGGCGGTGTAAACTTACACCGCGTCGGCTTTGGTGATGCACGGTCGGGCTTGCAGGAAGATGTCTTCGATGAGTGGCAGGAGAAGGTAATGCAGGCGCTGGGGGAAAAGTGCGGGTTGGCGCTGACTACCGGCACGCGTGCGCCGCCGAAGCCGGAGTACCAGCTTCGATTTGTGATGCCCATCACTAAGAGAGTGACGCCGGAAGCTGTTGTGGGTACGGATGAGGTCCCTGGTCCTTGCGTGAGTAACACCAACCTGAGTGAAGGGACAGAAGCATCGATCTCGAAGGCGGACAATGGTTCGGCGCCATCAACAGACACCGCCTATCTGGCCTTTCCGCCCCCGACGGCACCACTGGAGCCCTCGCTGCTTAACCCGGCTCGCATCCGCCTTCTCTCCAAGACACAGCTCACCCCGCCACGAGCCAGCGACGGCAGCTGCGTCTACCGCTTCTGCTTTGAGACGGGCGGCACGGGCATTTCCTACCAAGCGGGTGACCACCTCAGCATTTTCCCCGCCAACCCTCCGGAGATGGTGTCGCGATGCGTCGCAGCGTTGTCCGTTGCTGACGGTGACCTGCAGAGGCCGGTGGAGCTGTGCGAGCTGGCACCCTCGCGTGGGCTGCTGCGTAACGTCCTCCCAGCCTGTCTGCCCCTTCGTGTAGTGTTGGAGCGCTATGTGGACCTGTGTGGTCGCCCCAAAAGGTCGACGTTGCGCCTCCTCGCCAAATACTGCACTGACTCCGCAGAGCAAGAGGCGTTCTTTGAGATGATTCGTCTTCCTGCAGAGGACCACACGCAACAGGCAGAGAACGCACAGGACAACGGGATGAACAACAGCAAGCCGCGGAAGCTGCGCACCGTCGTCGATTACCTGGAGAAGTTTCCGAGCTGCTGTGGTATCTCGCTGGGCCACTTCATTGAGGTGATGCCGCGCATTCAGCCTCGTTACTTCTCCATCGCCTCCGACCCCTTGTCCCACGGCAGTCAGCTGGAAATTATGGTGCGTGTAGTCAGCAATGGGCTAGCCGGCAGCTACCTCGCCCACCGCGTCCGGGAGGGTGAGGATGTGTTCGGCTATGTTCGCACCTCCACTTTCCACCTGCCACAGCGGATTGGTGAGCGGTGTCCGCTGCTGATGATCGGGCCGGGCACCGGCGCGGCAGCCATGGTGGGCTTGTGCTACAAGAAGGAGGCTCTCATGCGCAAGCAGCCGACACTGCAGTGCGGGCCGACGATGTTTCTCTTTGGCGCACAGCACCGCGCAACGGAGTACTTTGTGAGTGAGGAGGTGCTGCGGTGGTCGATGACGCCGGCGGAGATGCTGAAGTGGGACACCGAGCACCCGACTGCGCACGCTGGCGTGGCCGCTCGCTTTTCGAAGATGCAGCCGCCTACGCTGCTGCCCGCCTCTGTTATCACTCACCACGACAGCGCCTTTAGCCGGGATCAGGAGGAGAAGATCTATGTGACGACGCTGATTGACAAGCACAAGGACCAGATCTACGAAATGCTGACTAGCACGAGCGGGGGCGGCTGTCTTGTCTACCTTTCCGGTGATGCTTCATTCATGGCGAAGGACGTCGATCGTGCGCTCGCGGCGCTGCTGCAGGAAAAGGGTGAAATGACGCGCACGGCATCTCTGGAGTTTCTGCGTCGCATGGAGGCCGACCACCGGTACCTCAAGGATGTGTATTAAGGCTTCAAACTTACGCGAGAGGAAGCGGTGCGTGGGAGCGTTGGTGGTGCAGGAAAGAAAGGAAAGGAAAAGAGAACAAAAGCAAAAACTTTGAGCGGCTTAACGGTTGCTCTGCCCTTTTCCCCAGTGATGCACCTTTGTCCTCCTCCCCCTCGTGCGTATTGGACTTACGTACCCTCATTCTTTTCCCCATTTTCCGCGCCCTTATCTTTTGGCTTCTTCACACATTACACACGTCGGCTCTGCGCCGCTGCTTGCTGCGTTTCTTTGCTTTCCTCTTCTTGGTTAAAGCAATCCAGAGCCTCTCTGATTTCAAATGGTGTTTTCGACCTAACGCTTCTTCCTCCTCTTCTCCGGCTGTCATCCCTGCCGGTTGAGCTCCTTAAAAGAAAGGAACGAATGATAACATAACGAGTAGTGAAGTGTCTGCTTGTCGGAGTAAATATCGTGACTTACGCCTTTTCAACTTGTTTGGCGGTTATTGTATATCAAGCTTGGCTAGAAGCCTCGCAGGGTGTAGCGTACATTTTCCAAAGAGAACGCCAGCTGGCCTTTGTTATCCTATAGTGAAGCATGCTCTTGAATGGTCGTATAGACGTCTCTTCATTTCCTTTTCTCATACAACCTCCTTTTAATTGTTCGAGTTCACATAATCAAGCAAGATTTACTCTACACGTGCACTCTATCGAATAACAGCAACAGAGGAATATTTGTTTTTATCCTCTACTAGTGCTCTCTTCTCTAGTTTTCCCTCAACTCGTTTTAGTTAGAGCCTTAACAAAAAGTATCATACAAGATGAGCTCCGACGACATAGATGCACTGCGCTCCGAACTGCTACGCCAAAAGATAATCTTCGAGGCCGAGCTCCGCCGCCAGCGCGAAGCCTTCGAGGAGCGTTTCTCGTACGTCACGCAGGAGCTAGCCGACCGCGAGGCTGACTGCCGCAACCTACAGTCTGTGATTACCATCCTCGGACGCAAGGTAGACGCCATCACCGAACAGCGGCAAGCGAGCGCCGCGGCGGCCGCGCCGGTGGCTGTCGCACGTCCCCCGACGCCGACGCGCAACACCAGCGTTCATCAGAGCCCTTTCCGCCGCAACGTCTCCACCTCCGGGATGTCGCCGAAGCACGTGTCAAAGGAGCGGGTGCGCACGAACTCGTTGCTCTCCGGCGGCTCCCGCCGTGCGTCGCCTCTGGTCTCGTCCGGTTCGATTCGCCGCACGAACTCCGCACTGGCGTGTGCGCCGTCGGGGGGTGCGCTGAGCCGCACGGAGAGCCCGCACGTCTTTGGCGGGCACCCGGCCCGGCCGCTGCTGCGAACAAACACCGGCGCTTCGGTGGCGAGTGAGACGGGTAGCAACACGGGCAGTCGGCCGCGCAGCCGCAATGTGACACGACGCCGCACAAATAGCGCGCACCGTCTCACCGGAGTGAAGGTGACGGCTGACTGGTGAATTTGCCACGTGCCTATTGATTTGCAGTGGTAAGTGTGTTGTTGAGGGTAAATGTTGCTCTTGTTGTTGCTGTTACGATAATTTGAAGTGTTTGATGGGGCAGCTTTGTCTTGAGCGCTTCTTATTTAGCAGTTTCCAATTAGAGTACATTCACGATCTACACGAACAAGATTGCCTGTCGTTGCTTTCCTTTCTGTTCATGTTTCTCCTGTTTTGTCAATTGGCTAGTGTGAGTGTCCGTATATATATATATATATATATATGTTCCGTTTTTCTTTTCTTGTGTTATGTGCTTCTACTATGGAACGCGTCGGCTTTACGAACAACTGTAATTTAAAACCAGGTGGTGAATACCGTCATTTTAGCTTCTGATGGGAGGGAGCAATAAGTCCGTTGCACTTACGTAGAGGTGATGAACACTCGTGCTGTTTTTATCATCGGTTTCCGCCTGCTGTACGGGTGAGGCGGGGGAAGTGCAGGGTCGTTTTGTGTTTTTTACGCTTTTGCTTCCTCTTTCCCTACGGTTCAAAGCGGCCGTGCTGGACTAAGTAACTGAAATTCAAAAAGAAGACCCGATTTGCCGATGCGTGTAACAGTGAGAGAAGATTTTACGTGGCCTGGGATACGTCCCCCGGTCGCTGCGTGTCTTTGCTTAGGAGTTTGCGGTTGCCACCTTTTTTTTTTAGCCGATAACGGTTTCTTATGCATTGTCTTCCGTGTAGAAAGCCAGTGAGGAAGCAACTGTGTTTCGCGGTGTTGCAATTTGTGCAGTTACCTGTTGGAATATGCGGCTTTCGGTGTCCAGCTTGTCACTCGTCGCTTCGGTCCCTCATTTCAAATTTCATCCTGCGCGAAGGTTTTCATTAGAGCTGCTACGGTGTTCACACACCTTTCAGTCAAGTAGGCTAAGTCTTTTTTCCAAAGGCGGAGAAAGCACATTTCGCTTTGAAAACACCACAATGCAGCGGCTTGTTTCGAACGTGGCCGCTTGCAGCCTCGCTTGGCGCAAGACGTGCGGGTGTGCTGCTGTACTCACTACACGCCGCTTCACTTCCTCGGAAGTTCCGCCAACGGTCCGCGCACCCACGGTAGCTGGCGCACAGCGTGCGGATGAGTCGACAAAAGAGCAGGCCGATGCCGGGCACACCCCAGCTCCTGAACTGGACGCAAAGGCCGCGGAGCAGGTGCGACTGGCGCAGGACATCGGTGAACAGGCTTTCGGCGAAAACACCGAGATTCTGAAGCAGGTCGGCTACCGTGGACTGCGTGCATTTGTAGTGTGCGCGGTTGGCATGGGTGCGTTTATGTGGGCGATGAAGAAGAAGCTAGCCGCGAATGAAGCTGCATCGGCTGTTGGAGCGAGTGCGGCAAACGAGGGCGACGACGACCCGACGCAGCGCTACTTAAAAGAGATGCGCAGTTTGGGTTTTGACGTGGATACACTGGAGGAGGAGTTGGAGCAGGAGCGCGTGGCGAAGCTGGCCGCCGCGAAAGGTAAGAAGTACTCTTCGTAGTGGACGAGCGTGATCCATTCTTCAGGTTGCAGCGCCATGGATGGACTTCATCTCGTTTCAAATTTCAAATGAGGAGAAGATAAGTGATGTGACTGGTTCACAGTTTGCTTTCAGGCGCGTCACGCTGATAATCAGCGATCGGCACCGAGGTTTCTGAAAACTGTAATGTGGAAAAATTGTTTCGCGTTGCTCTTCTTTTACTAATTCTACTGCATTCTGTTTCAGAATTTTGTGTCCACAGCTGCTAAGCGAATCTGTAGCGCTAGAAACGAACGGCGAAACCCACACGTTTCGAATCTCTTCTACGCTGAGTTCATCTCCGCCAACCTTTCTCTCAATGTTCTTCTCGTTTTCTGTCTGTGAACCGTGGTTTCTCCGTTGGAACGCTACATTTGTGGTGCTCGGAGATCCAAACTCAATTGTAAAGTGCCTCCCCACCTGTGATTGAAAGTGTTAAAAAGCTCGTTTTGCTTTTTATATTAGATTACGTTTATGGACCGCATCGTCCTCTTCTCCGCGCTGAAAGGGTCCGCTTCACCCGCCCAGGAAAGCAGCACGCGCCCGCGCTCCGCCAACGCCACCGCAGCAACTTCGGCCGCCGGGCAAAAAAATTTTAACTCCGAGGACGACGCTTCAGTTCTGACCCGAGTAGGTGCGTTGCCTCTTGTGCACGGCACCGATGAGCACGAAAGCCTTCGACACGCCAAGGTTCATGGGACCACGGCCGCAGGAGTAGTGTCGCGACCTGTTGTTATTTCACATCCGCTCGGTGCCGCTGCTTCAGCTGCTGCTGTTGGTGCTTACAGTAGCTTCTCATCTCCAACGTGTCTACAACATGTGAACGATGGGAACAGCGATGTCCCTGACATGGGCTCTGCCACGCAGCACCACACAGCCGGCGAGCAGACAGGGGCAACAGCAGCAGCAGCAGCGACAACCGCGTCATTGTCTCTTTCAAGCAGCCCTGTCTACGTCCCGCTAAACGCTGTACCGGCCAGCCGCTTTCAGAACATCTATGGTGGCAGTGTTTACCTTCCTCCCGGCACGACGAAGCGCGCGCTTGGCCGTCTGCGGCTGCTGTGGTGCTGCGTGCTGACTCAAGAAAGTTGGCACTCCTCCTTCGTCGCTGGGCCTATTCTCTTCTTTACCACAATCTTCGTGACATTGGTGGTGCCTCCCCGTGAGTGGTCCAGTTATCTGTGCACCTTCGTCTTGACTGTGAGCTCGCTGACGTGCCTGACGCTGTCGGTCACAATGGACCCCGGCATCATCCCGCCGGCGCCGCTGTCGGAGCTGCCGAGGGTGTCGACGACGGTGACAGTGGACGGCAAGACGGTTGAGTGCAAGGTGTGCAAGACGTGCCACATTCTCCGTCCCCCGCGCAGCAGCCACTGTAAGTTCTGCGACGTGTGCGTGGAGGAGTTCGATCACCACTGCGGCGTCCTCGGCAGCTGCGTGGCGAAGCGTACCTTCCGCTTCTTTGGCGGCTTCTTCATCTTCACCACCCTACTCGCTCTCTACGTGGGCATCCGCTCGTTCGTGATTCTCGTCTCGACAGATTTCTCGAAGGGCAATGAGGACGTACACTTATTGGGTGTTGCGGCGGGGTCTGTTGTGTGCATCCTCGCTGCCATCCTTGGCGGAGCGATGGTCGTGCCGTGTGCGGGCCGCTACATCGTTTTGAGCGCCACCAACGAGACAACCAAAGAGACGATGCGTCGAGAGCAGCACCTGGAGTGGGAGCGCTTGTCCGGCTGCGTGCCGGTGGCAGAGATGCACACCGACGGCTATTGTAAGAATCTTTTCAGCCGCTTTTTCAGTCCGCTTGGTCGAAGCCGCATTCCTTTCGACTACTACGTGTGACGGCGTAAAGTGTTATTGCTTGTTTGTTTGCTTTTGTTCAGCCTGCGTAGTGCCCGACGCGGCGTTCCGCAAGTGTATTCTGGGCTCTTTGTCAGGTTTTAATTTGGCTGCCCGCCTACGCACAAGAACAACACCCGCAGCTACAAAGACAGTAGCAACCGAAGGTTGGCCTGGTTGGGTGCTGGGCAGCGTGCCCGGTGAGCGTTTCGTTTTGACGTGTTCGTTGCCCTGCCTGACTCCTTCGTTCATTTGTTCCCGTTGTTTCTTTTCAAGGCGCGTTCCTTTCGGCGTCCGCTGGCTCGCCGAGGGTGCCTGGCGCGGGATGCGGTGGCGGCCGTGGGCGCGCCAACCCCTAGGACCAAGCAGCGCCGCCGTTTACTTTTCGACAAGCTTCGCGTCGGCCGAGGAGAGGAGGGGGGGGGGAGCGGTTGGCAGGCGTTTCGTGCGCCCTTAGCGGGGTCTTCGGGTGGCCGCCCACGCCCTCGATGGCGTGGCCGCGCGTTTTCGGGGGATGGCGGC
This sequence comes from Crithidia expoeki, assembly GCA_900240875.1. Taxonomy (NCBI): domain Eukaryota; phylum Euglenozoa; class Kinetoplastea; order Trypanosomatida; family Trypanosomatidae; genus Crithidia; species Crithidia expoeki. The sequence continues at coordinate 202,078 of OESE01000190.1, forward strand.
GCGTGCGCGGTTTGGGGTTTTGGGCCTGTGCGGGGGCGGAGCGCCTCCGCCCCCCTCAGTCCGCGCGCAGGAGCCGGCGGCCAGCCAAGGCCCGCCCCCGCCTGCCGCCCACGCGAGCCCCCTTTGCGAGTTTTCGGTGCTTTTGTTTGCTTTTCGTTTTCCTTCACAATCTAGAGGTAGAGGTGCAGGTGCGCCAGGCGCGGCGGCAGAGAAATAACAGCAACGAACAGAGGGTTCACGCTGGCACGGAGTACAGAGCAAAAGAACCACTTACAATAAAGGCAACGAAGCTCTGAGTACATTAAAAAAAAATTGAGAACACAACTACGACAAACGACACACAACAATTTACACATCATCTTCGTCCTCATATCTTACTAGTTTGGCTCGGGAAAGCAGTAAACGGTGGAGAGGGTGGTGAAGCGGAGGGCACGCAGGGTGGCATTATCCGGCATCAGCGCCCGCCCATTCATCACCAGCATCGGCAAACGCTGCGGGGCGTTCCGGGGCGCCGGCCCTGGCGCAATCACACCGAGGATCTGCCGCTTCAACTCGTACAGAATCGTGTCTGCCGTCAAAATGAGCCGGAAGCTGCTGCCGTTCATCGTGCGGACGGTGATGGTGACCATCTGACTGCCGTCCACGTTCTCGACCGGATTGCTTGGCGAGTAGGCCGGCAGCGCCGGCGTCGGGACCGGATTTGGAATCACTGGCGGCAAAGCAGGGCGACGGGGGCGGCGTTGTGCTACGCTCTTCGTCGTCGGGGCGGCCGCGGGGGGATGCGGTGCTGGCTTCGACTGTTGCGGGGGTGCGGCGGGGAGGGGTGTTGACGGTAGCACTGCCTTTCTGGGCTTTGCTGCGGTTTTGGGTGCGGGTCTCGCCGGGCTGCGCTTCCCGCCTACTTTGCTGGCGGGTTGCTGCGGCGCGTGCTTGCGAGGAAGGCCCGCGAACTTCGTCGTCGGTGCTGCCTCGGCCGTCGGCGCAGGGGGCTGTGAGCTACGATTTGGCGAGCTTGACTTTGCCTGCGCTGTCTTCTTGACAGGCGTGCGCGGGCTTTTTTTGGCTGCCGCCTCCGGTGTCGGAGTGACCTTCGATTTCTTCGCCGCCGAATTCTCAGCGGTCCTGTCGGCCTTTGCCTTTCCCTTGGTCCTTTTCTTCTTTCCCCATCCCAAAAATAGCCGGCCGATGTTCAAGGCGGCGGCGTTGTCGAGTAGGTAGTCCGCGCGCACCCGGTGTTCACGAGGTGCTAATTTCATTTCGGTTTGTGTTGCTGTTTTGTCAAAAGTGGGCGAAACACCGCGGCTAGAAGAGTCAGGACGCTGGATTCACTACCAGTTAGTATATTCCTCTGCTTGACGGTATGCTCTGAAACGGGGAAAGCGCGAAGAAAAGTGCGACGGTGAAAGGAGGAAAGTGAGAGAGGAATATCCATTGATTTACCGTTGGACACAGAAGCTGTGCTATGTTTCCCTCAGCTCGTACAGTTCGAATTTTCAAGGTATAACCAATCAAGGTGTAAAGCGGATTTCTTCGGCGATTATTGCTGTTCTTTCGGTTTTGCTGTAGTGTTCTACGGATCTGTGGACGAGCAAAAACAGAAAATCAGAAAAATAACGGAGAAAAGAAACATCAATGCAAACTGAAACGGGGGAAAAAAAGGGTGAGAAGCGTCGAAGCCAGATCTAGTTCCCCAAAGCCCAAGTTGATTTAGCCATACGGAGGGATGAAGTGATTGCAAGCGATCACCACTTCGGCCTGCGTTGTTCTTACGTACCTCGTTTCGGAACAACAGTTTCACTTGGTCTCAACGCTGTCGGTAGAAGAGCTGGGCAAGAGGGGCATTTCTTCCAAGGATAACTCCAGCCTATGCTTGTACTTTTTGTCCGACGGGTGTGGTTGAATGTCACTCGTGTCGTCCTTGCCATTCGCAGTCGCGTCCGCCCGCTTCGAAGGTACATCGTCCGAAGGCCGGTCGGTGGAGTCTTGCGGTGCCACAGCGGCTGCTACTGGTGCTGCTTTGTCGCGGTTAGCTTTTACCGCCTTCCGCGACGACCCGGCGTCTTTTCGCCGTCTGCGTGTGCCTAGATGATAAATGGGAATCCCGTTCCCATCAGAGCCGATGACCGTTTGTTGCGTCAGAAGCTCGCACGAGGCTAAAAACGCAGGCACGGTCTCACCGCTTTTCACCAACGCAGCAAGAACCTCGCGCAGCAGGAAAAGTGTCCGGTCTGTTGTGCGGCGCCGTCGCGGTGGCTCGGAAAATGTGCTGACGTCTTTGCCAGCCCCACCTTCGGACAGACATGTGGATTCTCCTGCCAGAGGCTCAGTCGACTCTTTTACTTCTTCCCTCGAGGCTTGCTCATCACCGCTCGTGTTCGGCAACACCTGTGCCTGTTGTTGTTGTTGACGCTGTTGCTGCGGTGGTGGAGTCGGCACTGGCGTCGGAGGCATGGACGTCTCCTCATCGGTGGTCTCTGGTAGCACTTCAAAATCCTCGACAATAATCCCGTTTCGCGGATTTGCACGCACACAGTCCGGCGTGTTCTCAATCATAATTGTGTACCTCAAATCGCGCCCTAACTGACGGAGGTCTTTCGTGTAATCTTCCTCATTAAACCACTTTTTGTGACGGTACACAAGATGCTGAATGATGTGGTCCTCGTTGATTTCTTCCAAAATGCATTTCGCGTAATTGCGCTCACCGGCGGTCCAAACAATCACCTCAAAGTCGTCTTTGATGGAGCGGAAAAGGTCTTTCAGGTACGCGCGTGCGTAGAGAGGCCCATCGCGGGCGTAAACCACTGTTTCGTCAAGATCAAAAACAACAGTGTACTTCTTGGTACCGTCGAACGGCGGTGCGACGAGCTTTTTGCCTTTGCGCAGCATCGTCGGCTCGCGTCGCTTCAGCAGCTCCCCTTCGTCTTCGTCCGCCTTCTCTTCAAACAAATTTTCGCGCAGAAGCTCACTACCTTTCGGCGGTGGGGTGAGTTTCGACTCCATCGGCTCGGTCATAGTCTAAACTGATATTCGTGTGTTTCTGTGTTTATTTGGGATCCAGTGAAAAGGCACAAGCATGCTGAAGCGATGTGTCACCTGCGAATCGCTAGTTTTTTCTTGTCGCACTACTTGCAAAAGGGGAAGGGGAGAGAGAGGGAATGAGGGCACAGCGGAACAACACAAGTGGTGGTCACCAGTTTGAAAGAACAACAGCAACAACACCCAACACCAAAAAAAGAAAAAACGATTCGCAAGCATATTGTGTCCACGATCGTGTGAACAAAGCACTGGCAAAACAACAGGAACAACAAAAGGACGGACTCAACGATATACCGCTAGTTAGTTTACAATCCACTTCTTCGCTTGTTGTAGCTCAGTGCTGTTACTTGCTCAGCTGAACAACAATGACAAGAAACAAAACATGTAAAACTGGTTTAAGTGCGTCTATGGTCGCTGTACTCCTCGCCTTCACGCCGTAAGTCCCCCGTTATTATATATATATATATATTTTCAAGGTAGCTCTGCAGAACGTGAAACAAAGGCGTCGAGAAAAACGAAAACACGTGAAGGGTGATTGTCGTCTACGCAGAAACAAAAGTAATGCGCCTCGCTTTAAAACCCCCAACCCTTTCAGAGAAACTCATTGTCCATCGTTCTCGTCAGGATCACGCAAGTCCGTCGATTCCACCACGCGCGAGTCAAAAGCGACACCATCCTCCCAGCAGCTGTGATCAACATGCAACACGCTGCATCCGTCTTCACGCCTTTTTTTCGATACCTGCACCTGCGTGTGTCGCGGACAGGCAGGACACGGCAAGAAAGGGTCGCGCTGCCCAAAGTTCACATAATCGCCACTGTACAGGGCACACACAATGTGGTACACCTCCTTGCACTGGGGGTGGTAGCACGCGACGCACGCGCCAGGCATGCCGCACAGCGCACAGACATTCATCTCGAGCTCGCACTCCGCGATGTCCTCTAGCTCGCTGCCGCTTTGGTAGGCCGAGCAGAGGTGCGCGCAGCGCGGGTGCACTGCATGGACAGTGCGCGTAGCAGTGTTCACAAAGGTGTGCGTACACAGCAACCGCGTCGGCTCCTTGCCAGGCGCTACACGTCGGCGGTCGCTCAAGTCGCGTTTCAGCTCCGCAAAGGTGGGAATGTGCGTGCCGCGGTTGCGCAGACTTTTCGTGAGCTGCTGGCGCACAATCGCTAAGCAAGCCTCTTCGTCGTTGCAATCCAGCCCGCACAGAAGGCAGCGCGTGCTAACTTCAGTTTTCCGGCGGATGCGCTGCTTTCGTTGCTCCTCGCGGTTTGCGTGCTGTTCCACCAGCGACTCCCGCTGACGCACGTCGCGCGCCGTTACGTGGGGCACACCCGGCTCAAACGGCACCGTCTCTGTCAGTGGTGCTTGCTTCAGAAGAAGCTCCTGGCGAGCGCGAACCTCGTTGCCGAAAGCAGACGGCACCACCCCACTCACCAGCGCAACACTCGCCCCTGCGTTGCCACTGCTGCTGCTAAATGTGAATGTAGTGCGACGTGGGCCTGAGGAAGAAGAGGAGGAAGACGCTGCTGCTGCTGCTGGTGGGTAGGCACTGCCCAGCGTTGCCACCGACGCCCGGCTTTCCGATGAAAACGCACCGCCCACACGACTGTGCTGACGCTGCTGCTGTTGTTGGAGACCCATGAGCTGTGTGACGTCCACCACGCCAGCGGAACCTAGTTGCTCTCGCACCGTCACAATCCCGGAACTCCCTGGCTGAGGTGCCGGAATGGCGAGGATGCGGACCACCTCCAACTTTGACGATCTGTCCAGCCGCAGCAGCAGCGGGTGTGAATTTGTTTGGTAGCGCATATCCGCATCGCTCTTGCGGCGCACGTATACCTGCCGCAGCTCCAGCACCTGTCGGCGATCGCCGCGTAAGTGGTCGCGGATGGCCTTGTGGACCACCTCGTCAAAAGTGACGGCGGTAATCGCCTGCGTGACGTCGTCGGCGTCGCCCAGGTCCAACTCGGCCACCGTCATCCCGGGCTTTGGTGTCTTGAAGCGGATGGAAAGGATGACGCACCTCACAAAAAATTTCACGTGCGTGGGTGGGCAGGTGAGGTCGGCGACACGCACGTGCACGTCTGCGTTCAGATCCAACGGAGAAGATGGGCTGCCGCGCATATGCGGGTTGACCGTCAAGGAGGAGTCGGGCGCTGGGGAGCCGACGTTGTGGTTCGTCTTTGCCTCACAGAGGCGCGCGAGATTCTCGCGTGTAAGAGCTGCGAATTGCACAGACGTCGGCGGTGTTGTTGTGGGCGGTGAGGTAGCGTGTCTGCCTGGGAAGGTGGAGTTGCGCACCAGATCCGGCACTGCAGGAAACTCCGTCGTCATGGGGACTGGCGTGCGCGTGTTGCTGCCGTTACCGCTGCCACCACGCGTCAACTCGACCTCGAAGCTCGCGACGATGTCGGGTGGCTTCGCATCGTCATCGTCATCGTCGTCACCTTCATCCGTAATGCCATTAACTCCAAAGCTGCTGCTGATGTTGCCATCACCTTGATGCCCAGCAGTTGTTGTCAACAGCAGTTTGTCAAAATTGTCAATGCACTGCGAAGCTGAGTCGCCGAGCAAGGCAGTCCCTCTAAGCGCTGAAGGTGAAAGTCGTGCTTTCTTTCGCTGTTGCGCGCCCCGCTCTACGGACACCTTGCGGCTCCACTGGCGCAGCAACGAGCTAAAGAGAGCGTTATCAACTACGAGGCGGTCACGCGTTTCTTCCTCCGTGTAGAAGACGGTGAACTCCGTCAGTGGAAGCTCCATGAACGTAATCTTTGCCTCAATAAGCGCACGGAGGTCGTCGTAGCTGCGATCGTCCGGGTCGTCAAAGGTCATCGTGTCACGAAACACGCGCTCGCTGTCGATATTCGGCAGCTTGACAAATTTGAGCCTCAAACTCGCTCGTACACGCACCATCTTCTTTTTTTTTTCGATATCTACGTTTGGTTCTTAGGCTGTGCGATGGCGATTCTATTTGTGTCTCTATATGGTTTGTCTAACTGAGCTTTATGGTTGCCGTGATAAGTCCATATATTTACGTGCACATAAAGATCAACGGTAATTGAGACGCTTGCGCAGCTTATTACGCGTACAGCTGCATAGCGACAGCAAAACAAAGTGTACACTGGCAAACAAACGAAAAGCAGAGACAGGGGAAGGGGTATGGTGAAGAAAGCATTCGTTTAGAGTTGGAGTGCATCTTCCCACGTGGAACAAGTTTCTGACAGCTGGATATTAACAGGCCGTCACACGGAGTCACAATTGTACCACAAACTTAACCGCGAGCCTATCCGTACTTAAAGCGCTGAGGACAGTGAACTGGTTCCAAAGACTGAATAGCTTCGCCAAAGAGTTCTGGTCCTTCATTTTTTTTTTCCAGCTTTGTAACGGTGATTGAATGTACTCTAAAGAGCTTTGTGAAGATCGACATCCATCACCCTCAAACACACTGGCGGGGAAGCGCGACAACAAAGAGGCACAACTTCATAACCTGGCCAGAAGACGGAAGATTGCGGCTGGGGAGAGAGTGGCAACCATAAAAGCTTCACGTACGACTGAGGTGGCGTGACTGCCGGCTGGCAACGTCATCTGCATGACACATGTTATACCAGGCTTGCGCGCTGGCTTAAGAAAGAAGTTGCGGGCCACCTCGTGTCGAATGCCAATACGGGCAATCATGTTTTTTGCAGTACGCTGGGCCAACGGCGAGCGGTACCGCAGCAGTCCATCTTGGTCGTGATAGAGAGCCTTCTTCAGCGCAGTGGATCCCGCGTCCTCCTCCCAATCCCACCCACGTTTCTCGTCTATCAGGTAGAAGGACATGTTGTGCGGCTGGCGTACGAGGGGACGGTATGCTGCACGAGGAGCTAGGTTCATCTCGGTCAGCCCCTCCACCCGGAGCTCACGTGCCAGGTTGGCAAAGAGCGTGGCCGCTGTGCTGTTTGGAACGGCGGAAGAAGGACAACCTCCAGGAAACAGCTCTGCACTACCTCTGCCAAATGTAGGAAGTACAACATCGGCAATGCTGTAGTTACCCGCCTCTGTCTTTGACGTTACCTGCCTGGCAGACCACAGCCTTACTGTCATCGCGCCGCTACTTGACTCAATATTTGACCAGTCCTGATGCGCAGACGAAGTCATGAAACCATTTACGTGATCGGCGGCCCCAACAAAGCAGTCCTGCGCACCTCTCACATCTGCCACCGAGAGCGAAGAATCTGTTGCCGCCACACGAACTAAATCACCCACAACCACCCTATCGCCATTCTGCTGCCACCTTAGGGAGGCCAGCGCATTGAAGTGTACATCGGTAACCGCATGCAGCGTCTCTCGCAGCACCAGCGGTGCCATTGCCTCCCGAATGAGCTGGGCAGAGTCGTGGTGGCGTGGCATAATATCCGCCGCACGTCGCACAAAATCAACCAGCAAATCGTGGTGCGGCGAGTACAACCCACTCTGTCGCGTACCCGCGTAGACCTGCGCATCAGCCTTCACGGCGGCCTCGACACCCTCCACGACTCCTTTCCAGTCGCGCACAGCGCAGCGCGGATCAGCGAGCACTTCCAGTAACAACGGTACCTCCCGCTGCACGCACGTCGTCCCCTCCGTCAGCCGTTGGACGTGATGACGCAGAAATGTAGGATAATCGCGCTGCAGGAGCAGCTTGGCGTCGTTGTAGACGCGCGACAGACCCACGCCGTGTCGCGCGATGTGCGAGTAGTTCAAAAAACCGTTCCGGGCAACGCTGCGCAGCTGGGGAAGAATGTCACCGAGGCTGCTCTGAATGTTGCGCAGAGTGACTGTGTACCGCGTGCGTGGCAAAAGATGTGTGGGAAAGGTCGGTGACTTGGCGCTCAGCTTAATACGACGAATAGGGCCCACGTACACATCACCGCCGCTGGTGTGCCAATGTTGCTCTCGCCAAAACGCGAGCGGCAGCGTGTGCGCCGCTTCGTCACCGCAGCGCAGCCAAACGTAACGGGACGCGCAGCTGACGAAGTCGACAGGGGTGAGAAAGTGAAACGAAATAGAGCGCGGCAGCCGTTCGCGTAAGGTTTTCTCGATCGCGGTATCCGCGACGCCCTCGCTGAGCAGCTGCACGACGAAGCTCACAGGTTGCGTGGACCCTGCAGCGCAGGAGAAAGAAGAAGAGGACGATGGGAGAGGTGATGCGACAGTGGTTCCATCAGCTTGTGGCAGCGGCGAACCTGACGCAATAGAGCGGTTATCAGGGACAAACAGCTCCTCGGGCAGCTCCTCCTCCATCACATAGTCGTCAAAAGCCCATTTCATCAGTGCCACTGGTCGCTGCAAGTCACTGATGTCGCCGTGTGTGCTCAGTGTGCATGTGATGCCTATGGCACGCTCTACCTCTTCAGCGCCGTGTGCGTGCTTCCGCGACAGCCGGTAGTTGAGTCTATCCTTTGTCATGCCGTTTAATTCAAGATCACGTGTTTTGAAACTATCGAGCAGCACTTGGTGTGATTACACGGAGAAAGAGAAGGGGGGGAACGTGTAAAGTTCACAATTTCACAAGAAGGGCGTGGTCTCAACTTGGCTGCTAGGCACTCGTACTTCTTGGCAAAACATACGCAGTCGTAGTCGTCTGTATCAGTAACGGTTCATTTCCTTTCCGTCGCTGCAGAACTTCCCCATGACTTGGTTCTTTTTAGTCGAAGCGCGGTCTTCTTCGCAGACCTAAGTACAGAGAATACTAACGCAAACAACACAAGGGTCGGCAAACGCAACAATTCGCTAGCGGCTGACGAGGCAAAGAAGCCAGGTTTAGCAGAAAGTGTGCTAAACTACGAGTCGATTCTTACTGGAATCCTTGCTGCTTCGCTGGTTGCTGTGGTGCAGCCACCACTGCCTCCTCGGTCGCAGAGTCAGCGTTGACACCGAGTGCCATTTTCTCCAGCTGCCGCCGACGCCACGGTGGCATGCAACGACGCGCGTAACCACCATGCGGAGCCATCATCAAATACGGCCGGTCCGTCGATACACAGAACGAAAAGCACGTTATAAAACCTAGATGGCCGCTGACTACGCCGCTCAGCCAGTACGTTGCACCCATGCCTGTGAAGAACTCCCGACTGGAACGCAGCAGGCGAGCTTCGAGGGGTTCAGAGGGAATCGGGTAGCGGTGGTAGAGCCGGCGACCCGCAGCTGTGTACGGCAACCCTCTCCGCCACGCCAGAGTTCCCACGCCAATCGCGGCGGACCACAGACCAGCGTTGACGATGGTCGCCTTCGTCCATGCCTGCCCCCACGAGTTGCGCTTCTCACTCCACATCGCCTGCGCTAAGAAATAGTGTAGTGTGGTGCCAACCAGGATGCCTGGCAGGCCAATCCAACCCACCTGTCTCATTACACCATTAATCGTGTAGTTGATGCGCGACTCGGCGAATATCGTGACAGCCGTACCGGAGGCGGCGATGCAGAAGACGGCAAATGTGGAGATGATGGATCCGTAGGCGACGCAGCACATCGGGCAGCACTTCTCCTCCCTCATCTGCTGACGGTGGCTGGCGGGGATGAGGGAGTCGGCGGTGTCGCCCACGCTGCTCAGTTTGTCGCCGTCGACCTTGGTAGAGCTGACGATGGAAATGCGGCTCTTGTCCAACGACATGGCATCCTCAACTTAACTAATGCTCGCCCTGTGTATCTCTTCCTTACTACAATGACACGGTAGAAAAAGGTGAAGGGGGCGGGGAGGGGTGCACAAGAAAAACGCACAATTAACTTCGAAGATACACTGCAGTGGGTGACCTGGTCTTTGGCAGTCGTGCGGATGTTAAAAAGCTCCATTTGAGGAAAGCCTTAACTGTCGTATAGCTTGAAGTGTGCCTAGTTATTAGCAGCCACAGATGACAAGGTTAACGTCTTGCTTAGTAAAAGTCGGCCACGGCAAGGGTAAACAGAAAGCAACTCTATCTACGGTCGACAAAAGCGCAGATTACCGGGGATCGAATTGAAGTAGTCTTCTGCTCTACTGTCCCCTTCTTAGTTGTCTGTTTTCTTTCTTTTTTCTGCTAAGATGACAGAAGTGGACTAAAGGCAAATTCAAAGGAAAAAGGAGGTGGTGTGGTTTAGTTGGAGGAAAATAAAAACAACAACCTAAAATAAAAGCAGCCAATAAGGACCGGTCCGCGTACGAGCGAAACGCGTAGGTCAATCTATGCTGGTCGTCAACCAAAATAAATAAAAAAACACAGCTGGTCATTTAAAAGCAAAAGTTATTATGGTGTGTTCTCTTCCCTTGACTGTTGTTTTGTTGATGCTGCAGTGCCAAACACGACGACGCGCTGAGTGGATGTATTGTCGAAGCTATTGATCCGACGGATCATCGAAATGGCATCTGCAGACAGGTTTGTCTTGTGAAGCGTCCTCGACGTTGTACTGGTGCGGGATGAGATCTGCGAGGTGCAGAAGAAGTTCTGACGCGTGGTAGCAGACACCGCCGCTGCTGTCACCGTGTTCGTGGTGGTGGCAGAGGAAGCGGTTGTTATTACTTCCTCTGTCACCGCGCGTGACTGCGTCGTGTTGAAAATGGCGAGCGCGGACGCTGCTGTCGCTGTCTTCATCGCAGACTGCTGCGACTGCTGCTTTTGTTTTGCCTTGGCGCGTTCGTCGAGGTCAACCTGCTGCTGCGCCTTAAGCTGACGCTGCTTCAGTTTCCAGATCTCGTGTTTGCGGGCGAGGGACTGCACGATTTGTTGCTGCTGCTGTTGCTGCTTTTGCGACGCTAGGTCCTCGGCTTTGCGACTATCAGACGTGACGGTGTTCGGCGGCGTGGTGTAGCGTTGACCGTCTTCGCCGATGGAGCTACCGCCGAGCAAGACGACGTCGTCGTTCGCGTTCGTGTCGCGCAGCATGCGACGGCCGTGCGGGGAGGCAGGTGAAGAGGCCTCCGCGGGCATCCAATTCGCCGCTTCGTTATCCTCGTCGCCGATCACCAGCTCGTCCACCGGCGCTGAAAACGCGTTTGTAGATGCCGTGTCATTGTGCTTTGCGTAGAATTGCTGATGTTGCTGTGATGGGACGTCGTCGCCGTCGTCGCCGTGCGGACGCGGGTGAAGGCTGCGTGTTTGACTCAGCGTCTGCGACTGCGTCAACTCACGCGATACGAACTGCTCGCATTTCTGACGGCGCTGGTGCTTCACGTTGGCGAGGAACTGGTTCGTCAGCTCCCCCACTACGCAGGGCGACCACGCACTGCTGTTGCCTGAAGGCGTGGTGGGCGACAGCGATCCAACAGAAGGTGATAAGACAGGAATGCTGAACCGGAAAGATGAGGAAGACGGGGAGAAAAGGTTTCCACCCGCCGCGTGCATGCCGTTGCGGTTGTTGCTGCTGTCGTTCTCGGTGGAAGGCGGAGATGGCGGGAATGTGGACGCAGAGCTCGCGTTGTCATCAGAGAGCGGCAGAGGGGAAGGTAGGGTCAACGAGCGGGAGAAGATGTCGCGCATGCTGACAGATTTCGCTTGCTTGCGCAGGGTCCGTTGTGAGTGCTTGAAGGCGTTCTGCAGCTCTGCCTCTGCAGCCTTGTCATGCGGGCAGTGCTGCCGCAACGTGCTGTCGATGTTGGTGTCACTGACACTTTGCGATTTGCCCTTTCCTTCCCTCGCGCGTTTGCCACGACGGGTGGCCGGAATAGCGGTAGTGGATGAACCTTGTGCATCGCTCGTTGCAGTGACGTCATTTGCCATCAATGGCGTTGCAGTGAGCGGGAGACTCTCCACCCATTCCGAGGTGCCACTGTACTTTGCCTGAATTGCTGCCCCTCGCGCCGCATCCGCTGCCTCCTCGTCACCTTCAACCGCGTCGCCCGTCATCACCACAACAATCGCGTTTCCTTCTGCCTGTTTCCTATCAAGGGTATCGATGGCGGTGGGTGCTGTCAACAACAACTCTTGCGAGGCTTCCTCGCCCAGCAGTACAGGCTGCCGCGCGGCAACAACGGCGTCCAAAGCAGTGTCCTCTGGTGAGGAGCGCACTGTTTCACGCACGAGTACCGCAGACGCGTCCTCCGCGGAAGCGTTGACGGCTCGAGTAATTGTATCGGTGTCTTCAACCGTGATGGCAGGGGAGAAGGTTGTCAGCAGTGACGCTTCTGTCTCCCCATTTGTCAACGGCGGTGGCGGCTCCGTGCTCTCGTTGATCTCGAGAGAGGGAGAAACGTGATCGTGGTCATCGTCGCCAACGACATCCTGCTGTTGATTCAGCGAAGGTGAGTCTAAAGGGTCCATTGTGCTACACTGCTTCTCACTTCCTGATTATCCGGTGCTGCTTCCACAAAAGAAAAAGACTTTAAGTGTGTGCTCAGTTTTCGTTATTTAAATACGTGATGAGATGCCCAAAAATGAATGCGCGTGCGTGTTCTTTAGGCTTCTATGGAGCACGTGTACGACCGTTCTATGTGTCTGATGAAAAAAAAAAAGTGAAGGAAGTGCAACGGGTTGTGTGCTCAGATGGGTTTATGAGATCGACCGGTGTGAAAAACGGATGCGGTTACGTTGCGTATACTCAAAACCTTCTAGTTCTCTATCGATCGAAGCCGGCGCGTCGTTAGTAGCACCGGCATTATAATAGACAAAAGTGGGGAGTCAGAAAAGGGGTCGTTGTTAATAAAGTCAGTGACAATGGCAACATAAACGTACATAGAACGAGAGAGAGGGAGGGAGAGAGTCAGTTCTATTTCAAAAAGAAAGACAAGCTGGCTCGTACAGCTTCCGCTGTTTCGGGTATTTCTTAGTCCCTCTTCACGGTGCGTCCATTTCAATTTTAGCGGGCAGTACGTCTTTTCAGACATTGGTAAGGATTCCAACATGTCACAGTGCAATAACCAAACATACACCGTTCACTGCAGAAGGGCCACAACGGCGGTGTGATCCGCTGCCTTTGCGCACTCCAGCGGCGTCATCCCTGCCACGTTTTTCGCCGACCTAGACGCGCCTTCTTTCAGCAACACCTCCACTGCCTCCTTGCGGCCGGAGAGTGCGGCCAGGTGCAGAGGCGTACGCTTCATCGTGTCACGCGCGTTAACATTCGCCCCTTCTTCCAGCAGCATTCGCAGCACACCGGTGTGTCCGCGGTCAGCAGCGTAGTGCAACGGGGTCCAGCCCTCAGCATCAGCGGCGTCGATGTTCACCTGCTGCGTTGCCGTTGCATCAAGAATGAGCTTTGCAAATGCTTCGTTGCCTGAGAAGGCGGCGTGATGAAGCAGAGTCAGCTTCTGGTCGTCACACTCGGTAAGGCAGCCGCCTTTTCGCACGTACTCGGTGAAGCGCTCGGAGTTGCCACGGCGGCACGCGTCAAAAATGGTCTCCTTCGGCGATTCGCGCCGAGTGGGAACTGAGGGTGCGGGTAACGTCATTAGGTAGCCTTCGTGTAGTACATCTTGGCCGTTTACACCAGTAGTGCATTTCAGGAATTGAGAAAAAGAGAACCGCCGAAAAGAGAAGCAGGTTTAAAGTAGGTGTGCACAGAAAACAAAGGCGTTCGGGATATGTGTTGGGGCACTATTAGGCGCGGCACAGCTGTTCATTCGTGCCTGCCGAAATAACTTAAAGGCGCCGTGTACAAGGAATTCCGATTCATCAAAGCAACGGATGCCCTCAGCTACATGCAAGAGGAAACAAAAACTGAGTCCACGTATTTCAGAGTTCCCTGGTAACAGGAGTGCAGTCACAGGTGCCGACTCCACTTAACTGGTGTTTCAGCCAGTGTACCTACATGCACTTTGCGAAGATTCGACATCAATGTCGGTGCACTGTGCATTAACGGCAGCTTTTCTTTCTTGGTGTGGCTTTCAAGTACAGTAGAATCCACACAATCAGGAAGGGTCACGATACAACGAAAACAACAACATCAACAACAACAGCACAAGAGTTCGTAGTTCGGCGCTAATGGGAGAAGAGAGAGAGAAATAATAATAAAGCCGAAACAGCGATAAGTTGGAAGGGTAATTTCGCGTGGAACAAGAACGACGTCATCAACACTCCCTGGGAAGGTCACTTGCTTACGAGCCCCATGAGAAAATGCACGTGCTTAGATAAAGATATGGCACAGGATCGTGGAACTGCGCCTCCACTTCATCTAAAAAGCAACTAGAAGTATAAACGCAACGACAATGTCAACAAAGCCGTGAGTGCTGGATGCCGATGGCACCGCCGACGCAAAGGAATGTGCTTCCTCCCCCGATCCCCTGTGTCGCTGAGCTCTTACGCCAAAAAAAAAAAAAAAGCAAGCTACAAAAGAAAGACAGATTAGGTGGAACATGTGCAGAATCCGCTTCACACTCTGCGGCTTTGCACCTCAAAACAGAAGTATAGTAGGACAGTAGTGGAACACAGAGATCAGCAAGATCTACAATGCCTTCGATCGTCCAATTGGCCAGTGCAAAACCAATGCTGCAGACGAAAAAAAAAGGAGAGAAAAAAGAGGCGTACACGCGTTTTTTATGTCACGGTCGACACCGCAGTTTTTCTTGGTGTGCAAAGGAGGGCCCGCAAGCATTTTGCACCACCACGACAATAAAGACAAACGCGGCTTTGATTGTTTGCCGGGCAAAGTAATCAAGCGCGAGCCGTGACAACGCAACAGTATACTGTTGGGCTTCTATCGTGTCGCCCCAGCTCTTGACGGACGCACACCATTGCGCTAGACAGTTGCAATTGAAAGGGGTCTTCCTCGTGTTTTACTTTTTCGGCTTCGCACCAGGGGTGTCGCCGTCCTCTACACCAGACTGCTGCATCAGCTCGTCAATGGAGTGCTCGAGATCATCGATACGGGCACCCATCTCGTCGATGCGGGAGATGATGTTGTTCGACATCTCCTCAAAGCGTGACTGCATTTGCTGCAGCAGCCCCTGTACGTACGAAGTCAGCTCCTGCGTGCCGCCCTGTGGAACGGTAGACGCCGCAATGTTGCTGGCCATAGCCGCAGCGTCACCGCCTACGGGGGATGCAACTTTCTGCTCCGATGCCTTCGTGCGAGCAGCAGCAGCAGCCTTTGGCGGCATTCTTCTGTATTACGTGTCGAGGGTAAAAATGTAAGAGTAAATTCCAAGGAAAAAAGAGGAAATTAGAGCAGGTAATCTGTGAGCGGTGAAAACTCTGATAAGGGGAAGGTAACTTCTAGGGTGCTGCTGCGCTTCTAATCGCCAATGTTGAAGAGGAGTGGGAACGACGACAGAGCTTTGTAAATGGGGTGAACACGTGAAACCAGCAAAAAAAAAAAAACAAGGGACGTAATCATGAAAGCAGAGTCGCGGAAATTGAGTGTGGAAGAGTTGCAGAAAAAGGAAAACAAAATTTGTAGAGTTTCGAAGGAAAGGTGCGAGAAAGGGACCTTAACGGGTTCAAAGAAAATGCGACGGCGAAATCGATGTCAATGAACGACGCAAGAATTCTTGAGGACATAGTCAGTGACGCAATCGCGGCGGTGATCTGCAGAGTGTGAATTTTACGGTTTTCAATTTTTTTTTACTTGTGCGCTTCACCAAGTGCGCGTACGTCGGTTGCTTTGAACAGAAGAATAAAAGGGAAGGAAACAGAATGGCGTGTGTCTATGTTTCCCCCTACATTGAAATGGTGACAAGTTGTGTTACACAATTTAATCAAATACGCCCAATACCGCAATCAGAGTTGAGAGAAGAGGGAATGGTGGACCGTCAATGAAGTGCACCCAAGTGACCCCAAAAACAATACGAACAAATAAGCACACGCGCCAAGCAATAACACACGTAGCGAAGTGTACGCTGCTACAAAAACAAAAAAAAAAAGCAGGCTGTAGCAAAGAGAACTGAAGAAACAAAGAGACCTCAGAGAGAGGAGCTCATCAGTCAAACACACAGATGTTTCTTTCCGTCTCCTTCTTTTTCTCCCCTCCCCTCCTTTTCGAAGATTCTTCAGTCAAACAAAAGCAGTTGAAATAATACTTCAATCTCTGTAGTGACAATTAATGGTAACAAGGCATAGTCAACTTGACACACAACAGTTTGGCATAATGATTGGCTCATCTGAAATGCGTAGGGAGAGACAAGTTTAACGGTCTGCAGTTGCGCGCCACCATTGTGCATTATGAGAGGAATTAACAAGAGAGGTTCTGCTCTTGCGTTCATTCGTGCCCTACTCCTCAAAGGTGTAGTGTATCGGCGGCAGACGGCGGCGCACTTCTTCTGGTGGCACAATGCGCACTCGCGAAGCCAGCTTCATGGTCGTGGCAAACCGCAGCCGCCGCGCACGACCGATCGAAACCATCTTGCGCGAGTTCTTCAGGACGTACTCTACGTAGCCTTTATCCAGGTCGATCTTCATCGTCACAAAATCGCCATTTTCGATGCGCTCGAGGTTCTCCTCCTTGCGGTGGTACGGGTAGTTGGTATAGAACACGCCGGACATGTAGTAGACACAACAGTCCGGTATCTTGTGAAACTCCTGATCTGTGTTGACACACGCCTCAGATACAAGGCCGAATCCAATGTAATCTGCTATCTTCACATCGTAGGTGATAACGTGGCGGCCAGTCACTAGAAACACGTCGCCCACCACCGCGACACCGTACACTACACGCAGGCGGTTGCGCTCAAGACTGACACCCGGACCGGCGTTGAACTGCAGCTCTGCCTCACGCTCGAGTTCACCCAACAGCGCCAGCAGCCCAGGCAACTGAAAGTACGCTGCATCCACCTTCAAACGACGCACCGTGTCTTCCTTCAAGAGGCTAAAATACTGATAGCCTCTGAAGTAACTTAGAATGTGCTTGAAGCAGGCGGGGTCGCGGTCAATAAAGATAACCTTGTTTTCGTCCTTGAACACCGGCGTCACGCAATCCGTTTCGTCGGAGCCGAGGAGCACGTGGAAGTAGTTCGGGCTGTCTTTTCCCAGTAGGGTGGCGAGAGGCACAGTGAAGACTTCGCCGCCAACATTCAGTGTGACCACTTCCGCGTACAACCCCGGGTCACGTGACTGGATGACTTCGTCCACCCTCGGCTGTACGCCTTGCCGCGCTGTCGTCAACCGCTCCAGCTCTGCGTCCATCACGGTGAAGCGGTCAATGCTAAGTTCCACGTTGCGTCGAATCTTCTCCGCCGCGCTGCTGACATCGTTGCGTAGCTTCGCGACGGACGCGCTGTCGTTGACATTACCGGCGTCGTCACCCGACGGCGCGCTAGTCACTACTGGTGCGGCCAAGGACCCATTGGAGTGCGCGAGTCCGTTTTTGTGCTCTTCGGCTTCCTCATTGTTCTCGCTGAGGGTGGAAGGGATGGTAGAAGGCGGCTCACGCACCGATGGCCGCCCTGCTGGCGAGGCGGGTCGAGAGGAGACAAGCGGCGCGCTTTCGGTACGTTGACCGCCTTCGGCAGGCGCGACGCCGCGGCTCGCAACCGATACAATTGTTTCTGTGGGTTCATCTGCGGTGTTGGTTGTGTTCGTTTCCGTCGCAGTGATGGTGGTCGTCGTGGCGGTGGTGTCACGAGCACGCTTGCGTCCGCGCGGGTTCGGCTGTTGGCGTGTTGCGTTGGAGGCGCGTACCGAGCTTTTTTGCTCGTTACGCTTCGCTGCTTTACTTGCAGGCATCGCAGAAACTAACTAACTAATTAAATGTACATTTATACACACGTATATTCATATATATATATATATATATATATATATTTACAAAGAGAGAGAGAGAGGAATACAGATAGTGAAGTACTTGCAGACGGAGCTGGATGGCACGGAGAGGGGTTTCACAACGAATCGCGTTTTTCTTCTCGTGTTAAGGGGAGCACTTGCGAGCTATTTGCACTTACCGACGGGGATGGCCAGGAAACGAGAGGATATCAACGAAAGCAGGAGAGATAGCGTTATTTTTTCTTTTGTTGTTGAAATGGAAACACACTCAGCAGCTGCTCTAGACTCGCCGAAAAAAAGAAAGAAAACATAGATTGTTGCGTTGCGTTTCAAGAAAGCGGAGGTAGCTTGAAGTCGCGTAATTCAGCCAACCTTTGATAGACGCACCACTGGTGATTCGACTACAGTGGTAATGGTAATGGTAATAACAACAATAAAGAGGCCGCAAGAAAGAACCACAAAAAAAAAATAGAGAATGGGCTTCGACAGCAATACAAAGCAGCTTCGGCGCTAAATAAAAGAAATTTATGTGCTTGTGGATTTCTTTTTTCTTCTGCAAATCACAGCGAGCCTGCGTTGTGAGGAACAGATGTCAATAGTGTCTATCGTGCCGAGATAAAGTAGAAAAGAGTAAAGAGTGAAGGTAAGACGGTTGCGTATTGAGCGAAGGTAAGCAACGTTAACGTTCGAGTATCCGGATTCGATGCGTCGGATTTCCCTACACGTCGAACAGCCGTTTCACTAGTCAGTGCAGGAACCCGGCAAGAAGACGATGAAATGTTAGCATCGTTTTGTGCGTGATAAAGCACGTGCTGTCCGAAACAAGTACATCGCCGAACGCGACAAAACGGTTCATGACTGCTTCCGTGTTCTTTTCGGCTTGGAGGGAAAAAAGAGCACCCAAGTTTACAGGCTAGCGAAAGGAAACGCATCAGAGGTGAACAGAGTAAGAAGTAGTCCCGAAACGCCACCACAGCAAACCTCGAGAGGGAAGTGAAAAGTTCGATGTGAAACCGACGACTTCAGTCAGCACCGAGCACTTCTCCCTTCGACAACGGTCTCGTCAATTACACAGCTCCTTTCACGGCGTTCTGGAATGCTCCACGATAAGCTGCACCGTGTTTGTGAGTTCACGGCCAGCGCCATCGGTGATCGTGACGTGCAGCAGGTGCTTTCCCGTTTTGAAGGCGAAGAGTTCAAACTCGCGCATGTACACCGCCCTGCCGTCGTCGCCCACCATGGCCTCCGCCTCCACCGCACCGGACAGCACTGCCACATCGAAGTGCGAGTCGATTGAGACGCGGACACGCAGCGGAATTGCACGGCGCCAACGCGGTGCTGCTACACGCAGACACAGACGGATGGGCGTGACGGCGGGGATGACGATATCTACATTAGCTGGGGGAGCACCGGTGAGATTACTGTTGTTGTTCGTGGTGTTGCACAATGGTTCGCTGTGCGTCGGCACCATCATCTTTACCCGCTGCATTGGCTGCGGGTTAGTGGTCAACGACGGCTGCGCCGCCATTTCAAACGACTCGGTGCGGCGCGTTACGAAAACTGAATTGGACTGCACGCCACTGTTGGCGAAGTCCGGTGATACCAACGCTTCAGATGTTGCACCTGCCACCAGTCCCCCTCCACCACTGCCGGGGGCCGCCGTGCGTTGCTCAAGCAGCCCACTGACAGAGGTGGGGGAGTCCGATGCACCTGTCACCTTAACGCTGCCCATCGCAGTTGTAAACATGTGGTGTGGCTGTCGCAGGCAAGAGACAACAACCGGGCTCGTTTCGCCACCGTAGCAGACGCCTCCACCCGTGCACCAGCGATAAGCCACCGCTCGCCTTCCCAACAAGGACCCAACTAACCCCTGCTCTTGTTGTTGCGGCTGCGCGGCTGCATGTTCATAAGCCTCCTCGAGGGAGTCCGCCGAAACTGAAGAGAAACGATGAGAGCTGGGAAAGAGATTCGTCTGGGGCACTTCAATGTCCAGCGTGAGGACACATTCGTCCAGCGGCTCTGTGCTCACCTCCTCCGTGCCGATCGACGAGAGGTCCAATTCCAGCGTCCCGGCGCAGCGTGGCAGCTCACGCACAACCCATGGTACCGAGAAGCGCAGCCCGTTTTTTCCCTTCGACGGCAGGATGCGTGTGAGTTTAATGGGCGGTACTACGTACTCAGCTCCGGCCACAATGAAGGCGTCGGGCAGGTCGGCGAATTCCAAGGAGCTGAGCTGAAGCTCCATGCTGTAGAGGCGGCTGCGGTTCGCTACCCGCACTTCAACGGCTCGCCGGTCTTTTGTCAGTACCACCGACGTCACGACGAGACCGGGCGAGTGGAAGAGGCGCATCCGAGTCTCCGTCACGCGACGCGGGATCACGGCGTAGATGGGCACTGCACCAGGCACATTTGGCGGCTTCTTCGGCTCCGGGTGGGGCAGCGATAAGTCAGTGCGAAAGAGCACGTAATGAGCACCAAACTTCCCAATTGTTGGTGGCGCCTCCAGTACGCCGGGGATCATCACCACGTCCCCGGGCTGCAGCGGTACCCTCGCCGCGGCGTCCAGGGCGCGCTTGTTGAGCGTTACGGTTGTGTCAACGTCGTTGCGGCGCTCTTTGCACCCCTCGCAACCCTCGAGTTGGCAATGCTCGCTGTGGGCAGTGAGGGAAATGCAGGAGATGGGGACACGGCCGCAGTTCACGACGCGTACGGTGAACTCGATGCGTTGGCTGCCGAAGACTTCGAGCTCGCTGGTGTTAAGGGTGCAAGAAACCTGTGGCAGTCGCTGCAGCACGGGGATGTGCATCGGCGCCGGCAGTTGACCCATAATAGGCTGCAAGAGCCGCATTTTTGATAGATGGAAGGCCACACCGTCAATTACCAGCGTTCCTTCTTGTGTCGGCTGCACGTGCAGTAACACTTTGCGCTTCGCCAGCGGTGATACCTCCACCTGCGACAGCGCGTAACAGATGGGCTTGGTCACTGCAGCATTCTCATTTATCTTCTTCGTCTTTGTAGCATTCCCTTTCGATGTTGTGGCTGCCGCGATGCACCCGTCGTCTTCTTTTTCCGTGTCCTTCTCTACACGGACATGGCAGCGCAGCACCATGGCGCCGAAGACAAGCGGCTCTTCAAAAGGGTTGTACAGTGTCACGAGTACCGATGCAACATCGCCAACCGTCCACACCGTGCGGCTGCCCAGCACCTTGCCGTTGAGACACAAAATCGTCAGCTTCAACCGTTGCGTGTCGATGAAGGTGAACAGGGCACCGCCGACCGGTACCGTCTTGGGGGCGAGATGCGGCGGCAGTGGCAGCGCCTCCCACGCGAGGAAGAACGGCGACGGCACGATGGTGGCGGGGGTCTGCGGCTCCAGCAGACCCGACGCGTCTTCCATCATCGACTTCACTGTGCGCTGAGTTGCCTTGTCCAGTAGGTGCGGGTATTGGAAGAGCAACAACGAGGCAAGCTGGCAGCGCAGCGCAGCCGTCGCCGTGGGTGGGCCCATGCGGCCGAACAGCTCCATCAGCTCCAGCAGCAAAGTTACGTTCAGGAGAGCCGCGTTGTTGATGGACTGATTGAGCCGCGCTACACCACGGTCCGGCGATTCCTCCTCCACTGCACTGAACATGTTGAACGGGGCTGCCGTCAACGACACGTTCGACGTACTGCCGTTGCCTACGCTGTTCCCTGCTGCGGCTTCAGCTGCCTCCCTTTCTGCGGGCAGCCTGCTCAGTCGGCACAGCGGGTCCTGGCCGTGCACCGCTGCCATAAAGCTGCCTCTCTCCACTAGAGCCGTGTCCGCCACCGCCGCCACGTTCAATCCAGCCAGAGGTAGCCCGATGCCGGCCAACGTGCAGACGCGCAGTAGTACGTCCGCCGCGCCTTCTACTAGCTGCAGACGTGTGCGCACACTCGCCATCTCTACCAGCAGTGCCCGCGCGCGTCGCTCGGCGCCGTTCACCATGCAGAGGTACGCAAAGAAGAGCAAGCTGCGCTCCGTCCACTCCGCGCCGTAGCCACCCGGGAAGCTGCTCCGTAGATTACTCAGCGCCTCAAAAAATTGCTGCCGAGATTCCCGTGCAGCCAGCAATTCTAAGCGTTTAAACCTCGTCTCCAGCTCGCGTTTGCGCAGCATCGTAACGGTGGCGTTCGGTGAGTTGCCACTGCTTGCACTGCCCCCGCCGAGCAGCGGCGACGACGACGGCCACAGTCCACCACTGGGGGCTGCTTTGCCGAGCTGCCGTAGCGACTCCCGCAGGTACATGTCGATCTCGGCGTACGCAAGGCCAAACACATTTTCCACGCAGCGTCGTACGTCCCAACCGAGGTGGTAAGAGTTGGGGTCAGAGGGCACCTCCCACGTCTTCGCCTCCAGGCACACCCGCACCCGCGCCAGTAACCCCTTGAGCAACGTAATCTGCGCCGATACGTTCGCGTCGATGTCGCGCTGCAGCCGGCTCTGCATGGAATGCGGCACCGATGTACCTTTCAAGCTGCTCAGCGTCGACTTCAGGCTGTCGCCGTACTGTGTCACGATGATGCCGAGTTCCTCCACCGCGGCAGACAGCCCAGGTCCCCATGGTGGATCGTCGCTCTGCAGCTGCACGACCGTCGCGTTCAACGAGGCACGGTGACGTAACAGCGTCATGCGCAAGTAGTGGTAGCGCGCCGCTGCGATGCTCTCCACTGTAGCGGAGCACCACAGACAGTCCGCGTTGGAGCCGAACTGCGTCTCGCCGTATGCGCTGACGGCACTGGTGATGGCGCCGCACTGGAGGAGGATGTCGGCGCATTTTTTCTTGAAGCGCGAAGCCGTCATTGCCGTCGCCGTGCGGGACGACGCGAACATGTTCGGCTTGTCCACCGGCGTGCGTACGAGAGTGCTGTCCGCCTTATCGGGCTGACTGTAGAGGCTCAGCGCAGCACCGTGCGCGTTGACGACGGCCTGCGCCACGTCAAGCAGCATCCTCTCGGCAGTCTGCTCTACTGGGATAGCGGAGGACACGCTGACGAAGAGCGGCGATCTGGCTAGTTTTTCGGCCAACTTTGGTGAAGGATCGACAACGAGGCAGCGGCACACCCTATCCTTAAATTGAGAGGTAAAGATAGTGTGAACAAGTTCAACTGCGTGTTCAGCCGAAACGGGCAGCACGGCAGCGTTTGCAACAACTATGACCGCGACTGTGGCGCGGTGCCCATCCATGTTCTCCCAGTGCGACGTGCCAAGGTCACTTGTCAAGAAGAACGGCAGTTCCACAGGCATGTTAGCAGTTTTGCCCAACACAGTGATGGACTTCAGCACCGCAGGTGAGAAGGCGTGCCAGCTGAGCTGCGTGGCGGGAACAGGGGGATGCGCGGTAAGGCAGCGTCGCAGAGCCACCTCGTAACCGCTCACAGTTTCATCCTTTTCGACAAATGTTTTGGTGTGATGGTCACAGAAGGAGCTACGGCCGATGCTCGTGTTTGCCGTACCACTGTTGGAGCGGTTCAACGTGGAGAACGAACCCGCGCCGCTGGCGGGAGATGCCTTGGGCAGCGGAGTCGAAGCGTCACTTGGTGTCAGCGCTTCGCCGCTCCAGAGAAAACAGACGGACAGCGGCAGCCACAGCACACGCAGGTAGGTGTGTTGCAGGAGGGAGCTGCTACTGGTGGGGTAGTACTCGCTCAGCAGCGAGGGGTTGAGGCTTTCACTCATCTTTGGCTCTTGTTCGTTCAAATGAAAAGGAAACAAAAGAGTTTCAGCTGTGTGTGAAATCCAACTGGAGTGGCAACCGCTACAACACAAATACGCAGCTTCTCTCTGTAATCACGATAAAAGCAGTTGGAAAAGACTGGTCAAATGATGTGGGGAATTCCCAATTGACAAAGTGTGTGCTATACTCCACGCCTGCAGTAACTGACAGTGAGTATCAGAACAAAGCAAAACGTGTAAGCCGACGACGTTGCTGTGTGCTTTTAAAATGGTAAAGCACTATTACAAGCGGCTGCGGTTGAATCAGGTCGAGAAGAAAAATTGAAAACTGAGAAAAAAAAAAGCGTGACGGTAAATCACGGTAAAGAGCTCTTGTTGAACCAAAGGTAAGCAGTGGATGTATTAGGTCGAACGAGAGCACGGAAAGTACCAAATGAAGGGTGCAGCCTTTGCAGACGATAGCGCAAGCCACTGCCGTGTAGCTACACTCAAATCATTGCTATTATTACAACTTCTCATCCATTTCCGTGCACGCAAAACTGGTTGTAATGAGCTCTGGATTTCAACTTGAGGACATAGTCCAGCGTCACACGCACTGTGGCAGTATAACAATATTAAAAAAGAAAATGAGGTTCTGTTTTGTGACGATAATGCCGGTCGTAACGACCGGCCGTGTCCTTCAACCCCTAAGATGTTCAAAAAAAAAAAAAATGCTGCGGTCAGGCTTCTAGTAGAACACAACCGAACGGGATGCATCGAATAGGGGACTTTGCCAATAGATTACGTTTCCCCAGCTTATAATAAAGCAACCCCTTCAGCACCGTTGGTGCATCTGTTGGGTTGACAAAGTACAGCGAGAAAATACGAGCGTTATCTACGGGCATTGCTGATGCGAATGCACGTGCACCACTCGACTTGCTACTTTTGCGCTTCTCCTCGTCCGTGCTCGTAGCGCTGCCCGTGTTCACCGCTTCGTTTTCTCCCTCCATTTCGTCAAGTGCATCCGTAACGGCGTAGTCGATGCAGTCGCTGAAGTGATCCCCGTAGTCGCGCTCGCGCAGCATACGCAGAACGTCGCGGCTGTGCAAATACCCCACCTCCTCCACGAGCTGCATTACATCCATGTCGAGGCGGACGAAGTAGGAATTTACTACCAGCACCTTCGTCCTCTCCGCTACGCCACCGATGCTCTTCCTTCCGTCGACCTCCTCTTCTCCCGCGTCCAGCACAAGCGGCTGCAGCGAGAACTGAACGCGGAACTGGCGGTGGGCCGTAGCAAAGTAGCCCATACCTGCGTGCTCCCGCGTGCGGTACTGCGGATCAAAGGGCTCCACTGCGACTGAGAGTCTTACGTGATCATCTTCACACGTCACCGCGGTTGGGTACTTGTCACGCACTAATTGGGTCAGAGCTGCTTGCTGATGTGCGCAGCTGGCGAGCTCGGATGCCGGGACGTTTGGAAACCCCGAAAGAAAGTGCGTCGCCATGGGAAACACTTCGCGGTGGCGTAAGACAAACATCTCACATTGTTGCCCAATCGCACCGGCGGAGAAGACAACTTCGGTGTCGCTCTCATGACACGTAGCAGATACAAGTGACTCCGACAGCACAGAAACTCCTTTCCCTTCCGGAATGGAAGAAGACGGACCGACTGGCTTGGACGGCTCCTTTTGCTGTTGTGCCTGTCCACAGGAAGCTGCATTACTTACCCGTCTGTCGTTGTGGTCGTCCAACACACCACTTGCTGCACTCACCGGACCATTACGCGGTGCTGTAGGAACGAATGCACCGGTACCTCTTAGCTGCTGGCCTTGACCATCGCACGTCGCTTCGAAAAACGCATCGGGGATAAAGTCCCCCGAGTCTGGCCCGTCCGCCACACTGAGCGAGACGGCCAGCTGCTCCGTCGTTTTATCCGCCAGCACACGAACAAGGCGGTCGCGCAGCCACAGCAGGTTGCGGTAGCGTAGAATCTGTTGCGCTACCGGATTCACCCCGTTGCCGATCTGCTGGGGCTGACGGATGGCACTTCGAAGGTCCGCGTAGCACATCGCAAAAAGTGTAGTGGTGTCGATGGGATAACACTGAAAGGGAGACCTAGACAGATAGTTTTCTACCGTGGTGCGTTCCTGCGCGGAGATGCCCCGGGAGTCCTCTAGTGATTCCGAGAAAATGGCCTGCTTGCTGCCTTGGACTGGGGCTATGGTGGGCGGCACGTCAGTGTACTCGTCACGGTTCGAAAAGAGGGGAAGGGAGAGGAGAAAGCGTATGTCCTGCACAAAGTGTGGACGCGTTGAGCACGCACGGCTGAGATTCTTCAGCACAGTCCGGTACACGGGAGCGACGTTCATCGAACGATGTCAGTTTCTTTTTTTGTGTATGCTGTTGTTTACGTAATAAGGCAGCACCTCGGAACCCTTTTTCTTTGGAATATGATGAAGGAAAAAAAAAAGGTGAGGGAGAGGGGGGAAGCTGAAGCCCGCTGAAAAGCACTTCGTTGTGTACAAGGTGGCCGGCTTATGGTGCTTTCAACCATTCAAATAGCTGCATACATCATCAGAAAATGGAGTTTGAGCTGCAACATCTGGCAACATCCACTGTTCAGCCCCACGTCTTACACTAACTGCAATCTATACCAAACGTTGACAAACCTTCTGATTCGCAAAGAAGCAGAATTTAACCGGTTGTAGAGCATGTGCGCGTCCCCGAACGAGCCGCAATCCTTCTGGTTCATCTGCTGTTTTTTTTTTTATTTTGCCATTGGCTGAAGCCCGAGTTCGCACGTCGTTAAGGAGAGAAAACAAGAAGAGCAAACCACGGTAAACAACAGAGCCGGTAAAGGTTGACGTACAGCGCGCAGAGAGAAACCGCCACAAAGCGCGTAAAGGGAAATACCAACAAATCACAGTGCAAAACAACGTTGACAAAGAACGGCCAAAGGTCGTTTTGAAGCAAATGTCTAAGCCATCCAACGGACCTCACGTAGCGATGCAAAACGACGACAGGGGAGAAAGAGTAAAGAGCAAATCAAAACTAAGATGAGCGGTAACCAATTGGGAATGAAAAAGGCGTGCTTTATGAGCGAACACTTTTCACAAACAAGCCGGCTCTCTCCAAAATTAGATCAGTTGTCATGGCGGAAGAAAAGGGTTAGATAACTGCCTTGAAGAACAGCGCGATCATTAGGCCAATAATGAGCACGGCCATAAACAAAACGCAGAGCTTGAACGTACCAGCGGACTGGTACTCCGCCGCCTTTTGCAGCTCCTGACGCGCCTTCTGCACACGTGTGTGTGTGATGGTCATGTTGTAGTCAATACGGTCCAGCACGGCACCCTGTTCAATCACTAACGTGTTCATGTCTTTGAACATCTCATGCAGGGACTTGATGGAGCTGTAGATGTGCTCAAATTCCCTCACACGTTCGTCCGCCATCTGCTGATTTAGCATGATCGTCTCGACTTGTTCTTGCGTCATGCCCTTCTGCAAATACTGGTCCATCAGGGCATCGTTCTCCAGTTGCTGCTCCACCGCCTTCTGTCGATCGCCGCCCGCCCAGCGCTGCGAAACGAGTTGCTGCTTCTTGACGTCCATCATGTACCGTCGCTGGCTCTCGCGGTAGAGTTTGCTAATGTTGTTTATCTCGTTCACGAGGCACATCTTTACGTTGCGTAAAATACTCAGTTCAGCATCCGTGCCGCCGTCGGGGAGGTCGCGCGTGTAGGCGGTGTCCAGATCCTTCACCCCTTTCTCACTCAATTTGAAGAGGCGGTCGATCGTGTCCTGCGCTTCCTCGATGGCTGCTTCCTCGCGGCCCTCGTCCCGGGTGGAGCTGAACTCTACCTTCAAGTGATCCTTCCGCAACTTTTCCAAGGCTGCCATCTCCTTTTTGATTTCATCCTCCACGTTGCGGACGTCGCCCATCTTTCCCACCCACAGCGGCGTCACGTAGACGCGGTTCATGTTCTCCTCCTCTGCTAGCAGCTGCTCCGTCTCCGGCCGGCGCGGACGAATCGCACGGTACTGAAGAAACTCGCTTGTGCGATCGCGTGTGGCCATCTTCAGAAATTGAGTAAAGAGGCGTCACACAACGTCAAAAAGTGAAAGCAATAGAAGCTCTAGTAGTGAAAGCAATACTCAATAAAGCGAGCGATGGAAGCAAATCCGTGAAGTGCAGTGACGTATGTAGGCTAAATTGAGTCCGCTGCTCGGTTGGATGTGAATTGAATTGGCGTTGACAGCGTTAAGGAGACACGAGAAGGTATTCCAAGATTGCGGTAGGGAATTAAGAAAAACTAGGAAGAAAAAGGTCGGCTACGCCGTGAGAAAGGACCAAAACAACGTCCTTAAGAGGAGAAACCGGAGGACAGCTGTCTTTCCTTTTCCACACGTACGTTCATTTCAGTGTTATTCGTGTTATGGTGCATAACGGAGAGAAATGCAGTGAGTCCCTTCCTACAATTTAATATTCATTTTTTTTTTTCGTTGAACCAGCCAACTCAATGAAGACAGGAGTGCAGCATTTTAGACGAATGTTTTTTGGCTCGACCCTCTGAAAGTGAAAGCTACCTGCGCCAGAGAAGTACCTTCTCCGCAGCAGCGACGGTAGAGCACGTGGTCTCTCCCAACAACTTCGGACAACTGCAACGGCTTTCCCGCATTACTAATGCCGTATTGCTCGTAAGAGTCGTAGGGGAAAAAAAACCGTGAAAAAAAAAAAATGTGCGCGGCTTAACAACCGAAACCCAAACCGTGGTGTCGGCGGCGACAGCCAACAACCATCACATGATGAAAAACCGACAAACAACGCGTGGCTCTTCGTTTCCGTTTCAACATCAAAGCGGAAAAGCTGAAGAAAACGATCGAAGAAAGGAATCAAGTGTCAGCGGTGCTCAAAGTATTCTGAGAAAAAGGTTGGAGGTTCACCTACCCTACCACTGTGAAGAGTTGTGGCACTTTGAAACAAGTAAATCGGAACACATCTGATTGCACAATTCTCTTAGCTCTGCTGTGTCTTGGCCTTTTGGGGCGGCAGCTTGATAGTGGGTGCAGCAGGCAGGTCCTGAGTACGCTGCCCACGCGCCGTGGTCGGCTGCGACCGCAGCTCTGGAGCACCAGCACTAGCACCACTTCCGCTTGTGCTCGCGTTCTCCCTGAGCTGCACAAGTTGTCGCACCTGCGGCGGCAGTGTTGTCCGCTTTAGCACACTCCACGCTTCCTTCGTCTCCTCCAGCTGCTTCCACTTGACGCTCCCCATGTTGTGCGCGCTGCGTGTCACTGTCTGCGCAAACGCCGGGGGCAAAATTGCCACGAGATACAGGAACGACTCGTAAGTGGTGAGGGTGTGCGGGTGACCGGGCGGGATAAAGAGGGCCTCCACTGCGAGCTGCTTCAGACAAATATCGTACACCGTTTTCGTCGGGGTAAAGAGTGTCGTGCTATGCGGGTCGCGCAGGCGGGCCTCGGGGGTGGCGCCCTTTACGGCGCACAGCCGCACCGTCTCCTGCACGTAGGCAGCACGTGCGAGATTCATGCGCCAGTGGTGCTCATGCAGCCGCAGCACCGACTCCGCCGTGCCATATTTGCGCAGAAAGGCGAGGAGGCGATTGCACTGCTTGGTGCGCTGTATAGGCGGCACATTGCCCACCAGCGACAGCGCTATTTCTACGCCGGTGTCATCGATGATCTGCAGGGCATCGAAGTCCTTCCTCATCTCTTCCATCAACGCCTTCTGCTTCTCCACATCGCGGTCAACCGTCGAGTCGGTGAAAAAAGCTCCTGTCAGCGTCGCCTCCGCCTCGCGCTGGGCCTTCGTGCGCAGCGCCAGCTTCTGCGCCTTCGCAGCGCCCGTTTTGCAACCTTTCTTCTTCACAATGGGTGCAGCTGCCACAGCGGCATCTGTTTCGTTCGTGTCGATCTCTGTGCAGCGTGGGCAGTCGCACTCTATAAAATACTTGCGCTGAAGAATATTACGGCGGCGGTCGCGTGACAAAAGCAGAAACGCGAGTGAGTCGGCGTGCTTGTACAGGTACGTGATTTCCTGACCTTGCGGGATGCCCGAGAGAACCGCGCAGCGGCAACTACCAGCGTAGGGGGCCGTGAAGAAGTCGTACTGCACGGTGGCATTAGGACAGCAGCTGTGACGCAGCGAGCTGAGCTCACCGTATAGTGCGACGCGTGCGCCCTCGCCCTCCGCCCCTCTACGCAGTTCCAGACCGTGCGTCAACCCAATCGAAAGGTACCGGGCGTACATGCCATCGTCCACACCGTCCAAGTCCGACGTCGCCGTGAACTCTTTGCTGAAACTGAGCGAAGCGAGACGCTTGTTCTCCTTCACGGTCACCACAATTGCCTTCGGTTCCCGTGGGACGATCTTGGGGTACTCGCGCAACATGATCTGTCCAATTGCGGCATCGCGCCGCGCCACACCGGTCCTGTATTGCATTTGGGCATCGTTGTTACTGGCCGTTGCCGCTTCGACATGGCGGCTGGTACACTCTGTGCACCCCGCAGGGGCGGCAGCAACGGTATTGATTGTTGGTGCCATATGACGGGCAGGTGCGACGCCACGCGCAGACTGAGGTACCTGCAGCTCTGCCCGCTGCACGTCCACCGGAGGACGGCGCACCGGGCCACGCGCGGAAAGTGGCATCACCATCCTCGGCGTCGGCGGCGGCCGTGAATCGCGCCGCTTAATGACGAGTGTGGCAGCAGCAGACTCAGGAGTGGGTGAAGTGAGGGCCGGTGGCGGAGGCGTTGGCGTTGGGTCTGCTACAGGTGCAGCACCAGCTGCAGAGGTGCGTGGCTCGTGAGAACCATCCTTCCTTGCAGGTGCTGACGGTGAAGGTACTTGTGACATGGGCGCGGGTACGGGATTGTTGCTCGTCACGGCCGTGTTCAACTCCGCAAGCATCGGCCGGCTGTGCACTGGGGTCAACAGGTTGCTCGGCACCTTCGCCTGCACTGGCTTCACGTTCGCTCGCGACGGGGGCCCTGCAAACATGATGCGTGTGTTGGTAGCGTTGGTAGTAGAGGCAGAGTGGGGCATGCTGCTGGAGTGGCGCTGTTCCGACTGCGAGGACGAATGCAGGTGGGTGTAAGCACTATTGATCTCGTCGTCTTTCTCTTCCTCCGCTCCGACATCCGCCGGGTCGACAACCTCCGCTGCGGCGTAATTGATTTCCTTCACGGCAGATTCCGGACCAGAAAGGTTAGCCCACAGCTGCATGCGGAGCACCTGCGCACTGCTGCCACGCTGCTTGCGTAGACTCGTCAGTGGTGCTGTCAGATGTCGAATAGGAACGTCATTAGCAAGGTGTACCTCCACCTCCACTTCCGTTGGAATGCAGAGTTTCGTGCGTAGTTGGTTGATGGCGCCAGCAGCGGTAGTGGAGGGGCCGCAGACGGCAGAGCATCGGTGCCTCAACCCCCTGCAATCAGTTATGTGAAAGAGAATAATCATTGTGTGCGCTCCTGCACCGTATGGTGAGCTGCAGAGCAGTTGCGGTGCGATGAACTAATCTATTAAGAAGAACAAGAAAAGGGAGACAACGACAACCAATGAATTATTTAAGTGCGCTTGTGTGCGTACTGGAAACGATGTGCACAGCACCTGGTGCTTGCTGAACACACACGCACTTTTTAGAAAGAAAAGGATAAATGATCGATACACTAGTAGCAAAACTCTAATTATACGTGGGAGAGAGAGAGGTCGCTGTAAAATCAGCGAATACAACTGATTGTTGTTGTTATCTAACAATGAAATCTAACAGTGAGCAAAAGCACTCCTATTTGTGCGAGACCTCGTCCGTTTGAAGAATCTGAAAGAGCCAACAAAAGACCTCGTTTCCAGCAAAAAACAGACAAACAAACAAAAATGTATATGCGTGCTTCAACAAGAACAAAAGCAAAGAGTAAAGGTGATAGGCCGAGGGAGGTGGAAAATACACTACTGCGTTTTCTGCGACATCAATCTTGGCTTAGCTACCTTGCTGTCATCTATAAGCACAGCTTTCCCGTACTTGAGACGATACATCGACGTAAACGAACTTCTGTGCTTTCTACGCTACACACACGTAGTGCGAAGGTAATTCTTCATCTACCTCGTTTCCCGTAACGTGGTATATTTCATTCTTGTACAGATTCTCTACACATAACACTCCTTACGAAATGGTAAAAAGAACAGTGGGGGTTTTGATTTAGCTTCACGGAGTTCTGCCGCAATGGACAACCACAGGGGTGGGCGAATCGAAAAACAGTTTATAGCTCGAGTTCTATGAAGCGTTCCGAAAACGAAAAATGAGGATTCGAGAGAGAGGTGAAGTAATTGATAGGTTCACGCCACAAAAAAAGAAAAAACGCCAGCGTGCCCGCCACTTTTCTGTAACACCACGCCTTTTCATTGCTCTTCACTCCTTTTAACTCGCAGAGAGCACCTTAAGAAAAAAAAAAAAAATATACGCTCCGGTGGTGACAAGTGTAAGCACCAGAAAAAACAGTGAGAAGGAACGAATAGTGGACAGAGTTGCGAAGTCCGCGTTAAAGATGATGTTTTCCTTTCATCAATGGAGAAGATACAGATCTGTCTTGAGTAACGCACTGACAACGCAAAAGCGGGATTTAACACAGGGAAACGACTTAGAACTCAATTGCAAACACTGCAATGTGTGCTTGTGAAGACAATGTTTTTGTTTTCGCTTGCGTGTGTGTGGTGCTGTACGCACCCCTGCCAACTCTCAAATTAAAAAAAAAATCATGTAGAAACTAAACACGTTTTTTTCTGAGATTACCGACCCCACCACCGAGTGCACTCGAAACTGTCGTTGCATGAAACTTGGAAGTAATTAAGCGTTCTGTGAGAAATGCTACTCTGATCAAGAAACGACTGTGCAGACGTTTCGCAGCACACATTCTTGTAAAAAGGAACGGTTGTTGAGGCATTACGTTTTCTTTTTCGTGTGTGTGTGTGTTTGCATTAAAAAGTAAAGAAAAAACAAAAATAATAATGTAGAAATAGAAGCAGAAAAAAAAAACCGAGGAGCCCGCCGAGGAGTTTCGTTGAATCAGTCGTCTGTAAGGAGAACGAAACAAAGAGTGTAGAATTACAGCTTCCCAAGCAAACCCACCAACAGCGTTTTCGGTTGTTTGTTGGAGGCGTCGTGATGCGTAAGTACTCAAAATAACTCTTCGTATCTCACGGAAACGATTGCTAAGAAGCATTCGAAATGATGCACAGGAAAAACAAGTCGCTAGCGAAAGGTTGGGGGAAAAAACTATTGAGTTCCAGCTCCCAATTTCGATGGGACATAAAGCCAACAGTAGAGAAAAAAAAAAGATTGTCGTTGAATTCAAAGGGAAACGGCTACGTATTGGTTACGAAAGCTCCTGTCAGTGTGCTTGAGAGAAATTTGTTTTTCTCGAAGAGCACCTTTATGTCTTGTCGTACTCAGCCTTTATCATTTTGGCGATGGTCTGCAGCTGAATGATCGACGTTCCTTCGTAGATGGCCCCGATTTTCGCATCACGGTAGAAACGCTCGAGGCCAAAATCCTTCATGAAGCCGATGCCACCCGCCCACTCCACAGCACGACTCGCCGTCCTTTCGGCCACCACCGAAGCGTAATACTTCGCCATCGCCGCGTCCTGGATGAAAGTCTCGTGGTTCTGCTTCTTGCGGGCGGCGTTGTAAACCATGAGGCGGGCAGCGTGCAGCTGCAGCGCACACTCGGCGTACTGCATCTGCATGCCCTGGAAGTCGCCGATCGCTTGCCCAAACTGCTTTCGCTGAAAGAGGTAGGGCATAACGATGTCCAACGAGCCCTGCGCAACGCCGAGCATCTGCGCACCAATGCCGATGCGGCCTTCGTTGAGAATGTCGATGGCGATTCTATAACCTTTGCCCACCTCACCAATAACGTTCTCCTCCGGCACTTCGACGTTGTCAAAGCGCAACTCCGCCGTGGAGCTGGCGCGGATGCCGAGCTTATCCTCCGTCCGCACCACTGACACACCAGGCGACTCCGACGAGTGGACGACGAAACAGGTGATGCCCTTGTACCCCTTTGAGGAATCCACGGTGGCCATGACGAGGTAGATGCCAGCCCACGCGCCGTTGGTGACGTACAGCTTCGAGCCATTGATGACCCACTTCGAGCCTTTCTTCTCCGCACGCGCCTTCAGGGCGAAGGCGTCACTGCCGCTGCCTGACTCGGTAAGGCAGAAGCAACCCACCGTGTCGGTCGCCAGCTTCGGCAGGTACTTCTTACGTTGAGCGTTGGTGGCAAAGTTGAAGAAGACGTTGTTCACCAGCGTGTTCTGCACATCTACCGTGACGGAGAGCGCCGGATCGTGGCGGGCAAGTTCCTCGACGGCCAAAATGCTCGAAAAGAAGCTCATACCACCACCTTCCAGGTCCGCTGGGGTTCCAATGCCCATGAGACCGGCTGCGAAGGTCTCCTTCAGCAACTCAGGGTCCATCTTGCCTTCCTGATCCATCTTCAGCGACTTGGGTGCCACGCGTTGCAAGCCAAAGGAACGTACTGTATCGACCAACATCTTTTCATCGCTCGTCAGGTACGTCAGCGGGTTGGGCGGCCGCTCACTACCTGCGGCACCGCAGAGGGCTACGGAGGTGCGTTGCATCAGCGGCTTGCAGACAAGGCGGAGCATTGTGTGCGTGTAAACTATAGTTCAAGGACTAAGGTGAGTAAAGGTGACAACAACGTAAATCGGCGGAGGGAGTCGAACGGGTTGGTGTTGTGCCTCTAGCACGTAGCCGAAATTGGAGAGGTGGAGACAGGGCGAGCGAAGAGAGAGGTCAATGTTGAAATGAACGGATATGAACAAGAAGACACCCCTATCTATAAGGCAGACGGTGCACAACCCATCACTTATTATCCGAAGCACTTGAAGGTAGATAAAAACGAGAGACCTCTTCACTCTTAAAGACTGCGTGTTGCTCTGGTGAAAAAGAGAATCCACCTTTTGAAAAGAGCACCGGTGACACCCATCAACTGTTTTCACAGTACACCAATTTAATTGCAAGCTAATAGAAAACTTTAAATTGGAGAAACGAATTGTCTACAGTAACCTGAAATATCCTTTAAATACAAACAAGAGCACCTCCGTACACCACAGTAGAGTTTAAGCAAAGTTGGTAAAGAGAGAACAGACAATTAAGGCGAGCGAGAACACTTGTAAAACGCAAGTGGGGAGAGCAATATAAACTTAGAGTTAGTAAAGTGTGGAAGAGAAACATAAACGACGACAACACTTCAAAAAAAAAAAAAAAGGCAAGGAAGAGCCACGATTACAGAGAGCCAGTATAGCAGCAACAAACAGCTATGCTAATCTATGAAAGATAAGGAGAAACAAACGAACAACAAAACAAAAAAACGGCTCCCTTAGGATTTACTGGGGCAATAGGGCGAAGGTGCACAAATGAAAACACCAACGGACTCACACACATGCGGGCACACGTCGTGATCAGCACAGGGGCACACACACACAAACAAAAAAAAAAGGCACAGCAAACACTACCATAAAACAAAAAGTCGTTCCCTCTAACCTGACTTTTCAGGATGCAGCGGGACGACAGTCACGGTCGTAAACGACGTAGACATTGGTCGCATGGTCTTCGTGCTCACGGCAAACCCCTCCCCGTCATTGGCCAGCAGTCCGGTCGTCTTCGGCTCCTCTACCCCCACCGCATCGTCCTCAATGCTCTCTATCATCAACTCTGTATGTCGCCGGTCCTCTGAGCCCCATGGACCGAACTTCCTGCCGTAGCGCCACTCCGCAAACAGCACCAGCAACATCGCCAGAAAAACGGTCAGGCCGTTGATCATAAACGGAATGCCGCTCCAAATCGACGAGACACCAAACTTGATCGTCGCCCACCCTAATAAAGTACCGTAAACAACGGCCACGACCACCTCAGCTGTGTTTGTGAGAGTGCTGACAGCGCCCAGCGTCACACCGGAAATGCCACACGCAGACGTCAGGGCCGAAATGCGCGCGTTAAACACCGACGGCGCAATTAAGCTGCAACCCAGGAAGAACGCGCACGACGCAAAGTGCCACAAACTAAAGCACAGCGACAAGCTCATGACGCAGGCCGACATGACAAATAGCGAGGCTAGCAGCGCCGGGTACACGCAGCGGCGGCGCACCGCAAACGGGAGCGCCACGAGCTGCGCCAAGGACATAGTGAACGCCATCAAACTCAGTACACAGCTAATAGACGACAGCCCCGCAGTGGTGCGGTACGAAATGAAGTAGACAATCATGAGGTGGTCATTCATGTTCGCCATCCGCACCGTGGAGCAGGCGATGCAGATGAAGAGCAGATAGCGGTCTGCCACTATGAGGCGCAGCGCACGGTAAAACTCCTCGCGGCTCACCGCGTCCTTCTTCCCCCGCTGCCGCGTCTCCTCAGCACGTGCTGCGAGTGCCTGTTGCACCGACGGCGGCTCCGGCGAGCGCACCACGGTGTACAGCGCCACACCCGACAAGAAAACCGACAGTAGGAGTGAAGCGGTACGGGAATACAATGTGTTCAGCAGACCACACAGCAACGTGGCGGTGAGGTTAACTACACCGAAGCTGCCACTGAGGTAGGCGTACGACTCAACCAGAGCGGCGTCGCGCAGAAAATCGGAGAAGTAGGCTAACATGATCGTCGTAGGAATTGACAGCGCCGCGGTGCGGGCGAACAACAGCAGGTACACGTTAGACGTGTAGTCCGCTGCGAGAACGGCGAGGACGGACAGAAAGAAGTACAGCGTCCACGGCCGCATGAGGGCCATTCGACCCACAAAATCAGAGAAGAAACCACCGGCGACACTGAAAACAGCGCCGCATACGGCGTTCGTGCTCATGAAGATGCCCAGCCACCGAGCAGCGTCGTGGGGGCTGATGTCACGTGTAATTAGCGGAATGCAAATTTGCTGAATGTTGTAACTGCCCGAGATGGCACCCCACAGTACACACATGCGCGCCACGTGCCACACCGTTTCGCGAGGCAGAGACTCCATTGAGAGAAAAGAGAGAGTTCAGGGGTACACTCTTATTTAGTTAAACGTAAACTGAAAATGCGATGGGAAGTTCCAAAGTGAAGGTTAGCAATGAAGTAACACGCGAAAGGAAAAGAAGCACCTTACAAATTGCAAGAGAAAAGGGCGGTGGCTGAAAGTTAAACTTCTACGGGGAGAGAGAAAAGGAAAAGGAGAAGAGAGGCAGCACGCTAACTCATTTGCGGGGACTTTTTGCTGAAAAAGTGAAAAAGGAGAAACTAAGCGCTAATACGCAGTCTATGTGAAAAAAGGAAAGAAATATATATATATATATGTATGTGAGGAGTAAGGTAGATAAGAAGACGAGAGGTTGCTGCAGAGTGCAGCGCTTGAGCTCGATGATGGTGCGAGTGTGTAGCGTAGCTAGCTGGAAAGACTCTATTTAGTAACAAACACGAGGACAGCAAGTGTTTTGACGGGGCAGATACTAGAATCTGCAGCTGAAACGTAGTTCCGTAGTGAAAACAAACCGTTGTCAACCGAAACAGTCAGACAAACCAACAACGACAAAAAGGTGATGATGATTAGGAAAAAGAGGGAGCATTGGGGAAAATGGGCTTTTGTGTGAAGAGCCTCCACATGTTCGATTGCAGGTGTGTGACCCCTTAAGTCAAACACATCTGTAGTTTGCTTTTTAAACCTCAATAATTTTTTTTTCTGGGGGAGGGGAGGGCAGCTGAAACGCGCTGCTTCCGTACTTCTATTAATTCCACGGCGACAGAACACCACTCGAGAAACACTCGTGGTTACTATGCTATTCTTATCGTGCGTAAAAAATATCGGGAGGTTTTCCTTTTGATCTCAGCAACACTCATTACTTTGGGACTACCGGCTGCAGCGCAACCTTTTAAAATGGATGGACAGCCGGCTGTATTTGACCCTCGAAAGAAAAATAAATAGATCGCTTATCCAGGTGACAAGAGATCCAGTCATTGTTGTGTTTAGGGCGGAAGTGAGCATGATACACGTCCTCCTGGCATACAGTGAAAACACTTCAGCGTGCGAAACGCCACGAAGCAGCCTTGGAAACAAAAGAAAAACTGGAGCAGACGTAATTACGCTCACAAGCCAGAACGTGTAACGGGTGAAAGGAAAAAAACAACAACAGTAATAAGAAGCACATGAAATCTGACGAGCGGCTATTTCGAAAGAGAAGTAGAGAAAAAAAAAAAAATGACCGTTTTGTGATGTTAGCTGCTGCATCTCCCACAGCTGATACACTGAGTGGAGGCAGAAAGTCGACGTAGTAAAAGAGATTGGCATTTCAGACGTACTAACTCGAAGGAAGATAGAGGGTTTGTGTAGAAGAATTTTACTCAAAACACTACCATTCCGTCGGAGGTTGAATGCGCATCTGACGCGCCTAGACTCTTAGAAAAGCGCTTAAAAGAAACGAGGGTAAAGAAGAAAACAGGAAAGGGCGACGGAAGATAACGAAGAGCGAGCTTAGATAAATAAACAAAAACATAGAGAAAGAAAGAAGAGTGCTTTTGAGTATCTTAAGAGAGAAAACGGTAAAAGAACTAAAACGAACTTCATTCGTTCCAAAAACTACCGTTTTTGGTTTGCGGATGTTTTCTCAGTTGTCAAGCTGATTAAACGGGTGATTAAGTCAAACTAGACAAGAGAATCAATGTGCTATAGCTTCGACGTATTCTTCCGCTTCAGCGAAACAACAAAACCACCACAGCCGACGCGTTCAATCATGTAGCAAGTGTTCTCCACCTTGAAGCGGGCCTTGAAGTGCTCGCGGACGTACGCCTTCACCCGCTCCGCCGCGCTGGAGCGGAGCAAGAGGATGATGCACCCGCCAAAGCCACCGCCCATCATGCGACCCCCCGCGACGTCCTTGTCGTGGTTGATCAGCTCTTGGATGTAGTCTAGCTCCGGGGTGGTGATCTTCATCAAGTCGCGCATACCGGCGTGGCCGGCGTTGAGGATCTCGCCCGCCGCCTTCACGCGCGCCACGTGCGAGAGGCGCGCTTTCGGGTCGTTGATCTTGCGGAACTCGAGGGTGCGGAGCTGTTCCATCAGTTGGTAAGAGCCACGTTCGAACTCGCCGGGTGTCATGAGGGGCTTGAACTCCGCCATAAACTTCTCCACGTCGCCGTCGAAGTTGTAGTCGGCCGGGTTGCGCACCATGAGGGAGAAGGAGTACGGCTTGCCAGGAAAGCGGTACTCGCCGATTTTTTTCTGCGAGTTCTCCTGATCGCTGCGGACGGCGTTGTAGGTGGAGGCGGTTCCGCCAAGAAGGTCGTGCTTGATCATCGAGTCGATCAGCATCCAGCAGTATTCGCCGTTGCCGAGCAGAGGGGTCAGATCAATCGACTCGAAGGTGAGCTTCTTGCAGTCCAGGAACATGAATTTGTCTGTTTCGGCCAGGGCGGAGATGAACTGGTCCATTATGCCGACGTTGACGCCGCAGTACTCCGTTTCGATGCGGCGCGCTTCCTTCGCCAGTTCCACCAGATCCTGCCGGGGTAGCGCCGGCACAACGGCGTAACGGCGGCCAGGAGTAATTGGGGTTTGCAGGTAGTCTTTCCTGATGAGGGCATTTATGGCATGGATGAGGGCCACGCCAAACGCAGCCGAAGCACTCATGCCCGCCCCCATCGCGAGGGTTCCGTGCACCACCATGCAGACGCCACGCAGAGCCGGGTGGGAAATGTCAGCACCGAGGCGTTGCAGCCGCAGCGTCACCGCGCCGCGCACAAACGTCGTCCACGCCTTATTGTGCTTGTCGCCACCGACGCTGTCCATGTCGAAGTGCTCCTTATTGTACGTCGCGTAGAAGCGCAGCCGCGGCTTCGCCTCCGCCGCCAGGTGTTTCACACGGCCAACGAGAATGTGCGTGCCCTCGAGCACAGCAGCCGGGCAGACCCAGCCTTCCATGTAGTCGACGTGTTCCCCAATGAGATTTATGCGGCCAGGGGCGAAGGTGAAGAGAAGCCACTCCACATCAGTGTCGTTCTTGACTCGGAATTCCTTGCAGAAGATCGGCTGCAGCTCACCAATGGTGCTGTCCAGCCTCTCGTCCGAGTAGCTTTCCGCAGGCATCTTAGTTGCGTGCAATGTCTTGATCCTGCGAATTACAAGATGAATACGGCTTAAAACAGTGAGAAAAGTAGGTAGAAAGAATTGAGTCAAAAGACTGTTCGCGCGTTTACGTTTTGATAGACTTCAGTGATCTAGTTCAAGGAGCTTCCTCCAGGGCAACGTAGAAAACGCGCAATACAGAAAAAAAGGGAAATGATAGAAAGAGGGTTTTTTTTTTGGTGAAGGGCGGAGGGAAATAAACTGAGAGGCACCACATTAAACGGAGAAAGGTAGTGCCACCTTTTTCCTTTTCTTCTAGTGAGTAGCGGGTGCACAAAAGGTAGCTTCACAATAAGGACGCACACTCGCACAGCCGACGCCCACAGCGTAGGAATTCTTACCTTTGGCTGACATTTCAAATTACTTGGCTGCTTTCTAGAATTCAACAAGGAAGTAGCCAAAAGCGATGCCCCTTTGGCGTCGAGCAGTGAAACCAACAAACACAACACATAAACAAACAAGACCACACGAAAAACATCGTGAAAATGTAGCCCTGTGAAAACGGAAAACTTTATTTCTCTTTCATCTGCTCCTCCTGCAAGTAAGCTGCAAAGACCCCCCCCCACTGCAACCACCAGATCGCGGTGTCCGTCCGCTTCGCACTTGCCACTACTTACATCGACATCGTGATGAGCGCAAGCGACACAATCCACAGTGCCACGCAACGCTGTGCGGTAGGGGAAAGAACCGTGCGTACGGTTTGAGGCACTCCGTCAACAGTGCTTCCCACCAAAACACGCAGCAGCCACAGCTTATTGTCTGCGTAGAGGTTGTAGTCGTCTCGAATTAGCACCATCTGTGCAATTATGAAGGGAAGGAACGTTGGGACAAACGAAAAACTGCAGTGAAGAAAATCCGCGGCGCGCAAGATAAGTTAGTGCAGGGATAAAGCGTTTCGCCGCGTCATAAATGACCCACTGCGCAAAGATAAACACAAAGACCATTCCGGCCGTGGTGCCGTAAAGCGCACTGGGGGCTACGAAAAAGGTGCCAGAGATAAACACAAACGACGCATTGGGTCCAGTCAAAGTTGTGGTTGTAATGCGTGGCGTAGCTGTTTCCTCAAAGTATCTGGAACGCCAGAATAAGCAGTAGAAGCAGCCGTTCATATGACAAAGAGCTGGTATAACTAACGTCAAAAGACGGGCCAGAGAGATGGGGAGCTGAAAAGGTACTGGGTATTTCCCGCCCTTTGGGGAAACAGGTGTGGGAGTGGAGTAGCCACGACGGTACGAAGTAGGCGAATAGGAGGAATTTGACGAGGCTTCTGCGGTACGAGTCACCTGAGTCGCAGAAGCCTCGTCATACACCTTTCAATCACATGTAGTACTGCACGCATCTGCAACCTGTCTCATGTGAAGAGGAAATGTAAAAATGCAAAGTGAACCAGTGTGGCAGTTTCCAGTGGTTGCGGTAGTCACAATTCCCAATTACTCTATCGGTGGCAAACATCCAAGTGAAAGGGGAAGGAAGGGGGAGGCAGAACGAAAAGCGAGAGGCGATTGAATTGTTACGGACATCTAAAGGAACATCCAGCTAACACTTCGTCATTTTGTCCGGTTGTTCCCTGCTGCAAAAGAGTGGTTGTAAAACGCATATTGAGCCTTCTTTGACGCCCATAAGAAAAAGCAAAAAAGACTATAATCACGCTGCTTTCTTCGCTTGGGCTCGAGTGCTTTGTCTTCGTTCTTGCATTGCGCTTCTATTATATGTGACAGCTGCGTCTATAAACAACGAAAACACATGAAGCATAGGAAAAAGAAAAAAAAAAAACAACAGCAACACACAGACAACTTTAAATAGTGCTCTTTAGCGGTGAGATATTCCGCAGGGCATTCGCTGCACTCACCACGTGCTGTGGGCGGTACGCATCCACACCTAACTTCAGCTTCTGCACTCCGTGCATAAGTTGCTCAATCACCTGAGCAGCACGATGCAATTCCTGAGACTTTTTTTCTGCATCCGTCCGTGCCAGCAGCAACTGATCTTGTGTTTCGCGTAGGTGATTTGCAAGCTGGACGGCTGCTGCGTGCGGCAGCCCTGCGCAGGTGCTACACCGCAGCGGGGATGACGACAGCTGCTGCTGTGACAAAGGCAAACTGTGCAGTTCGTCCTGTCGCACTTCCCGCTTTAACGACGCTGCTTGTAAACGCTGTCGAACATCACGAAGTTCGCCATTCGCATCACTCAATTGCTGTCGCAGTGCCGCATTCCACTCTTTGAGTTGTGCATTCATATCTTCGAGATGCGCTACACGTTCTTCTCGAAAGCGCTCCTGGTCGCTGCGTGTCGTCGCCAGCTGTCGGGAGCTGTGTATGTGCTGCAGGACTTCCTGCGAGAGCTGCGCAATGCGCACATCGCGCTCTTCAAGTGCCTGCGTGTAAACAGCGCACAGTTCTTTTTGACGCCTCTCCAATGCCTGTTCCACACGTTTAACTGCCCCCGCATTTTCTCGCAGAAACTCTTTGATTTGGGCACCCTGCGCTTGACTCTGCTGCCACAGCTGTTGCTTCAAAGCCTCCTTTTCTGCACCTACGCGATCTAGCTCGCCTACGTGGAGCTTCTTTGTGTCCATGAGCTCCAGCTCCAACTCTTGAACTCGCCGCCTCAGTTGTGCAACCTCTTTCTTGTGGGCTTCTTCCTTAATCGCAGAGATATTATGATCCACTTCCTCGGCGGTTGACTTTGGCAGTGGTTGTTGCTTTTCCTTTTGTATACTGTTCTCTTTTTCCTGTTGCCGCACAGCCGCGCGAGCATCTTCCAGCGCTTGAATGTGCTTCAGACATTTCTCCTCCGCTTCCAGGCGTTTGAGCCGTTCTTGCCGCAACTCCTGCTGCAACTTCGAAACGCTGCGCTCGTCATCGTTCCGTAACGCAGCAGAGCCTTCTTGCCAGTTCGTCGCCATTTTCAGTAACGTGTCAAGTTTCTCTTCCGGTGAAGCATTTAACGTGCCCTCCTTTATATAGGACGCAGCACCTGCTGCTTGCCCTTTTCCGTCTTGTAGCCGCGGCTGCTCGAACAAGTCCTTTACCGCCGCACTTGCGGTGGCTGCATGGAGATGTTTCGTGGCCTGCTGCTTGTCCACGGGAGTGGAGCAGGCTTGCAGTACGCCGTGACGTTGGGATGGTGCTTCCTGTTGGTGCTCGCCTAGGTGTTGAGCGGATTGCCGTCGTCTATTCAATTCCCTCTTCAATTGATGCTCTTTTTCAGCATTGTGCAGTGCTAAACGGGCAGTGGTTTCGTCCAAAAACAGAGCCGGCAGCGTCACCGTGGGTGGTGTGTGCCCGCCGTCATGAGAGGAGGAAGGAGACGCGCCGACATTATTCAAACTGTTCGGCCGTGTCAGTGGGCTTTCCCGAACGGCATTCACAAACCGGATGAACGGCGTAGTGCCGAAGATTTGCTCGTGCAGTGAGTGCCAGCGGTGAAGGTAAGTGCGATTCTCAACGCCGCAGAGAGCGCGGCATAAAACGCAGTACGCCTCGCGGTAAGAGAATGTGCTGCTTGATGGTGCAACGACATAGTAGCACTTGGACGCATCCGGCTGAGGTTCATCTGGGTGCGTCTCATCAACGACGAAGTAGAATATACTGCCACATGTCTCTGACGTGATCAGCTTGCCCACTTCCATTGCCCGTTTCTTCTGTGATCTTCT
Organism: Crithidia expoeki; assembly: GCA_900240875.1. NCBI lineage: Eukaryota > Euglenozoa > Kinetoplastea > Trypanosomatida > Trypanosomatidae > Crithidia > Crithidia expoeki. Next base: position 245,252 of record OESE01000190.1, read on the forward strand.
ATGGTACAATTCTATAAATGTGCAAAGTTGTCTTCTTGTGTGCACTTCCACACTTCGTGACGGAGAAGTAGGGCGGAGCGGTTGAATTAGGAAGAGCGAAAGTAACTTTTAGATCCAGGCGGGAAGTAACGCTTTTACGTAGCAGGAATAGCATATACTGTCATTTAATTCGATTTCACACCTATTCCGGCAGCGCGACTGTGCAACAGAGACACGCTATTAGAGCCCGACTTTTGTGAGGCTCATGAGTGGGGGACTGATGAACTCACAAGTAAAAAAAAAAAGCCGGAGTGTAACGTCTAGCCAGCTTTTCATTTGCACTTCACAAGAGTGAGAACACCTCCACATCAACAAAACAATTAGCTACACCTTTATGCGAAAAACAAACAATATTTTTGACTACTAAACACACACACATACAGAGTCCGTCTCTCTCGCTCAGCGATCACACTACACACTTGATGGCGGATGCGGTGAATGAGTAGGCAGTGTTTTTGCATCCAATTCTGGTGGCTTAAGCATGGCGATGGAGACACCGTAGCGCTTCGCTTCCAACTGCCGCACCTCCTTCGTCAGTGCCGGTTGTCCAGGTGCAGGGTTGTCAGATAGCGGATTAATTGACCCGCCCATCGCGTAGTTTAACAGCCGAACACCCAGCTGTCGACCACCGTTGCGCTCGTAATAGGCTTCCCGGCTGCCCAAGAAAGCCCACGGCATCGGTTGCATCGCAGTGTCCACAATGTCGGGGAAGTACGGTATGGTGTAGTTCTTCACCAAAAACGCCATCGGCCGATCTGCCTCGTACTTGCCTTTCTGCGACGACTTTCGCACCCCTACGTTTGGGCGGCGAAAGCACATATCCGCGCGGGGCACCACAAACTGCGACTGGAACAGGTACGGATTATCCAGTGCTTCAGGGCAGCGCATAATGTTGGCTTTTGGGTGCTTCGTAGGCACAACATGTCGTGGCCACCTCAGCGGGTTGCGCCATGGGCTGGTGGCATCGACATAGCGAAGCAGCGGCGTATTACGCAGTATCTTTACAACACGCTCGTATGCAACTTGTGTCACAGGGTCGTCAAAGACAACTGGAATAGATAACGACGGTGACAACGCTAGCGGGTTCGCCACCTCAGACGGGCTAGAGTTCAGATTCAATTGTACTTTATCAACAGACGGAAGAGTCGGTGCCTCGTTGCTCTTCCGCATGTTCGCACTGTTGTCGCTGTCTTGTTCTGTGGCAGTGGCAACTTTAGTGGTACCGGCCACTGCGAAGGTCGCTGACTCCTCGTCGGTGTACCGCAAATCTACGTCGTCTTCGACGGAACCTGTGCGACGATGCATAGATGCAATTTCCTCATGTTCGACATCGCCGTTGGCGCACTCATACACATCGTTGCTTTCGTGACCGTTGACGGTTTTCTTTGCTTCCCCAGAAAACCCCTCTGCGGGTGGATCGTTTTGGACTGAGGGTTGCTTGTCGCCAGTAGCGGTATCGACATTTATTGATTTGCTTAACACTTTCGCCGTCGCACCTTCGTACTCCGTGCGGTGAAGTTCCTCTAGCCACGCCTGCTTCTCGTCATCCACATACGACGGCGCGACCGCCAAGGGTCGAATGGTACTCAGCTCCTTCTGTGAAAAGAGGCGTGCCGAGAGCCGCCGCGCCTCCGTTAGCGTCAACCGCTCCGTCGGCAAGGCGTGCAGGCAATTCATGACCATGTCGTACCGCAACGTGTCGACACCGCCCATGTGGAAAGCGCTCGTGACAAGCACGGGGTGGTGAATGTCGTTGTACAGCAGCTCTTTACGAATGTCCTCCATGTGTACTGTGTGAATCGCGCGATCGTTGATCTGATCAGCTTTTGTGATGACAATTGTAAAGTTTGGCACCTCGCGCGACAAGAAACGCAGCAGGTCTACGTCCTGAACGTACACACCGTGCTTGTAGTGCACATCCATGCAGTAGTAGAGCATCTTGAGACTTGGCTGGCATCGGGCGAAGTTGCGGAGCAGCACAGCGTGTTGCAGCAATGTCGACCATGGCACCGACGTGCCGCCGTAGCCTGGCAGGTCCACCACGTTGAAAACGTCACCTACATTGAAGAAGTTCATCGCGTCACGTCGCAGCTGGCGGTTTGACCGCCCCACTTCACCAGAGGAACGGAACAGAGAGCGCAGGAGAGATGTTTTTCCGCACGTTTCCCGCCCGGCAAGAGCTACGAGTGGGGTGGCGGGGTTGCCGTCCGGAACGAAGCCGATGCTTGTGGCACTTGCAACATGACGGTGCCCACGCGCAAAGATCTGGTCCGCGAGCTGGCCAACCAAGAGGTCACGGCTGCTCGTCACTGTTTCGAGAGAGCGCTTCACCTCCGCCTCCTTGGCAGCAATATTTCGACCGCGTTGCTGGCGTCGCTGGCGCAGGCGGTACTTCAGCTGCTCCTGTGCCCCAATTTTTCTTTTGTGAACGCCGCGGCTGTTTGGGCTGTGCGTGGCAACGGAGTCTGTCAACGACATGTTGCACCGCCGCAGCAGCGAGCGAACCAACATAGTGGATTAGTCTATGAAACGACACTGCTTGTGTGTGTGCGTGTGTGTGAACTAGTGGGTTTTCGATGCGCAATCGCTGTGCAGTGACTCCCCCATCGAGGACAAAAGAGAAGGAAAGGAGAAGAAAGCGGTAGAACGTTGTCGCGCGTAGCAGTCCTCTGAGAACTCTTCGATCACAACAAAAATGCGCTGTTAATTACTAGATTAATAGACAGATTATGTGCATATACCTATATATATATATATATTTCCCTTTCTCAACGGCTGCTAAGGAAAAGCTAGCTTCAAGAAGGCGGCAGTTATTGTAAGCAAGAAATCAAAGAAGGTAGTGCGCAACCGATGGAAAGCAACATCTGTATTTCTTTAACGGCTTGTTAATTCAACACTAGTGGTGTTTTTACAAGAAGCAAAGTGAAAGAACTCGGTGGTACATCAGGGAAAAATGGGGGTATCTTAATGAGTCCTTTACGCAAACTCGATCGGGCTTGCACAGCTGTATTACACTCAAATAAAATTACCCTCAAGCGTGCGGCGGGCTCAGCTACTGGTTTACATTACATGTCAGTTTTTTTTTTTTTTCATCTCTAAAAGCCACTCGCACTTCATAACGCACCGAAGCAAACGTATTTTTTATCGTCCCAACGGCGCAGTCCGTTCGAGTAGCGATGGTGCAGAAGGTCAGGACACCGCTCCGGAGCCGCCGCCCACGGATCCATCTGCTCTATCCACTGCATCACCGCTGGGGCGGTACGCACAATATCCGTAAAACTGAACTCCTTTCCTGCCTGTGTAAACGACCGTTGTTGTATCTGTACAAAATCGTTCGCTGACGGCAAGAGAAAATAAGATGACCACAGGTACCACTCCAGCAGCACTAGCCACGTGTACTGCTCTGCGAGCTGCACAGCAAGAGTGGTAAAGTGTTGCACTTCGGCAGAAGCGGCTGCGGCATTGGACGCTGCCTCCGCGCGTTGCAGCGCCTGTCGGAGGCGCGACAGAAGATCCAGCGACGGTGACACTACTGAAGCTGCGGCGGCGGCGGTGTCGCGCAATACACGTGCCACGTGTGCAATGGCGAGCTGCACCGATACGTTTGTGCCGCTCGGTTTTCTCTGCAGTGTCGCAACGGGTGCAGCGGTAGAAGATGCGGCGTCAACAAGAGTCGATTTGAGCAGCGCGTGAAAGCCGCACAGGAAGTGTAGATGTTCGTCACTGTCAACTGTGATGGAGCTTTCCGCAGGCTGCGCCGTCGTCTCTTCTGTTGCTTTTCTGGTTGGAGTGGTAGTGGTGGAAGGTGATAGTGCTAAGGGTACTTCGGAAATGTCCCGATTGCCGCGAAGGCGGTGATCAACCAGGACGGCGGCTAGAGCGAAAAACGGTTGTGTAGCCAAGTCCAGTGCCAGCACCAGACAGGATGGAGCATTAGCGCTGACCAACACGGCACCGGCCACCTGATGAACATAGGCGTCCAACTGCTTTGCGCCTTCCAGACCGGGCAAAAATCGCAGCGCACGTCTTGTATGGTGCAGCGTCGCTGCAGACGTACCAGACGCCACGTCACTTGCCACCTCACTAACTGACTGCACAGACGTCTCGATACCCTCGTGTTTCAGGGTAGTGGTGGCCTTGCCGTCCATTGCGTTCAGCTCTTGCTGCGAGTCGGCCGGGCTGATGGAGCAGCCGTCGCTGACGGAGAGCTGTGACGATGTGTGCCGGCTGCGGCCGAACCCGTTGACACTCACGCGTGGCGTGGATAGAAGAGCGGACGACTCCCGCTGGATACTGCGCCGCATGGCCGCCGCCTCCACTGCGACGGCCTCCCTAACCCTACCCCACCCATCGCGGCGCTCGAAAGAGTGGCTGCGCGACACACGCAAATCGTCCACTGCCAAAGGCTCCTCTTCCACGGCCTCGGAGGACACCTCAACGCTGTCGCGTATCGGCACCGGCATGTGCGCAACGACATCGTGTGTTGCGGACCTCACCGCAGTGTACTTCGTCAGGACGGCGTTGTACGGCAGATCAATAAAAGAGGTGGGCCGAGGAGTGACACGGGACAGCGTGGCTGGGCGGTGGCATTCCAGGTAGCCTTCCCGAGAGACGCAGGTGCGGATGTGCTTGACCAGCGCACCGTCTGCGTCGTTGGCGATGTCGCCTTTCAGCCACTTACTCACAACCTCCTCCGCCATCGCTCTCTCCCCAACATTTGGTGACCCAGTCACCGCAGCACCAGTGTCAGGAGGGCAGGCCTGTCTGGCGCCAACCCCTTCCTTCAAAGTGACATCCGCCACCACACTGCGCACCCGCGGCACGAAGCAGTCGTACGCTGGTGCACCATCCAGTTGCTGCGTGTCGCACCGCTGCACGGCGGCCACCAGCGTCGTCCCCTCAACGCTGCACAGCGGCACCGTAGCGATGCTCCACCAATGAATGGTCGGCATTGCCGTGTCCGCGCTGCCTTTGGTTGTTGTTTTTCCACATGTGGCAGCACCGTCGCTAACCGCGTGATATTCTTCCACAATACGTGCAAGCCCCGCAACCTCTTTAACCCATTGAGGAAACGGGAGGAGCGGCTGCGATGATATGAAAACATGTCGAGAGAGGCTTACCAACGCTGCTGCTGCCGTCGTTGCCTCTGTCTGTGCCACCAGAAAAGTTTCGTGCGCGCGCAGCTGTGAGCGCACCAACTCTTCAACGACTAGCTTCCTTACGGCTTCTTCTCCGTTCTTCTGATCCCAGGCGGTACGCAGCAGCAGCGAGGTTTCGTGCGGCGACTGGAACCACGTCAACACTTCTCCGTGCCATTCACGCATGTACTCAGCAAATGTTGCCGGCACTGCATGTTGCCCGCGCTGCCGCAACTCCGCGTAGGCAACGAAAAAGAGCGTCAGACAGAGGGACTTGACGTGGTCATAGGCACGGCGCTGCAAAACCGACATGCCGGGGCTGTCCTTGAAGAGCTGTATTGTGTCCCGCAAGATAGTGCACTGTGCCGCGGCGAGGTAGTCCACTAGGCGCTGGGCGATGCTGATGCGTGCACGCGGCTCCGTGGCGCGAAGAGGCGGAATCAACAACTCTTCTTGCACCCAGTCCTCTCGTACACGTGTTGGAGTAGCGACGGCAGCAGTTGCCGTAGATTCGCTCTTCGCCGCGTATCCGTTGCCGACTGAACCTGCAGTGCCGTTGGTTGGCGGATTTGGGTTCACCTTCACTATCCGCTGCACCGGGCGGTAAATCCAGCAGCGGCGGCTAACCGGCGGAGGTGAGGCAGGCAAGTTGGTCCAGATGTCGTGAACAGCGCTACTGCTTTCCCTGTAGAGTCGCTCTAGTGAGGCGCGCAGTAGCGGCAGATGCGGCGCGACGTCTGCATCAAAGCTCAGTTTGTTCTCTGGATGCGCCTTCATGGTGCTGTACAAGACCTTTCTCTGCAATTCGGCCGGTAACGCAGCGCGCTTCTGTTGACACAGCAAACGTGCTCGGTGTCCGCGATAAACGGATTGAATAAGCGTGGCAGCAGCATGTTCAAAGCGGCGAATCACGACAAGAAAAACATCATCCTCCGCTTGCTGATCTGCATCGTAGGTGGGCAGACTGCGCTTCGCCGAACGTGCAGCAGCGCGCTTCTCTTTTGCCAGCACCTTTGCTGTGGACACGGAATCCACTGCATCGGCAGGAGTGTCCGGCCTACCAGCAGTAGCAGCAGCAGTACGTGCACCATCCTTCTCTACACCCTCCTCCTTGGTAGTGGCGCCCGCGGACGCCGAAGCAGCAGCAGCAGCTTTCGTGTTGCTTACACCGTTTCCACTACTATTACTGTTATTGTTGTTGCTGCTGCTGTTCGTTTCACGACGACGTTGCACCTGCGCCCAGTACTCCATCGCAAACGCAAAAGTGAACTTTTTCTTGCGCTCCAACTGGTCCTGCCTCAGTGTCCGCAGAGCCAGTCGCTGCGCTGCCTCGAAGTAAGGGCCGTAGGCCGCCAGTAGCCGCGCGTGGGTTAGCCGCGCCGTCTGAGCTCGGTAACTCACGAAGAGGATCGTGGGCAGCGGTACAGTTAAGCTCGCACTTTGCCCGGTCTTCGCCCGTTCGCGGCTCTCCACCACGGCGTCGTCGAGGGCTCGTGTCACCTGATCGAACATGGCCAGGTAGTCCGTCTGCACCGGGGGGAAAAATTCGATTCGGACAGCCGGGGCGACTTCCGCCGCGGCTGTACGCATCGCCTCACTGAAGCCCTGTACGGTGCCGCCGTAGTGCGACAGCGCAGATCGCACGTCTGCCGTCACATCGGCCGGCGACTTTTTGGTAGCGTTGCCTGATGACAACGCTTCCTCTGGCGTGCACGCGTAAGGGGTTCCTTCGTAAAAAAAAACAGTCGAGGTTGGAGCGGCGGCTTCGATAAAAAGGAGGAGGGGCGCCTGCGGAGAGAGCAGCTGCAGGTGGCGGAGGCACGACCCGACTTCGAAGACGGACGCGGCCTCGAGGTAGTGAAATGAGGGGAAAGACGAGAGGGGAGGCTTTCTGCTGCCATGTCTCATATTTACACGAGCGAAGTCCGTCGACAAGGGTCGTACGTGAAAGGTTCTACCGCCGTTGAGGGAGAGGGAAAGCGAGAGGGGCGGCGTGGTCGTCGGCGACGGCGCGTGGGCGGGTTTCCCGTTGGTGTTGTTATCATTCCTTTGGCTAATAAGGGAATAGAGGGCGTCGACGGCTTCCACCACTGCTGGCTTAACGTGCGCGATTGCAGCTGCACCTGAACGTTGCTGCGCTCCCTCTTTTCGCTGTTTCAGCCGCTGCTGCCCGCGCAGCGACTCCGCCAGAAAACCGATTGGGTCGCTAGGGTAATGGTGCAACAATGCCTCTAAACTGCTTCGCACAGGTCCACTGAGTGCGGATTCCATGTAAAGCGCAGCTTCTTTATCAGTGTCCAAGCTGAGGGCACATGTGCCTGCTTGCTCTTGACGTGTAGCCGTTGACATGAGGCACAGGACGCTGTTCAAAATTGGACAAGTAAAAAACACATAAATAAAAACGATTTGTTTTTGTCACGCAGTGATACTGGTTGCACGCAAGAGTACTTTCCGAAAAGTTGCGAATGAAAAAGGGAAGGCTAAGATAAGCGGTGTGGAGTGATTGAACGAGAATCAGAACAACAACGTGGAGCTGCTGAAAAATGCAGCAGCTTTAAACTAAAAAATGCAGATCGGCTTCTTTCACCTACGCGGTCACCCGAAAACGGCGTTTTTCTCCTTTGATCTAACAGCTTCTACCTCTCCAGAGATTCAACATTATTATCCGCTTGCCAAAAAAAAGGCACCGCACCTCATTTTCCATAGAAGTTGTTCCTTTGCTATCTAAAGCACTAGCAGGTAGACTTTATATGACTTGACATCCAGAAAGCGTGACCGAAATGCTGCTGACCCCCGACAGCCAAAGCTGAGGTATCCAATCGTAACGTAATCCTTACAGACACGACGTACTTAATGGTAAAGGTGAAAGGAACCACTTAGACAGCTTCCAGTGAAATGGGTCTTGAAAGCACCAACTAGCATATAATGCTTCACCGCTGCCGTTCAAATTGAAAGCAAAACGTAAAACGGCAAAAAAAAAAGATCTGTTAGCGGATCTTTGAAAAAGAAAGGCAAAGGACAGATGAGGCCCGTGCGCAACCACTGAAAATTCAACAACCGCGACACAAAATGGAACTAGGGACGAAGAAGACAAAAGAAAAACAAACGCCGCTTTCTTATGCAGGTGAGGAAACAATTTTTGAGGTACCGCATAGATGCATATATATATATATATATTTATTTATTTATGTCGGAAAGGTACAGAGGCTACAGAAAGAGAAAGGAAAGCAGGCACTTTCCTCAGATGAACAGAAGGAAGAAAGGAAAGCACACGCACGGGTGCAAAAAACAAGAAAGGTATTTGGTGATTGCCGCCTTTTGAAATACTGGTCCATTCGATGCTCCCAGCGCCGAAACAGAATCCCAAATCAATTTCAAATCAGGCTACCAAAAAAAAAAAAAGAAAGGAAGGCAAAAGCCTTGAGTCAATCGTTTTCACTTGTAAAGCGTGCTCTTTCCTGCCCAGGAAGTAACACCCCGTATGCAGCGCAGCGTAAAAGGGTGCAAAGCTCACATTAGTAACTTCCCCTCCTCCTAAAAAAAGGCGTTGCGAAACAGACTTCACAAAGCGGCTGATAAAGAAATAAAAAAAAAATCAACGACGAAGAAGACAAAGAAAACTGTGAGAGGAAAAACGAAGATGGGAAGCGGGCACATTCCGTTTCGTCCCCTGACTCTGTTCTCGACGGAGTACAGAGCCGCAAACGAGTTACGTGTACTTTTCTTCTTTTTTTTTTTAGTGCTCTCTTGTGTGACTAGCGATGACGTCTTAAGGAGAACAAAAAGAGAGAAACCGTCTAACGTCGTGCGGCCGAACCACTGTCCACCTTCGTTGGTGCAGAGTAGAGGTTGCGAAGGCATCCAACGAAAAGACGGAAACGAAAAAACGAAAGCCACGACAGTTCAGCAAATACTCAAAAAAAAAAAAAGAGAGCAAGCTAATTTATAGATCATGATTTTCATACCGCTGATCCCCGCCCCAAAATAGAAAAGCACCTTCGGTTTGGCAGGCCGCTCTTTTCATAGGTTGTCGGGGTTTCTGAGATGTCTAGGTGTTTAGTGAGGACAGAGTGCAGCACGCACGTTTACAAGAATTATTACAAAAAAAAAAAGAAAACGTTTGTAGTCACGTTTTGGAACAGTTGGCGGATTTACTCCACCATAAAAGCCAAGCATGTCCGTATCGCTCGCAAGGAGGACGATTCTCGTTGCTACCACATTGTGTCGAAAATCAGAAGAAAAGAAAGCGACCTCCGTGATACACTTCACATTATAACAGACAAGTACACAAAGCTGCTATGCGTTTGAAGTGGAGGCAGCAAATGTTCTTGCGGGGATAAACTCTTTTGTGTTTAATTAAGACTGTCTTTTTTTTTTATCCTTGCTGCAACGAAAGATCACGTGGGTGTGCATAATAGTGTGACACACGCATGTGTTACAAAAGAAATACACTAGAGCGGGAGCTCGTCGTCTTCGGAATGGTTGCCGCGCTGAGCCATGCGGCGCCCCTCACCCTCGAGGCCGTTCGCACCTATCGCTGGCTGCACCTCGGCCATTTCAGCCTCCACCGAGGCGTACTCCGCGTCGTCGTCCACCTCGTCCCCCTCCTGGCTGGAGGCGTCGCGCGAGTCGGCGCCGTTGCGGTCGCGGCGCTCCTCCCGCGCAGCTTCTGCGTCCTCGCCCGCCACCTGTAAGGCAGACCCCACCGGCACGGCTAAAATGGTGTTCTGCGGCATGCCGGGAGTAATATTTGTTGCGAATGAGTTTGCGAGGTTTGCGATGGAATTGTTCATCAGCATCGCCTCCCGCTCTTGCGCATCGTTGGGCACGGTGCCGAAGAAGCTGTACCGCGAGCGCATCGAGCCGTGAGCGGAGCCGCGACCCGAGCGGCGGGCGTTGCTGCCAGCCTCATCGCCTACGGCCCCGGCGCTGTCCATGTCGTCCTCCTCCCCGTCGTTGCCGTCCACGGACGGAAAATAGATGAAATGCGTCGCATACACGCTGATCAAGAGAGGGACCAGACAAAGCAAAAAGGTGAAGTACTGGTTGAAGGGAAAAATGTGGTTTGGCAAAATAGACCAGGCAAAGAGCGGCGAAAAGACGAACGGCACGAAGCAGCGCACCACACACGCTGTCGACTGCTGGATGCCGAACATAATGCCCACCTTGCCAGGTGGCGCTGTCATGGACACGACGAGCATGATGAGCCCAAATGACCAGCATTCCACTACCTTTCGCGCCATACCAAAGGCCATGGTGTAGAAAAAGCCGCCCGTTGGCGACATGGACGCAGCAACCGGTATAAAGCACGTCAGCAGGCCGTAGAGCGACTGCGCAATCTTCCATAGCAAAATCGGGCCACCCACCGTTCGAATCGTCTTGTCAAACAAGATGTTGGCGCACACTGCGGGTACGCTATTCACGAGCACCAGCTTCGAGATGGAGCGCGAATTCAGGTCGAGACCACCCGTTGCCCTCGGGGCGGCACACCACAGCGGAAATATCTGGGCAAACGCCATGTCGGAGCACGAGATGAGCATCGAGATTATCAGCACGCGGCGCAGCAGTGGGTCCTGCAAGGCTTGCTTGAACCCGAAGGAGTGGTGCGGTGTCGGCTGGGTTACGGGGTCCGCGCTGACGGCCACAGTGTCGGGCTTTGGGGTTGCCGTGCCGGTTTTGTCCGCCGCTGCCGTCTCGCCCGTTGTGATCGTCACCTCCGCCGCCTCATCGCAGGGAAGCTTCGGCTGGATGATGTTCAGCAGAGGCCCTATGTACTTCACCAGTCCTGGAGGCAGCACCTCACGCAGCGGTCGGGCTGCCTTGTTGCTCTCACGCAAAAACAAGCTGCTAATCACGACGGAGAAGAGGTTGTACAGCGCCACAACAAAGCTGGGCAGGAAGGCGGGATGGCGCCCCCAGAAGCCCGTCTCAGAAAACCCCAAGTTCCCCGCCGGGTCGTAGAAGAAGCCGCCGATGGCGGGACCGAAGAGGGTGCCGATACCCCAAGTAAGGCTCACCAGTGCCAGCCCCTTGGCACGGTTCGTCGAGTCGGTCAAATCATTAATCATTGTCTTGGCGATAATGGAGCATCCAGCCACCAAACCGTGGGCAAAACGCCAGAAACACATGGTCCAAATGCTGCTACTGAAACCAAAGAAGAACATACTTATGGCACATCCCGTGACGCCAACGTTGATGCCAATCACGCGACCCACCTTGTCGCTGATGGAGCTCCACATCTTGCCACTCAACACCTGACCCAACATGAAGAGTCCGACGGGGAGACCGGCGACATAGCCGACCCGTTCAACTTGCCAATGTTGGAGGTAAGCCACAAAGGAGGGGGTGAAGGGAATAAGGACGGTGGAGCAGATGCTCTCTGTGAGCAGCACAATGCACAGAATCGACAACTGGCTCCATGGCAGCGGGGTGTCCTTTGTGGGGGCTCGCTGTGTCTGCGAAGAAGGACGTGGTTTGGAGGTGTCCGCAACACCAGCCTTGGCGGCCTCGGTTTTCTGCTTTTGGCCAGCCATCACCCAACACAAAAATGGGGGAAAAAGCAGACAATTTCCGGCGGCACAGTAAACGCTTTAACACACACACACACACATATATATATATATATATATATATATACGTATATGTGTGTGAAGAAACGAGTAAACCGATGTGATGAACAGGGCACGTCGGAAATGAAGAGCGAGGAGTGTCAGCGTCTGGTGTCGACGGTGTGGATGTCGGGGAAACAACTGAAAATGAGTCGGGTGTACCTAGATGGCACGTCAAAGACAAAAAAAAAAACAACTATTTTGTTGTTAAGGATGTCCACAAAACAGCAACGGTGAAATGAAATTGGTGCACACAATACAACCGCAATGAAGTTTAAAGTGATTTACACTACAACACGTGAAGTGGAGAAAAGCGATAAAGACAAACGACGTTTTGTGCTTCACTACACTGAAGTGTTTGTTAATTGAAAACCGTGGGAAAAGGGAAGGGCAGAAGGAGACAAGAAGTTACGAAAGTGCCTGCAGAAAGACTACTCCGTAGTCCTGATGCCTTCAAATCACCTTAAAAAAATACAATGGCGTTGTGTTTTGCTTTTCGCTATCAAGAAATTTGAAGGCTCAAATTGCACTTTTCCAGAGAAGGAAGGCACGCAGAATCCGCCCTCGAGGGTCTTTCGTTGTTGCGTATTGGCATTAATTTTGTCGTTGATAGTTAATCGCGTAGAGCGCAAAGAGGGCAGTACAAAAAGCAGTTGTGAAGAATGAGTGGGGAGCAAAGATAATTATTGTTTTAGTCAGAAATAAAAACAGTGAAAGAGAAAATCAAGGAGAGGAGCCAATTGGGCTGTTGTCGTGTTCGGAGCACTGAGCACGCATCGCCACCCGTTTCCGTTGGACGAAAGCGAGAAGAATAGAATCCGTTACAAGGAAAACGAGGAGAACACAACACAACACACCAAGTGTAATCGGGCGCCACACACACCTTGACTCGAATTTGGTCGACGTTGCGTTTGCGGCTATAGAAAAGGGAGAAGACGACTCAGTGGTTGCCACACCTGCTGCGTTTGCAACAGACCAGTACTGCTGAGCAGCGTTTAAAGTAAGCGCCGAAGAAGTTTCCGGAAGCCAGGAGGAAAAGTTCACAGATCCGCAGACTGCGTCACCTCCCAAAAGCGCGGGAGGAAATGTAACCTTTGAGGATGCCGACGGTACGAGCTTTCGTAAAAAGTAATTTGCGGTTAGTGCACCTGAGCAAGCAATGTCTGCGCAGTCAGAGACAAAATCCGGCAATGTTGGAAAAGTGCACAAAGCCATGTTTTTTTTTTTTTTGGTGAGTGTTGAAAGTGTGGTCGACAAAATACAAGTAGGACCTATAGGATGTCTGTCAAAATGCGGTGGCGTGTCTTGATGCCGTTTAGGCGAAACAAAACACACATACATAGAAAAAAAAACGGAAAATTGAGAAAGAGAAGGAGAAGAGCGTCAGCGGGATACAAAGGAGGTAAAAGCTTGTTCAGGTGTGTGACACAAGGTTGGGTGCAGCGCGCAGCAACAGGTCTTGAAACGTGCTTTCCAACCAGAGGCATCTATGCGAGGGACTCACGTAACGAGCTTTTTCACGTCATTGCTCTCTCTTGATGTTTGTAACAGAGGTTTTATATGAAACCACAAGGGTGACGAGCAATGGAATGTACGTTGGCTTTCCAAGAGCGAGAGAGACCCGGCAGACTCAAACGGAAAAACGAGCTGAAGAAAGTAAAAGGAATGCCCTTTTGCATTCTTCTACGTGCACCCATCTTCTCTTGACTGTTGCAGAGAGCGTAGTGCCATCCGCGGATGTTTACAAAATGTCTCCTAGTTGTGAACTCTGTTAGCTTCAACAACAACAAAAAGCTCAAGTGTGTCTGTCGAGCCGCGCTGAAGGTTCCAACAAAAAGAATACATACAGGCTTGTTGGTGCCGCGATCAAGCGCTGAACCCAAAGGTGTGGGGCGAAGGGGAAAAGAAACAAAGAAACAAAAAAGGCTGTGGAGGACAAATAAAAAGGGTTGTAAAGCTAATTTTTAAAGGGATGGGCTGATCAAAAAAAAAAAAAAGAAAGGTGGTAAGAAATCCGATGGTGGTGTTGGTCCCGAATACAACTGTAAGAGATTACTACACACGCACAAAAGAAAAGGTTCGAGGGGGGCCTAACCAACATGCAGTGAGGATGGGGGTCCCTTGACTAGTAGAAACGCAACACTGCATTTGCATTGCGTTTCGAAGGGACAGCAGTCGTAACGGCTCCAATAAGTAACCAGGCAACATGTGTCTTACTCTACATCACACGAAACGTATCAAAAAAAAAAACACTGATAATAAAATTGCAATGCAAATGACGTATGGGAAAACAAGAGTAAGGTGACACAACTTCTTCAGCGTGAGGATCGCCAAGCACAACCAAAAACAACGTCAAACATGCGAAGAGAAAGAAGGAAACGGAAAAACGAGCTGCCTACTGACGACAAGAGCCAAACTGGTGTTCTTTTGTTTTTGGAAACTGCTTTTTGGTCATCCTGTAAGCAAAATGGGTGACGACAAGCCACGTTGAACATTTCAAACAGCACGGAAACAGCACTCAAGAACTTGCAACACGGAGAGCTGAGCAAAAAAAAAAAAATCCAAGTGTTTTGTGTTGACTGTCTCGGAAAACTACAGTCTGCCTATTACGACTTTTGAAAAGAAAGATGAAAACGATAAAAAAAGGGATGAGTAAGGAACGAGGAAAGAGAAGTCGTAAGATCCAACCCTCTGCTCGAACCCTATATTAGGAGGGAAAAAGAGTGCAACTAACGTTGTCAGCGACAGCAATAACGAACTCACCCAAGGTTTTTCCTTTTTCTTAACGCATTGAATATATTAGCAATTCAGATGCCCACGTGTGATGAGAATGTCCGGCTCTTGTCACGTAGTGAAATACCGAAGCAAAGGGAAAAACAAACAAACCGCGTGGAATGAGCCAGCGCTTTCACAGCGGAAGCAGATGATGAACACCGGATATCACACACACACACACACAGAAATAAAAAAATACGGCAACGATAATTACATTAAAGGACCACAACGTGCAGTCAGCCTGTGTAAAGGACTATGGCGCAAATATTATGGAATCACTTGGTGGAACACACACAATGCTAATGAAGTCACTTTCAAATAGGGATATCGTTGATCTCCGCAAAGTCACAAGCAACACTGTTGCCATCAGCCGTTTGCATCACCTCGTTCTGCGAGTAGATGGAGGGCGTAGCCTGAATCAGATCCTCCGGATCCACGACAGGGACAGGCATCAGTGGGACAACAACATCAGACACGTAACTCTGGTGCAAGTTTGGACGACGGATCACATCAATCCCCCGCAGACCACGTGACTTTGGTGTCGCATCGTCGTCCGATGCGTTGATGTAGGCCCGCCCGTTGCGCTCCCGCAACACCATCGGCGCAATCGGTGGTTCCTCCTTCGGCGGCACGCTCGTAACGCAGCAGTAGATCAGGATAGCAAAGAGTATGACCAGAATCACCACCGCGACGATGAGAAAGATGACCCACCAATGCTCCTGCACCCACGTCAACTCCTTGTAGCCCAGAACGAAAGAGGGCTGCGTCGCCTTGAATGTCTCCGGAGGGTCGCCGAGGTTCCTCTGCGCCTCGCAAAAGATAACAAACTTTGAAAGGGGAAGGTAAAAGTTCGACGGTGTCACAGCGGGGACGTTGACGAGCTTCGGATCAGTCGAACCGTCAACGGTGTTGACGAGTGTGTAATTCTGACCGGCCGGATTCGGCTTCCTGTCGTCCCAGTGAAAGCCCGTGGCGTACGGAACTGTACCGGGCTGGCTACCTCCGTCCGTGAACTCGTGGAACACACCCTGGCCAAGGTAGAGGCCAGGCTGGTTTCCAAAACCAGTGGCGACGTTGCGTGTGAACAGCCCCCACTGGATCGTGAAGGCACAAAAGTACGGGCTTGGCATACTCACTGCCGCATCCCGGTAGGGTCCGTTCGTGTAAACGCACAAGGTGTTGGCGGCCGTCTTCTTCGCGGAGATCGAGGAGTATGTGGAGTAGTTTACCGAGTCGGTGAAGCTACGTTGTACCAGCACTTGTAGCCGCTTCATGCGTGGCAACGACTCGGCGCTGATCAGGTTCATCCCGTTGGCCATGCACGTCGTCATTGCACCATCGAACGTCCTAGCCGCCGTGCCGTCTGTGTACAGCGTGTCAGCCACTTCGTTGTAGTTGACCCTGATGTTGGGCACTGGATCTAGATCCGCCATAACAACAACAGTGCTCAGCAAGAGGAACGCAAGCACCACGTAAGCGGTGCACCGTGACGTGTTTCTTGCCACCGTCATAGTTCTTTTCAGGTTGTAGCACAGCATCTTTTTTTGTTGTTGTTGTTCAACAAATCGAACTCAAATAAGTGCTGTGCGCTTTTTTTTTAGGGAAGCTGCGTACTCACTCGGATTTAAAGCTGAATAAGGCCGAAGGAGGATTCACAAAAAAAAAAAGCAACATGGATCAGCAGTTTTTTGGCGTACTTAAGACGGGACTTTGGTCTTTTTTTTTTTTTTATTCACAAGAACTTGCGGAAATTCGCAGGTAAAATGCCTTCCGTTACTGTAACGTTTTTTTTTGAAGTTGCAGTCGTCTGAAAGTAAACAAGCACAAAAGAAAAACGACGGTATGGTAGCAATATCCAGCGGAGTGAGAAATGGAGTGGTGCGTGCACGGGGCAAAAACAAGTTTGTCATCAACCAAAAAGAGAAAAAAAGGAGTGAAAAGGAGAAGTTGTGAGGGGGCCCATACTAGGATAGAATAAACACAAATAGACACCCGCACATGTACACCAAGGTAGATGATGGGTAGGCGCGGCTAAGGTTACCCACCCCCTGAAGTTAGTGTTTGAGTGTTTAAACCTCTTGTACTTTCTCCGTCCACTACGAAGGGTGTTGATGCATTAGGAGAGGTCCTGCTAGCAAAACGCTTCTCGAAGCGAAAAAAGAAAGAACAGATTTGGTGTTCGTTCGTACGTGTCGATTAGAGAGAGTAGTTCGTAATCACAGGTTTGTGACGGCGTTACAAACGGCTCTTTTTGGTGGTTAACAGGAGTCATTAGTGGACAGTGTATTGCCTTGCCCCAGTTGCTTGCCGCAGTCTTCTTTGTTTTTCTTTTCTTTTTATAGTCGAAAACGAGACCTTCGCGAAAGGGGGAAAAGAGAAAAACCGAACAGCTTGCCGCCAGAAAAAAGTATCAAAGCCATTTGCACAAAGAAGCGGAAAGCTGAACCATCTGAAGTCAAAAAAAAAAAAACGAAGAGGAGAACAGACCAAGTGAAGAAAACGCAAGTGAACAAGATATCAGAAGCATACAAAAGAAAAAAAAACAGATAATCTGCCACGGCGATGTGGTTTGCAGAGGGCGCGTCGCACCCTGAGTGAAGGAAGACAAGCTTTTTTCCTGCCTTTTCGGCATGTACGCTGCTCGTTGCATACGTCTGAGCTTCAACGACATGACCAAGGGCTTTGCATCCGTCTATAAACAAGTGAACGTAGCGGTGGGACCAGAAAAAAAAAAAGAACGCCATTAGTCTCAGAACAGATGCTTGCCTTCCCTCACAACGGGTACCTGAACGCTCTCGAGGTAGTCTTCTTCTTTTTCTATTTGCGGGGCCGGTAATCTAGCTCATAGTGAGTCGGTGACTTAGCTGTTGTCGTGGAGGAGTGTTTTCACCTGCTCAAAAGAAATACCGAAGGAAAAAAAAAAGAATCTACTAAGGCTTCAGAGCAGATTACTGTTGGATAGGGGGAAAAAAACAATTGAGACGAAGCACTTCGAAAACCTGAGCACATATAATTTTCCACGGCTGCTTTCCTTCGGGCTAAAGAAAGAAAGAAATGGGTCGAGTAGGTACCCATGGTAATAATGCAGTTTTCGCACGGTTCCCAAAAAAAGAGTCAAGCACCGAGGGGAGTGAAGACAAAACAATACGAACGGAAAAAGAAAAGGCGTAAAAAGATCTTTGCTTTTGCTTCGTTTGAGCCAAAAGCAAGAAATATCAGCGAAGCAAAACGGCGGGAGTTTTTTTTTTTTTCAGCCGGCGTACACCGTTAAAAACAAACAACAACAGTTACAAGAAGAAAAAACACAGTCCAGAACAGGAAGAAAAACCTGTTTACCAGGAAGAGGGGCAACAACAACAAAAAGAGGGATGAAAAGGAGAAAAGAACTATAGGAGGAAGAACAACGTTTGCAACCGTTTTGTTTGCGCCCTGCGCATAATTCATGAGGTCCGGCTTCGCCCCGTCTAAATGTAAAAAGAAATGGAAGGCTCGTGGACCGCAAGAAGCAGGAACAACGGAAAACGCCTCGCTCAAGGATCAACCGCGGAGCACACCCCACACAGCGAGAGGAAACGGAAGCTGCCGCGCGCACACACACACGCATACACACGCACACACAAGGCAAGAAAAAAAAAATCAGAACTACTTCCTTGTTGAGTAAGACAATGAAGCGCCAAGACCAAACGAAGAGATAATGTCAAACGAAATATGAAGTACAGAAAAAGGAAAAGTCAAACGAGGTCCTCAGGCGAGTCAAACACATGGAAGGAAAGAAGGAAGGCCACTTCGGAAAAGAAAAACTGTAACCGTACTGTGAACAGCATTCACTTCGATAAACGACAAAAAAAAGGAGAGTTCTATAACAAAACACAGAGGTGTGAACAGTTTTTTCAGAAAGCCGTCTCTGCTTCTCCACACGTGCGTGCGAGTGTGAAACAACCGCGATAACAACTCCGCACACCCGCAGAACACCGAAGGAGACCCTCAGTAGCAAGTGGACCACGTTGTGGAACAACAGATACTGAAAAACCATTATGACAACATACACGTGTATTAGATTCCATTGAGTTCAGCTGCTAAGCGGTAAGAGTAGGGGGAAAAAATCTGCAAGCAGCTTTAACTACTCTCCCCCTCTTCGGAGAGAAGGCCGTCATCGTCGGAAGCGGCGCTGTTGCCATCAGCCGTTTGCATCACCTCGTTCTGCGAGTAGATGGAGGGCGTAGCCTGAATCAGATCCTCCGGATCCACGACAGGGACAGGCATCAGTGGGAGCATTACACCTGATCCCCCGCCCCCATTCACTCCACTCGGGTTTTGGCTCACACCGCACAGCTGCAGGTCACGTGACTTTGGTGTCGCATCGTCGTCCGATGCGTTGATGTAGGCCCGCCCGTTGCGCTCCCGCAACACCATCGGCGCAATCGGTGGTTCCTCCTTCGGCGGCACGCTCGTAACGCAGCAGTAGATCAGGATAGCAAAGAGTATGACCAGAATCACCACCGCGACGATGAGAAAGATGACCCACCAATGCTCCTGCACCCACGTCAACTCCTTGTAGCCCAGAACGAAAGAGGGCTGCGTCGCCTTGAATGTCTCCGGAGGGTCGCCGAGGTTCCTCTGCGCCTCGCAAAAGATAACAAACTTTGAAAGGGGAAGGTAAAAGTTCGACGGTGTCACAGCGGGGACGTTGACGAGCTTCGGATCAGTCGAACCGTCAACGGTGTTGACGAGTGTGTAATTCTGACCGGCCGGATTCGGCTTCCTGTCGTCCCAGTGAAAGCCCGTGGCGTACGGAACTGTACCGGGCTGGCTACCTCCGTCCGTGAACTCGTGGAACACACCCTGGCCAAGGTAGAGGCCAGGCTGGTTTCCAAAACCAGTGGCGACGTTGCGTGTGAACAGCCCCCACTGGATCGTGAAGGCACAAAAGTACGGGCTTGGCATACTCACTGCCGCATCCCGGTAGGGTCCGTTCGTGTAAACGCACAAGGTGTTGGCGGCCGTCTTCTTCGCGGAGATCGAGGAGTATGTGGAGTAGTTTACCGAGTCGGTGAAGCTACGTTGTACCAGCACTTGTAGCCGCTTCATGCGTGGCAACGACTCGGCGCTGATCAGGTTCATCCCGTTGGCCATGCACGTCGTCATTGCACCATCGAACGTCCTAGCCGCCGTGCCGTCTGTGTACAGCGTGTCAGCCACTTCGTTGTAGTTGACCCTGATGTTGGGCACTGGATCTAGATCCGCCATAACAACAACAGTGCTCAGCAAGAGGAACGCAAGCACCACGTAAGCGGTGCGGCGTCCTACTTGCAATCGCGCCATGTTGTGTTTGAGGATTCCGAAAAACGGCGAAAGTCACAGGTGCGCTTTAGCTTTTTCGTGTACACGGTGAAAACAAAGTCAAGTAGTAAAGTAGATGTGAAGATGGTTCAATAAGAAAAAAACTCTTTGCTGTTTTTTTTTCCCAGAGCGTCTTCTGAACAAATCGTTTAGCTTTGACCTTTTTAATTTGGAGGACTTGACTTGTACTGTGCAGATGGTTCCCTGCCTGCTTTGACCGGTTTCTGGATCTGCCGAATGGAGGTTGGTTTTCGTTAACGTGAAAACTTCAGTGGTTAGAGCTGTAGTGGAAAAAGCAGGTGGGTGCAGCGGAAGGGTTGAAAAGGGTGAGGTGCCGAGAAGAGACGCAAAGGGTTGAGAACAAAATTCACCACAACTTGAGCTAAGTTTGTTGTTGTTTCTGTTCGTTTGCAGTAGATGAAAGAGGGCCCGCCGCTGTGTGCGAACGAGAAAAGCGTTCGTTCACTTATTGCTACTGTTCTTAATAGAAAGTGAAAGCTTCGGCTACCATCCGCGAGGAAAAACCCAAAGGAATATTTTAGTTTTTACACGACATTCCACGACGCACAGGGAAGCAGCTGGAATATCAAGAGGCCAACCGATGGAAAGACAGTGTAGGATGAAGAAAAAAGAGAAAAGCCATTCGACAACCTCTTTTTTTATTTATTTATTTATTCACGCGTCACAGTATACCTTCCCATGAATAAAACGACAACGAAACGAAATACTGCGCAGAACAGATAACATGTAAGAGTCAGAAACTACGACTCACTTCTCCGCTGCGTGAAGCAACGACAGAAACTGCTCGTCCTCGTGCTCCGTGTGCCGTGCAGCCTCCACCGCCAGCAAACAAGGCAGGAGCGCTCCCCGACACATATTTGCCGCCGAGTCGGATGCGTGCGGGTGACGCTGCGCCTGCACCGCCGCCGCGTTGGCTCGCTCAAGCTCCGGCAAATTCACGTAGATGTCGTGCCGCGGATTCGTACACAAAGAGCTGGCCAGCAACAAGTACACGTTCTCCCGGCCGTCACTTTCCTCCTCATCGGCAGCGAAATCCGCCGCCGTGGTGCCGCGGTGGTCGTAGTGACGTGACGACGCTGCGGCGTTTGAATCGTACGCATCTTCCCGAATCATCGCCTCCACCGCGAAATCCAATTCGCTTGCCTCGCCGCGCGTCACACGCACGTAAAAACTGATGCACACTGATGTCACCCGCTGGGACGACGGCGACGAGAAAGACGAGTTAGTAGTTAAAGGGGAAAAGGTGCCCGCGGCGCAGCGACCACGCGAATAGCGGGGCGACGATGAACGGAACGACGCAGCGCGTGGCGGAGGCGAATTATTGGTATATGCCGTACACGGACCCGACGCAGCCCCCTGGGGGTTGCCTTAGCAGCCAGTAGGTAAATGAGGCTGTAACACCACGAGACGCCCACCTGACGGGTCATACCGAGGAGCATGACTTAGTAGTACCCGCACTGCCCACCCTTGACCCGCAGAGGATGATGTGGGTGGTGACGGCGTACATCGTGAGGGAGTAGCGTCAAAAAACGATGCAGTCGTCGCGCATAAAGCGGCACATGTGGTGGAAGGACAGGTTTCCGATGAGTGATGGAATGCCGTACGAGAGCATCAGCAGTGCAACGGAGGTTTCGCTCAGACCCATCACACCCACACTCCTATTTGCATTGCCCCACAAGGGCAAGATCTCGTCGTAGGCCATGTCGGATCCGGAGAGGAGTACGTAGAAAATGGTGATGTTGTGCAGCTCGTTGATGCGCACTGCCTGCATGTACGTCGGTTTGCGCCGAAGTACTGGCGGCGGAGCAGGGGCAACGTCAGCATTCTCGTTATTCACGGACTTCCCGTCTCTGTCTCCGTCTTTCTCCTTCTTCTCTTCATGCTTCACGCTCTTCTTGACACAGCTGCTACTTTGTGGGAATGACACCCGCTCTGCTTTCGTGTCCACCACAAGAATCACATCTGCCGCTGTGTTTAAACCTACTTTCCCCTTACCGCCACGTATGGCATTCACCCAACGACCGAGCGTTGTATCCTTGAAGTGCTTGCGGTGTACATACGTTTCTTTCAACAAAAATATGCAAAAGATCAGCGCTGCCGTTGTGTAGAGGAAGATCGTGAAGCTTGGCAAGAAAGCCGGGTAGTTTTCAAAGAACGAATGCAGTGGGCCGCCAGCAAGCCACTGCAGGTATGTCTTCGAAGTCAGGCTGTAGAGAAACCCACCAATAAACGGTCCAAAAGTGTACCCACACCTCATGTGACGCTCACCAGGGCAAATTCTCATGCCTCGTTTGCGCGGTCGGTGATGTCGGCAATCATCGTCTTTGCTACCAACGTTTTCCGTTAAAGAAGCCATGCTTGAAGCGGAGAACGCAGCACAGAATGAAACCCTTCGCGCAGCCGAAGAAAAATATAGCGATAGCGCCGGCGAGTAGCCCAGAGGTAAGCGGCACTTTGCGACCGTAGGTGTCACTCATGTAGCCCCGCAACTTACTACTCACCACCTGTCCGAGCATGAAGAGTCCGACGAGGATACCCGTGGAGTAACCTGCTTCCTCGATTGTGATATCTTTCAAGTACGCTATAAGACGAGGGACGAAAGGCAGCAGCATAGTACCGCGCACGGACTCCATCATGAAAACCACCGTCAAGACGCCCAGTTGTTTTTCGGGAAGCGGTGTCTGGCGCGTTGGCACCTCTACGGTGTTGGTTACGGCGACGGCCACGTCTGAAGAAGAAACAGGGGAAATCACCTTTCTAGCGATTTTGCCTTCCTTGCCAGCGGTGTCCTCAGCCTCTGCCGCAACACTTTCTTCCTTCGTGTTTTTTTTTTTTTTTGACGACACGACGACGGTAAAAGATTCGGGTGACGCATCGTAAAGAAAAGAAACAACGCCGGCAGGAAAAACATAAACAAAAAATGAATCGCTCCTAGTGCCATTGTACTCTACAGTAAACGGCCAAGAATGGTAGGTGGTGGCGGAGCACGAGAGAAGGGGAGAACAGGTATGCGCATAAGTAAATAAGTAAATAAATAAATATATATATATATATATATATATAGATATATATATATAATACTCCAATAGATCCGATCCAAGACGGGATAAGTGAGCAACAAAATACCTGCTCGCAGTAAAAGAAAAGAGAAAAAAAAAAACAGATTTAGCAGAGAGTGAGAGCTAATAAGAATTCATTTCCCCTGTTCTCTCCTTTTCGGTGGAATTAGTGAAAGAGAGGTACTTATTGTTGCGTAGTCCGAGTGGCATTCAGCACCTTCGTCTACAAGTACAAATACGCACTGTTTTTGCCAAAAGGGAAAACTAACGAACATGAAGATCGGCAACAAGACTTCGGTCATCGAAAAAAGTTATAAACGGCAATTTGCTCGAAGTACGAGTGCGCATCCAAACCGAGACGACACGTCACATAACTTCGGACACCATTTCGGTGGAAGGAAATTATGACAATCGGATTTATTTGAGCACACCGTCTGCAGCTTACGATGTCGAAAGAAAAAAAAAAAACAGAAATATTGTTCACAGTAGCAACGCTTTAGTCCAGAAGTGTGTAGTAGCCTCAACTCAAAAGATGCCTGGTGAACCTAGGGCTTGCAAGAAAACAGCTCTAGACGCAATAGCGACGATGGTGGAAGCGTTGCACGGGAATTTGGTGCAGCACCACGTAGTTTACAGAGGAAAAAATCACTAGCTACTCAAGGGAGACTTATAGATATGTGAAGACCAGAAGGGAAAAAAATGCAGAGAAAGAAGAACGTGATGAGGGTTTCAATCCCCAAAAAACGATGTGAATCTTAGTGGTTCAACTTAGTATACTGTCGAGCACGTCATACGCCGACGGTGGGGAGCCTATAAGACAGTCAAGCAGACCAATATTCGTATACGGGGTCAAAAGCCAAACACTCGACGTCACGTAACACAGTTCTTTTCTCCAGAGAACTTTTACGTTTACTCGCAACTCACTTTCACACCACTATAGTGCGGTTATGTGACTCTGCAGTTGTTTTACACGAGTCTGCGTCAAACTTCTCCTAGTCATCTTTTTTTCTGTGCATGAGACTTCTTGCTTCTTATCAGCTAGTAAAATGGAGAAAAGGAAATAAAAGATATAAACAACAGTAATCAACAACAGCAAAATAAAAAAAAAACAGGCGTCACATCAATCGACTCGAGCGAAAAAGGATGAGCAATTTAGTTTCCAGACATCTCAACAACCTTTTTATTCCCAGCGGCAACTAGAAAAAAAAAACAAGACAAGTGCGTTTTCGATTTTGCCCACGTGCTGAGTCGACTGCCGCATTTCGGTAGTGAGGTGTCGAGCGCAGAATGCTTTCCTAGCTCGAGTAGCAAAGGCTTAAAAGCAAGTAAAGTGTCATTCACCCTTTTCTTCGTCCCATCAAGTCAACGTAAAACTAAAACGTGTTTTTTCCTCAGGACAAGTGCTCTCCTCAGCCCTTCTTATCTACAAAAAGCTTACCCATGCGCACGCAAACCTCTTCATTGTTCTCGAAAGCGTTCAGCAAGCAATTGTGGTATGAAGGTGGCGTACCGACCAGCTCCACCACCTTCTCCGCGTCCATTCCGTTCTTCTGGAACTGCGGCAGGCGGGCAATCGAGCCGACGTCATACTTGATGATCTCATCCAGCTTAGTGTACAGGATAAGCTTGCGGTTGTGCTTGATCTTGTTCCACGCGTCAATAGTGCGTAGATCCCCCACAAAGAGCGGAAAAATCTCCCGCGTTACCCTCGGCGTCAAATAGGAGAAAGCGACGGCCGCGTCCGACATGGCCGAGAAACTGCGGTCGACAACAAGCGAGGCTTGCGGGAAGCACCGCGCCACGACCTCGGCCGCGGCCGCTCCGCCGATACTGTGGCCAAAGAAGAGCAAATTATTCTCGGTAATGTTCTCCTTCTCTACGTAGTACTGCGCAACTGAAGCGGCGTCCTCGACGACGTCACCGAGCAACGTGATAAAGCCGCTGCTGTAGCCGATGCCGCGTGGGTTGAAGAGCACCGCGTGAGCCTGTAGCGCATCTGCGATTACGTGAATGTCGTTGATTGTATTCTCCAGAAACTCAGCGTTGCCACCGCAGTAAAGGACCCACCGCGACGTCTCGTAAGGCTGTTTTACCAGAAGCGTCTGCAGGTGCAGCTTCTTGTCCGACGACGTGACTGTGTGGACCTCCACCTTCTTGTTTTTCTTCAGCTGATTTTTCACCGCCACCCGAACGCGACGGTTGCGGAAATCCTGCTGCTCTAGCACCTGCATGATGTTCCCCGGGTAGCAGGCGAGCATGATGAGGCCACCAACAATACTCCACAGCTGCAGCAGCGTGATGGCGGCGGTGCACCAGCCACTGATTGGAGGAATGAGGTTTTTGGCCCACCCGGCCACAGCTGTCACCACAAAGGGGAAGATGAAAGCACGAGTGACAAGGTCGCTCTTAAAACCGATGGTGGTGAAGAGTAAGGTGGCAAAGACGCCCTGGATGGCAAGTGAACAAGCATACCACACAAAGGGGCCACGGGCAATCGCGAGGTTTGTCACGAACCAACCGAGCGATGGTACCAGCACGCGCATCGCAATAGGGAGGTGGCGAGCAGCCGAGCTGTTACACACCGCCACAAGCAACACCAGAAAAGGGCCGACAACCATTGTTGCGTTCGAAATCGCTATATAAAACAAAAAACGGTCAAGTTGCTTTTATCCCTGTGGGTATGTGTTTGTATTGGAAGAAAAGTGTGTGTGTGTGTGTAAGGGGGTGAACGATAGCAAAGAGAAAACACAGCAGGCAACTTAGCGCGCGATCACAGAGACAACAAGAACCACAATTTACGTTGTTTTACAAAACGTTAGGAGCGTAGTGGCAACAGAAGTGATAGGTTTTGCAGTCAAGAAAACGTCAAGAATGAAGGTAAAAAAGCTGCACCACTGGCATCAACAAAACAAGCTGATATTACAACACGGAGGGCTAACATATATATACATATATATGTATATATATATATATATATATATATATATGTAGAAAGCGCTGAACTAAAAGATACCAGGAGGAAAAAAAAGAAGAACAGCTAAACAGTATCCACGCACACACACGCACACATCAAAAGTCTAGTTGACTCAGTAGCACTGTGGTCCTGCTCAAAAGGTCGGATTTAGCCCAGGATACAAAGTGGCTGCGCTGCGGCGTTGCCAGCAAATTGAATCGAAAAAAAAAAGCCTTAGTTGGAACGGTGAGAGATTACATGAGTTGGTGACGTCAACAGGGGAGCGTGAGCCCAACAATAACAAAAGTGATGGTAGAAACGTTAAAGTGATCTAATCGCAGAGAGAAGAAAACAACTTGCGCTATTAACAGTAAAGGTTGGAACAAGAGCCTGTCGAGGTGTGTGTCTGTCTGTCTGTTGTCTCTTATCTTCTGTTTTTTATTTTGTTGCGTTCCAAACAGCCGAGTCTCAAAAGCAACTGTAAAGAAAAACAGACACGTTGCGCACCTAAGGAGTAGGTTGCAGGGAAAATGCAAACACGCAACTGGAAACACGTTTGTGGTTTAACAGGCGATGAATGCGCAGCACGTCGACACATAATAACCATCAAAAGAAAAAGAAAAAAACGGCAAATAGATGAAGAAGCAGAGTAAGGCGTATAAAAGGATATGAAAAGAGGGGAGGGGGAAAACTAGGGCACCCTGCCACCATTAGTGTTGTTGTTTCAGTAAAGTCATCTGCGCAAGAGGAAGTCATGCACATATATGCAGTCGAAGGACGCAGCACACAGTTATCACTACCAAAGCGCAAAGCCTTCACTTCCTTTGAACAATTCAGTTTACTTCACGACGAATCGGCCCAGTTAGCTTCTTTGTTCCAATCTATTACGCATTATTATTCAAATATCAAATAACGAGAATAATAATACGTTAACAGCATAGAAGAACATTTAGCAAAGTCCCGCGGGTTTATGCGGGTAGTGCATACAGTGCCGAAGAGCAGAGTGCGCAATTCAAGAGAGAAGAGGGACAATAGTTGTTGTTAGGTGGTTGAAAACGCACCTATAGAAGTGGCTCTGAAAATAGAACAAAGCACACAACGGGGAAAAAAATCTGAAAAGACAGTTCACTTCAGCAGAAATAGGGTATGCGTGTGCTGATGGATAACGCTCCGTTTCCACATCGCAAAATAACGGAAAAAACAAACGAAAAACGGAAGGAAGACTTCTGTCCTGGTGGCTCTCTTTTGTGTCCATAAGAGCCAGCGAAACTCAAAGTCACTCGGAAGAAGAAAACCATAGAGCAGGAAAACACCCGTTTTTACGCTGTATCGTACCATACATTCGCGACGTAATCAGAAGAACTACTTGCGTGCTCTCTTCCTTCCCATCAGAAAGTGTCTTGGCACTTACAATTGCGGATTAAACAACGACTCATCAGTTGCACGGCGGCACTGCCAAGTGGGCAGTACACCGTCCTTTAGTAAAAAGAAAACCAAAAAAACAAGTCACGCGGTTTTTGTAGAACCGCGTGACTTCAGCGTAACTGTGGCTGTCGCTGCGCACCTTACCGTAGCAACCCATCATCACACTCTTCACCTTCGCCATCCAGGCACGGCTCTCGGTGCTCATCTCCACTTTTGTATCCACATCGGTGCGCAGCTACTCCGAGACGTAGGCAAACGCGGAGACGACCCCAGAGAGCGTAAGAACGAAGCAGTAGTCAAAGGGGAGAGGGTGCTGAGAAGCGGCGAACAAAGCAAAAAAGTGGTATGACGACAAACGGCTTGATGGCACGCACCAGCACACCGTAGGCTTGGCTGACGCCCGTAACTGACCCTACGTGCACATTCGGGGCTTAGCGTACCGCCAGCGTTGTCAAGAACCCGCAACACCACCACACAACGAATTCACAGACATTGGGACACAATACAATCGCGATGAAGTCAAAGTGGCCAAGGTCATAAAAAGAGATGAGGGGCGGGATGCACAAGGGAACAGAACAGAAGATAGGGGAAGTGGGTAAAGGGACGGCCTGTTGTCGTAGCGAGTGCTCACACTGTGCAGTAGTATTTTCGGCGTCACGCACAGAACGCTATTTGTTAAGATAATGCAGCCAATTGTTATCCGCGCCAAAACCCAGCCCGCCGCCCAATAAGCTGACAGCGGCCCACAGAAGAGTAACCTCCTTCACAGATGTTTTTGTCGTGCGCTGAACAGCACGTAAAAGGTGAGCATCGTCCGTGTATCCTGTCGCTCAAATGCTTACTTGTAGGCGGAGATTTTCAGCACCTCCTCCTCATCACCGCCTGCGTCGTCGTCCGCCACGACCACAGCTGTGGTGCTTCTTTCACTGGCTGCCGCATTCTCGGTATCCACTACAATAAGTCCATTTCCCTTCTGTTCCGCTTTCTCCGCTTGACGAACACGTCTGCCACGTTTTAGTACGCTGAACTTCAGTGACTACAGATGACGTCGTGGTCACCGCCTTACCGTGGCTCGACGCTTTCGTCTCGGCGGAAGCAGTCGGTGCCACACTCGGTTTCCGCACCGACAGAGGGATGTCGGCCTACCCTACAATCCCTTTTCCCCTGCACCCCCATCTGACTTGAAATGTGGAGACGGTAATGTTGCGCTTTCAAGCAGATTCAATAGCGTGCTCTGTTCGTACCGTGGCGTCACGGCGGCGCAGCAACTATTTCGTACTTTGCCGCAATGAAGTGGTCAGAGTGATGGTCATCGTGGCGTAACGTTAAGACTGTAATAAGCGACACTGCAACGTGTGCGATGGACCCATTGGCTACCAAGCTCTCCGCCATGCGGATAGACAGACCTACTACATCGTACTCGCCATTGTTGTCGCAGTTGTGGGCGCTGTCCTCAGCGACGTTGCTGCCGGCGCCCGCGGCAGCCTCGTGTGCTGCACCCCTGAATGCCTTATCGAACGGGTAAATGAACGGCTTCGGCGCGCGCCGGAAGCACGGGTGCAGCAGCTTCAATACCTTTTACAGTGACTGGGTGTATGGGTTCAACTTTATCTCAAAGAACTTGCGCATCACCATACCCACATCCATGTAGATGGAAACGAAGTGGCTCGGCAGGAAAATCGGGTAGCAGCTGCGACTTTGAGTTTACGGATGTGGGCCCGGGACAGCGTTAGGGAGTCGGCCGCGTCGTACAGCAAACCACCGCCCAAAGTTAACCAAAAGGGCACTCCAAAACCGTAGTAGAACATGGCAAACGCAAAGTCTCTCGCCTTGCTTGTCTTACCACGATGTCCTCAATCAACGTTTTGGCCACTACAATGATCCCGTTAAACAGCCTGTGGAAAACCCAAAAGAAGGCGTACAGCCACACGTTGGTTCAGAGGCCAAAACCCAACGTGGTTAGCCCACCTGGCAACAACCCACTGATGATGGGAAAGCGACGGCCGTACTTGTTGTTGAGACGTCCCCGCGCTTTGGCGCCAACAACCTCGCCCACTATGCGCGTGCCAGTCACCATACTGGAGAAGTAACCAGCCCCCTTCACAAAGACGCTGCCCAGGTATGCAACCAGAGAACCAAAAAATGGCACCAGCATCGTCGAGCACATGTTCTCGCTCAGAATTACAAAGCACACAGAAACCACTTGCAAGAGTGGCTGCGGTGTGACTTTGACCTTCCGCACCTCGGCGGGGGAGGGGATGACGACGACGGCGACTTTGCTAACCGGTGTAATTACAGTGCACTGGGCAGACGTTGGCTTTAAATTTGTCGGTGTTTCCGTTTCCTCTACAGCAGCCAGAAAAAAAAAAAATAGCTTTCGGATTTAACGCAGGGTTTGTTGTCACACTGCTTTTTATATGAGAAAAAATAGAGCAAACAACAACAGAAGAAGAAACTCCTCGACTGTGTGTCAGAGATCGCACGCAGTGTGTTAACACTGGTGAGCAAAGGTGTTTAGTTAGAGGCAATAGAAAAGAACGAAGTGCAAACGAAAGCTGCAGTAAATAAATAGTAGTAATGATGAACCCGAGGAGACGATGATTGAGGGGATCGAAGGAGAGAGGATTCGCTGGGTGAACGGGACTCGCTCGCAGCAACGAAAAACACCCCAACAAGTAACGTAGTTTTGTGCACTCTGAGGAAGAACCAAATAAAAACGAAGGGGTGTAAACAGGGTGAGCATAAGAGACACGACTTCAAGGGGAGGATACCCCCTACCAATTCAGAGAGGGAGGGGAAGTTAAAAACTCTCCCTTTTCGTCGGTTAGCCACCGTCGATTAGCAAACTCAGAGACGAAAAAAAAAAAAAGCGAAGGCACATCAAGGCAGCGGGCAGATAAGTCGACCAACCTTGCTGCGTGTAAGGGGAACTCTTCTAATTTTTGTCGGTGTTCGATGAAAAAACAAAACAAAAGACAAAACAGAAGATCAACACGCTGAGCAGGTGAGCCACTCTGATTGTTTTCGTAGGACAGGCGATGGTATAATACATGGCGTGTTGCAGTGCGTAGCTTCACAAAACACTTTCGCAAAGCAAAAAACCAACAGAAAGGAGGAAAAGGAGGAAATGAGGGCACGAAGGAGAAGGTTGGATAAAAGAAGGAAAGA
Source organism: Crithidia expoeki (assembly GCA_900240875.1). Classification (NCBI taxonomy): domain Eukaryota; phylum Euglenozoa; class Kinetoplastea; order Trypanosomatida; family Trypanosomatidae; genus Crithidia; species Crithidia expoeki. Next base: position 275,778 of record OESE01000190.1, read on the forward strand.
GACGAGATACAATGCAATCGCAGCACACCACAAAATGCAAAACACGGCGTTTCCGCAACAACCCTTTTTTCTCCCCGTCGTTAGGAAAGAAAAAAAAAAAGTGTGAAGGTTTGGAAAACACGCTGGTGAAAGCTACTTGTTGTTTGTGTTTAGGACTACTAGAAATACAACTGCAAAGCCGGTCAACTTCACAGCTAGCAAACGGAATTGGTTGAGATTTACTCTTATGGATAAAACAAGCAAAACTAAGTTAGCGAAACGAGAGAATCGATGCTGTAGAGGAAGAGGCTTCCTCACGAACTCCACGCAGTAATTGCTATCAAACGAACTAGCAACGAAGGGGGAGTCCTGAGCTTCCCACGAGAGTAGTCAGGATGCAATCCGCAACGTTCCCTTTACAAGAGCTGACAGGTAGTGAAAGCGATCACTACGAAGGTTCTTCGACAATATTAAAAGTAACCACGAAACGAAGAAGTAAAACAAAGACTAATTGCTGCGGGGGGGAAAACAACAACAACTAAATTGCTCCTACACAGCGAGCAAGTTTCCGTCTTTGTCGGTGCGAATACCGTAAGAGCGCAACCACACCGAGAGGAACATCACGGATGACACAAAGAACACGAGCGCGTGGTTCAAAGGGTAAATGTGGTTACCGGAGATAGACCAAGCAAACATCGGTGCCGCGACAAAGGGCACGATGCCGCGCACCAGCGCGCCACACGATTGATTGATCCCCATAACGGTCCCGACGTGGCCTGGTGGAGCGGTGCGTGCTGTTAGCATTGTGTTGAGACTGTAACACCAGGAGCAGAACACTTGACGGCCGGCGGTGCAAATGAAAACGAGGACGTACACCATAAAGGAAGTGCCGAGGTAGAAGTTGAAGGGAAGAAACATCACCGCCATGCCGGCACCGGCGAGTCCGACACGCATGAGACCCATTTTGTTCGTGAAGTAGCGCTCCACGATACGAAACATCACGTTTGCCATCAGACACGGCGCGCTGTTCGCCAGTAAAATGTAACTCACCTGACTAGTTGTTAAACCAAGTCCACCCACTGAAGCAGAAGCGACAGCCCAGAGCGGGAAACAGTTGCCGGCGATCATGTCTGACGCGGAGAGGACCATGTACTGCGTTAACATAAAGCGGGTGGAGGGACGCGCAAAGGCTTCACGGTAACCAAACACCGTCATTACCTCTTCGTTATCGTCACCATTTTCACCACCAGCCGCGTCCTCATCGTTTGTGCTATGACTCGGAAAACGATTGTCGTTCTTGCTATCCACACGGGTTGAGAGCGCACCATCCCACTCACCACGGTCACCATCACCCGCACTGCGCCCCACGTCTACCAGTACCACTCGCTCGTCCACATAATAGCAATCGCTGTCTTCGTCAGTATCACTCACGACCTCCTCCAACTTACGCGTCGGAGAGTTGATGTGTAGTTTGCTGTGTTGTACCAGGCTTTTCAGCTGCGTCGCCGGCACAACCTTCATCTCTTGTGCAACATCAAAGTCATACCTATTTTCAGCCATCCTGTCAACCAGCGAGTGCGTCGGTGATACACCCGTTGTGCCACTCGTCTTCAGCGTGGCGCATGTTACTGCAGCCCCAGCGGCAGCAACCGGAGGTGAAAGTGCGACTTTCAACTCCTGCCCTTCGTCACCGCGCTTGCCACTCCCACATTCCACATAGTCCTGGCTTGAATTGCCGACGAGGTAAAATGACGAGCGGTTCTCGGAGTTGCTCTCGATGCCGGCAGCAACATCCCTCTTGCCCGTTTCTTCCCTCTCTATCGGTACTTGCTGTTCGTCTTCGTCCTCGTACTCAATTGGGGGTTTCACAAACGGCGCGGCGCGGTACCACATGCACGGATAGAGAAAACGCACCAAACCGGGGAGCGGCTGGGCGTGTGGGTTCGATTCCTTTACCAGGAAAGTGCAGACCAACATGCCGACGTTTGTGTACAGAAAGACAACAAGGCTGTTGAGGAACACAGGGTATCGTCCAAAGAACCCTTTCTCGTTAAAGTGCACCCACGCAAGGCCAGTGGAGTGTGGTGGATCATATAGCAGGCCGCCAAGAGTTGGCCCGATGAGAAACCCGAACGCACTGCATAGGCTAATAAAGGAGAAGCCACCACCCTGATTTGTTCTGTCTGTGATCTCCGCCATCATGGTTTTTGCTACCAGCACATTGCCGTTGAAGAGCCCGTGAAAAAAGCGAAAGGCCGCGCACATCCAAACGTTTGTGCTCAAGCCGAACCCCAGCATCATGAGCCCGCTTGTAAACAAACCGCTGATAAGGGGGAAGCGACGGCCGTACTTATCACTGATACGTCCCCACGTCTTGGCGCTGACAACCTGTCCAAGCATGAAGACTCCAATTAGCACGCCGGAGAAGTAACCGGCCTCGTTGACAGGAATACCTTGCAAATAGGCCACAAAAGGTCCAATAAATGGCATGAGCATCGTGCCACAGATGCTCTCGTTCATAACGACAATTGTCATAGGAACCATTTGCGAAAGCGGCAGCGGTGTGATTTTGGCCTTTCGCTCCCGTGGTGGGGGTGACGTATCGGCCTCTCTAGAAGGTGCCTTCATGTTTCGTACGCGTCAAAGCAGTTTTTCCTTCAAAGCAAGAAAAAAAAACGTCAAATTTACTATTTCCGATCTTTCCGGTGTGTGTCTGTGTATGTACTACTGGGTCATTTGTACGCGTAGACGCACAGGCAGAAGAAACACGTCGGACAACAGGCTAAGCAAGTTGAGCCGGGCAAAAAGACAACAGCTTTAACTCACAAATGTCTAGCAACAATGCAGGAAGACTAACCGTGGCAATCAAGAGGCTCACACACACTTCCTGATGGAAAACGTCTTATGGTGTCCAGCGCTCAAAACAAAACAAAACGAAAGGCAAAAAAAGAGCGCGAGTGAATTAGTTACGTGAGAAGTGAGGCTTCGAAACGCAGTACTGTTGCTGAGTAGCTTTTCCACAGATTAGGGGGAGATCGATCCTGCAGAACAGCGGTGCACAGCAACAGAATACACCGAAAGAGTCAAGCAGGTATTCAAATAAATTCAAATGAAACAATGCAGCCGGCTAAATAATAAACGATAGGGAAATCCAGTCGATGAAAGCACAGCAACTCTGAATAGTTCCGCATGAGTATTTGAAATGAAGGCAGGTTTATGAGAATAGGCAGCAAAAGAAAAAATATATATAGAACGAATTGCTTAACGTGCCTATCTATCTATATATATATATATAGCTGTGTACTGACGCTTTTGCCTAGCAGTTGACGTCCAATACCGCGTTTTATTCTTAACTGAGTAAATGAACGACACACTTTTTTTCAGGTGCGACACTCACCTGAGTGGGCATCGCATCAGATACGTTGTGAGTTCATTCGTTTACGAGACGGGCAGAGCAGAAAAAAAAAAAAACTCATTATATGCGCAAGAAGAAGGCAGTGGGGAGGGAATTGTAAAAAAGTACACAGAAAAGTCGAGGGGAACACAGGAGACGCGAGGGAAGCTGCGACGCTGACAGGTACTGTGAGCACTAAAAACTAGCACACAAGCATCAATTTTCGATCAGCGTCACCCGTTAATAAAAGTAGCAGTCTCATAACTCATCGAGGCATACAAACGGAGCGGAAAGCCGCAAAGAGCTTCTAGTTCTTTTGCCACTCACCAGGTGGAGGTTTTCATTACGTTTGTGCTTTTCACACTACTAAAATAGCCCCAGTAAATACGGGTCTGAAGCCCACAAAGAGACTCACACGCATAATGTAGTGAACGCCGCTTTACAGAACGAGAGACAAACTTTTACGCAAACCTTCCGCAGACAAGGTTATCTCTTTTTTTCTTGTTGGTGTTCCTGTTGTTGTTGTTGCTGCTGCTGTTTATCCCGTCACACGGACGGGGAGGTAAGACGACGTGACAAAACTGAGCAGCAACGGCACGCAGGTAACCCAAAAGACGAAGTGAAAGTTGCAAGGAAACGGACGGGTGACACCGTTCAACGACCACGCAAAAACCGGCGGAATGAACAGCATCGTCAGCATGCGAGAGAAAGAGCCGATTGACTGAGCAATGCCGTTGATTGATCCAGTGCAGTCGTCAGGTGCACAGCGCACCACGTACATGTACAGGATGCTGTAACTCCACGACAAGCCAATCTCACGCACTGAGGTGATGAACGACACACTATAGAAGATCGTCTGCTCGTCCGTGAAGTAGGCGCAGCACGGCGTCAGGATTGACGTGATGCACCAGAGCAAGACGGAAAAATCCCACAGTGGACGCGTTGCGCCACCCATGTACTTCAGAACCCGGCTAAACGCGACATTCACCAATACATACACGACAGAGGAAATGCACAGCATAGTGCCGATGTCCGCGGAAGCAAAACTGAGTCCACCCTTTTCCCGCTCCGAGATCGCCCACAGAGGGATGACCTCTAGTAGCGCGCTTTCGGTTGAGGCGATGCACATGTACAACACCATCACGTTGCGCGCGCTGGGCATCTGGAAAGCTTCCCGGTAGCCAAACACCATCGGTGCCGACCGCGCGTCGTTGTCGTCACTGCATGAGTGAGCATTGACAGCTAGACGAAGAGAGCTGCATGTGGACTTCGATTCGTCGAAATCCTTTCCGTGGGGAATGCGTTCCACTGTGGTGATGTACGCACCTGGCGTTCTTTCGGCACGCCGCTGCGGCTGTTCCACCTCGTCAAATTTACACTGCCATGTGGACGAGTATTGCAGCTTCTGCGGCGAGGTGCACCAGTTTTTCGCGATGTGCGATGCCGTCTCGCTGGTCCTCACCTGCGCGGTAGCGCCGCGCTCGTACTCCCTCGCCAATCTCGCCGATGCAGTCTCCTTGTTGAGACTCTCCGACGTCGGAAAGACGTTTGTGACTGCAAAGAGACGCTTGGTTAACTGCGGGCGCATCCCAGTGGGGCTGGAGAGAGCCACTCTCATACCGTGGCTTCTGCTCAACGCATCGGCGTCCCCGTACAGCGAGTCTGCGTCGTCGTCGCTTTCGAGGTCGTTCTCTTCGATCCCTTTAACCACGGTGACAGACTCCCCTCCACCTGTAGTGGCGCCAGGACCGCCGCCCGTGAGTACTGCCGCGGCAATGGAGTTGACTGACATCTTTGCGTCAGCCGTGTGACGGTGGCGCACTGGAAAAGCCAAAGAGGTGAACAACGACAGAAAAGGGTCGACCGGGTGCCGGCTCGTCTCGTGCAGAACCCACGAAATGATGATGAGTGTGATTACCGAGAAGACACTGATGACGAGACATGGCAGCAGGGCTGGATGGTCAAAGAACAGGTTCCCACTCTCGTCTGTGACGCTTGGAAAGAGCCACGGCCCGAGCACTGCGTGGTGCACGGGGTCGAACAAGTAGCCGCCAATGGCGGGTCCTATAATAGACCCGACACCCCAGAAGATGCTAATCGCAGCAAACCCCATGCCCTCTGTCTCCTTGTCGGTGATGTCGGCAATCACCGTCTTAGCCACCAGCACATTGCCATTCGCGCAACCGTGAATGAAACGCACGATGACGCAGAAAATCAGGTTAGGACTCATACCAAAGAAAATAGACACAATGGCGTTGGTAAAAAGACCCATCTGGATCATCGGCTTGCGTCCTACGCGGTCGCTGGCCGTACCCCACATCTTGCCCGTTAGCACCTGGCCAAGCTGAAATACAGAGATCAGTAAGCCAGACATGTAACCCGCCTCGCTAGGGGGCACTTCCTGCAGGTGGGAAACGAAAAGCCCCACAAAGGGCATCATTAACGTCGCCGAAAGCGACTCCGACACTAACACAGCAGATAATACAGCCATGTTGGCGTAAAAAGAGCCTTTCGCAACTCCTGTCTTTCCCATTTTCCTCGCTAGTCGACTCAAAAAAAAAAAAAAGCAGCTCCCGAGCAACGCAACGCGGCTGGTAAAAAGAATGAAGAAAGAAAGGTAAGGAATAACGGACGCAGTAGCCAAAAGACTGGAAACGCAATCCAACAACAAAACCGAAATACAGCTGCGTACAGGTTGCAGAATACGTTGTAGTTGAAGTAGGAAAGTGAGTTTCGCCAGCAATCGATGATTCTCTTAAAGAAAACAAAAATAACAAAGAAAAGAGCTGCAAAACTGAAACAATAAGAAAAATAAAAGGAGCAATGAGTAGAAGAGACACTATAAAAAAAGAAAATAACAATAATAAGGTGGACGTGCTTGTGACTCAGTGTACACCTATACACACGGCTATTTGTGTTTATCGTTTTACGTGAGATGCATCGGCATAGTGAAAACGACGTGGTAACTCAACCGAATCACTCGCTCACCCATTAGTTCAAAAGCGGAATCAATGTTCGCTGGCAGTGGATACCGACAAAAGCAATTTAATTCTGTAGGCCAAGAGAGCAAGGGCAGGTGGATTACAACAGACAAAGCTATAGTAAGCCTCTTAGTCTTCAGCAAAAAGACAATTGAAAAACAAAAGTAATATGAATGGTTCGCGGTAAAGGTAAAGCACAAAAGCTAAACGGATACAATGGAAATAACGACGCGCTTAGAGTCGCTTATACAGTGAGAAAAAAAAAACTGCTGTTTAATCGTGATGGGGAAATCCAGGTAGCGTGTGCGATGCAACGAGTCAGACGTAAAGGTCTCTCTGTTGGTTCACGGTCGTGTCTCCTCTGCCTTTACTCAGGTTGAATACAGAGCAGGGAAAAGAGGATATCTACGAATGATCCAGTTCTCTCACCGAGCAGTTTTTACGTGCGCGCGGCCATACTCGAACAAAATGAAGAAAAAGAGAGCAGAATTGTGGAGTCAGAAAAAAGGGTAGAACAGTTTCTGTATCCCCTTTTCTTTTTCTGAGGGGAGAAGGGCACAGTGCAACGCGAACTGTAAGGCCAACAGCTCAATACACAATTCCGGCAGCACGAGTCGAACGAGCAGGTACCAAGTATCAGGCGCGAGAGGCAAACCACATTGCATCATCTTGTGAAGGCGCGTTCCTTTTATGTGAGTGCTTTTGTCTTTGACCACTTTTGGGATGGAGGAGGAAAACTGTAACACGAACTCAGTGGCGAGTACCCTCAGATTATAAGGTTAAAATTGCTGGTTTTCGTTCCCAGATCACGAGTTTACTCACTTATCTGACGCAACACATTTGCCAGATCTTTCAGTGTGCACAGAGGTGACAGTTGTATAGCTGTATAGCCAGGCGCCGCTCGGTTTGGCTTGACGCGCAACGGCCAGTCTGCCGTGTGGACGCTATGCTCATCAGTACTGCCGTTGCTCATCCTGTTTGTGTCTTCGTCTGTGTACGCCGGTGGCGGTACTCTGCGTAAGACAGCTGAAAGAGTCGCACCTTTCGGCATGACACAGCGCTCTCTTGCCACGGATCGCGATGTGCGAAGTGTACCCACAAGAGCCATCCGAATGCATGGAACTTCAATTACTTCTGCTCGGTCCCGTGGTACTTCCGCCTGCTCAGTGTGCCGGGGTGCTTTGAGCGAAGGAAAATCGCTATTGGTATCCGCGTTATCTGCATTGTTGCTGCTGCGACTGTTCCCTTCCGGTGCGCTCGTCTCTGAGAAGAGCTTCCTACACTGAGGGCTTGCCGCAGAAGCTTTCATCCTTGTGTCTAGCAGACGCATCAACTGCCCTGGTCGACGCGCACACGCCTGCGCGAGATGTTCCCTGCGCACTTCAGCCGCCGCGTTGTCGTTGCTACTTCCAAGACTAAAACGAAGTGCCTGTGTGACGTGTGGAACGTAAAGGTGGCTCGTTTGTATTTCAGCCAGAATGTGCTGTTTAGCAGCGTCCGACGTGTAGAAAGTAGCGTAAATGTCAAACGAGAGGCGTAACGGAGAAAGTCCATCGCTGCCAATTTCGGCACCTTTCGTAGTCGTGACTTTCTTCGTTTTTTGGGGTAGTGCCGTGGTGAGCCCGCTGCGTGAGCGTCGTCGTGGGAGGATGGAGACAGCGGCGTTGGTCCGCACTAGCGAGGAAACATGCTCGTTTCCAAAAGGGTTGACCAGCCATGTAAATGTAGAGTAGCTGGCACACCAACAAATGGTATCGGAAAATGCATTGTCACGTCTACTCCGCGCATGCACCGTTATGTCATGAGTTGATGATGCAGGCTCCGAATCCATGCATGTGACAGACTCGAGAGCTAGCGCCATAGGCTGCGACTGCCACTGGTTCTTTTCGGAAGCCGAACCGCTTTCGCTGTCGACGTACGGCGCGCAGTCGCGCGAAGGTGCCATTATCAAAAACAACGGGAAGACATCACGTGCCAAAGCATCGGCATCCTGCGCGTGCGTGCATTCGCGCTGATTGTTTGACGCACCTCTGTCCCGCACCTCTTCTCCTCTCCTCGTCCAATGAAACCGTTGACAAGAGTGAAGAAGAACTATCTGACCTCGTAACAAGTACACGAGTGAGTCGCCATGGTCGGTGTAACGGAGAACGGGTGGGATGGCTTTGTGGTACACAATGCGTCGCGCGTGTGGCGCACGCGGCGGCTTTTCCTGCTGTATGCTGAACAGCTGCTGTGCGACTTGGATAACATGTTGCGTGTACATCATGGAGGTTTTTCTAACTTCGTCTTCGTGGTCACGGTGGTCGTGCTCACTGTCGTCAAATTCGTATTCACTGTTTTCAGTTTCTAAGCGAACCTTATCTCTGGAATCAGTCTCAGCTAAGCGGGTTCTACTCACAGCCTCAGCAGCTTGACCAATGTGCGTATCGAGGAGGGTACGTGGCCAGCAGCACGCATGGTGTTCATTGTAAAAATCGGCGTAAAAGTTTAGCGACTGCAACTGCGGTGTAACAGCGTATCGTGGCACTGTAGGTGGACGCTCTGCGCTGTCATCAGGAGTTGAGGGCTGAAGGTGCAACTCCCACTGATTGGGCGGGGTGCACGGGATGCCATAAAAGTCAGTACTCATCCTCGTGAACGCCGTGCATTCTTGGAATTCGATCTTTTCATTGTTGATTAAAGACGAGTTTTTTTCTCATCGAGACCGGAAGGAAAGGCAACACGAGTCGAAATCAATGTCTAGAGGTTGCCAGGAGAAAGAGACAGAGAAGAATGAAGTGCAAACACCGGCTTTGTATGCAGAAGGGGATGCGTCAAAAACCTCCTCAGTTTCCAGTTAAACCAGCCTTCCGACGTGTCTCAGAGGGGATCCATAAAAGCCCTTGCCGGAATTAACTTCCATTTTGTCGCGCACGATCATATTCGCAAAAACACAACGACAGAGATAGCTTCACTTAAGTGAAAGCCTACTGAAACAAGGTAGCCTCTAACCGCTTGTAAACCACTTCCATGCACTCTCGGATTAGCAGTGTGCTTTTGAGCAGCGACGTGGACCCCATGTCCTACTCGGCAAACTGCTGCGCAGCCCGACGCGCAATGATCTTACCCGCTCGACGAACCTCGTCAATTGTCGTTGAGCGCCCGGTGGAGATGCGCAGGGTGCCAATCGCCCTCTCCACACCCACGTTCACCGCTTTGAGAGGGTCGGACACCGCGATCGTCTCGTCCTCGCCTGCGGTGGAATGACAGGCCGACCCGGCCGATATGCACACCTCGTCTCCCACCGACAGAATAAGCCTCTGCGCCGAGATGTACGTAACGGGCTCATGGGTTTTGTGATTTGACACCTTTTTGAAAATGGCGCAATTCAGCGTGTTCGGCAAGGCCACCTGCAAATTGCCGTTGATGACGAGGTCCATGTTGTGCTGCCCTAATTCGTGCTTCAGCACTCGCAGTAGCTCGTCGCGTGTATTGCGCATCACCGTAGAAAAGTTGTCGATGTTCTTGCACGCAAACAGCAGTGCTTCCGCCATGCCAACAGCCAGCAGTACGTTTTCCGTCCCGGGGCGAAGACCTCGCTCGTGACCGGCGCCGAAAAGAATGTTCCTCACCTGCACACCTGGCTTGACATAAAGGGCTCCCACGCCTTTCGGTCCGTAGAACTTGTGCCCGCAGACGGAGAGGAGGTCCACGTTGGTGTCAGTGACATTCACCACCACCTTGCCCAGCGACTGCGCGGCGTCACTGTGAAAGAGGCAGTCGTGACCGCATACTGCCTTCACTACCCGACAAAGTTCTTTAATATCGTTCACGGCACCGATCTCATTATTCGCAAACATCACGGACACGATCGCGACGGCGTTGGGTCCGTCCGGAAGGCTCTCGAGTGTGTCTCGCAGCGTTTGTGGGTCGAGCTGTCCCGTCTCCGCGTTCACTGCCACGCGCACCGCCTCCACAGGTGCGTGCTGGTGTGTTCCCGACGCGTCGCCGGCCTTGGCGCAAGGAGCGGTGCCCTCCATGAACTTCAGCACTTCCGTGACCGCTGGATGCTCGACGTTCGTAGAGACGACGTATCGGCGCCGCGGATACTTCTGCTGCAATGCCATCGCGCCACCGACAATAGCGAGGTTGTTGCACTCCGTGCCGCCTGAAGTGAAGATGATAGACTCGGGAGTCGGTGCGTTCAGCGCTTCCTGCACCTTTTTGCGGGCCTCCTCCAGCTCATACTTGGCGGCGAGGCCGTAAGGATGAGTGGAACTCGGGTTGCCCCACGCCTTGTGGACGCGGCAGATTGCCTGCCACGCCTCCTCGCACAACGGAGTTGTCGCGTTGTTGTCGAGGTAGATGGGAAACGGCTCCGCCGCCGGTAGTGGCTGCGGCTTTCGCTTTTTCAGCGGCGGCCCTGCAGCGTTGCACATCGTTATGAGGCTAGTATTATGTCTTTTGCTTCCTTTAAAATTGCAGGCTTTAAAGCTGCGTGCACTTGAACTTCCTTTTTGTGAGTGTGTGTGGCTGGGATTCGACTGCGAACAAAACGGATGCGTCGTATGTACCCATATTAGCACTGGTAAACAAAAACAAAATACAACAACAAAATAAAAAGAAACAGAGTACCAGAGGCGGGTGCGGATGGCGGTGCAGTAAACTATCTTTACATTACGTTCCGCAAGTAGCGCGCTGCTCACCGTGGAGCAGTCGAAACAAAACTGTGCAACCCAAAGATCACTTCGCAAGCTAACATACTGCCGACGTAACTCTTCAACTGCATAGAAAAAGAATGTGAACAGCGAGCTGTCGTTTCTATACGTAACATTCGACGTACTGCGCGTCGCTCCACAAACTCTGCCAACAAACAAGTGCAGTTGGAGCTCTTTCAACAGAAATTAAAGAAGGTTGGGGCAGTGTTCTATTTTCTTTAAAATGAGCTTTATGGAAGAACATTTAGTAAAGAGTACATGCTGCCGATCACCGCGGCTCGCTTTCAACGTTTTTGCAACCTCAAACCAATTGAACAAGTCACCTCACAGTGCGAACCTCCAGTCTTTCTTGATGAGGTTCCACCGCTTCAGAAAAAAGGGAAAAAAAGGGGAACGTTATACGGACGCACAAAGACCGCGCAATGTGAACCAAGCGCAAGGAAGGCACGAGGACAAGATAAAAAGAACGACTGTCACCCGTTAAACTACAGACGATAACCAGTTTACCGTTGCTGGACAGCTGTGCGCGTGAGTCCATTCTGAACGTCACCTTATTTCACTCTTTCCGACAGAATCCTCACAGTGCCTCGCCTGGGAACAGCGCCGCCAGCTCGTCCCGCACCCTCTCCGTGTTGACATCCGGCAGCTCTGTCGCCACCTCCGCGAGCATCTTTGGCACCTCCGCCTTCACCACGTCGTCAGGGGTGTTGTTCATGCCTAAGAAACTCAGCGTGCCGTCCACCGAAGCGAAGGCGTCCGCGCTCATCGGGATCTGAGTAAGCAATCCTCGTAGCGCCGCCGCCAGGCCGTCGTACCGCGACCCGACTTTTTCCATCTTTAGCTTCTTTCGGCTTGCGGCGTCATCGGTGCTGTTGTTACGCGCGTACATCTCGGCGAGCTGCCGCTCGTAGGAGTCACTGCGCCGGTCGTCATCATCACTACTCTCTTCCGTCCGCTCTTCCATATCGCCTTCCTTCTCCCCGTCGTCCTCGAGGAAGGGGTCGCGCTGGCCGTAGCGGTCGCCGCCCTGCAAATTCAAGTCGCGTTCAAACCGGTTCCGCTTGGTGCCACGGTTTTCCGCACGTTGCGCCGCCTTCAGAGTAGCCTGCCGCAACGCGTCTTCGCGTTCCGCCTGGAGTTCTTCGGCTGTCGCTCCCGTCACGCGGTCCTGCAGCTGCGCCTCCAGCTGCAGCTGCTCCGTCAGTGTCATTGGGCGGCCCTCCTTCAGGCGACGTTTCATCTCCCTCTCGCGGTTCTCGTACTCCTCACGGACGTACTCCTCCTGAATTGTGCGGCCCTTGCGCGGGCGCGACCAGTCGATGGGAGGTATGGTTGAGTCAGCAAAGGGTAGATTGCGGTCGCTGTTGCCCAGCTCACGCTGCCGTCGCTCCTGTGCGAGGGCGGCTTCGATGGACGCCGCACCACCCAGGCCGGCACTAAAGTGCTTCTCTGGCACAATAGACCCAATCATTGCTCCGATCTCCATGCCCGCCTTGCCCACCTCGAGAGGCTCGCCCAGCAGGTGCAGCGTCGGCTCCTGCGAGGGGGTCAGCGCGAGTACGTCGCCACCGACGTGCAGCGTGACGGAGCCGTCACTCCAGCGCACCATGCGAGTGTTGCTGGCGCACGCCGACCCCTCCACCGTCCACCGCAGGACGTTGCTCGGGGTGTAGAGGGCGTACTTGTTGCTCTGGAGGTAATCACACGTTGACGGGTCGCAGGGGCGTGGGTCGGCGTGCATGGTCTGACGATTTGGGTAGATGGCAGGCATCTCCAGAAGCCACGCAGGCGTCGCAGCCCGCTCACGGTCCTTCACCCACGCAGAGGGCAGTGTGCTCTCCAGCAACGTGAAGGGGGCAAGATCGCCACTGCGCAAGACTTGCGTGCTGGCGGCGCCGAAGAAGCGCTCGCCCTCGGCGTACACCAACAGCTCCTTGTTGGCACGCATCTCCTTCGCTACGTTGTCCGCGCCAGCGCGCTCCTCATGGAAGAGGTCGACGTCATCCTCGCGCACCGCAGCGCCGAAGAGCTCCTGCAGAATGAATCGGGTGTCGATCAGCGCAGGATCCTTAAAGGCTTGACGGTCTTCCTCCTCCATGCGGAAGGCAGGACCGAAAAGGGTCTGCATTGTGATGGCGGAAAACGGAGTTAAAGCATCGCCGGCGTGTGTGAGGAAAGCATCCTCCTCAAAGCCTGTGGCCGTCATTGTTGCAAACGCAGAGTTGGCCGCCGCGGGCGTCGGTGATTGACTATCGTCCATGAGTGGATGAGGGCTAACTAGTATTGTTAAATGGAGAGTTTTTTTTTTTGCCAGAAAGGAAAAGGTGGCTAAGTAAGGGTACCAGTTGGACAATGCACAAAATAAAACGGCGTCTTACAAACTTAGACAATACACCGGGAAAGAAACGTTGCAAATTGGGAAAGCTGCTCAGATTCGTTTGACTCAAAACACGTCGCTCTTTATGCTCCTGGTGTGTTAGTGCTCATACGCTGGTGGTGCTCGAACTAACTGTAAACGACACAAACGACAACAATAACTAAAAAAAAAAGTGCAGCGCAAATCACTGGCCGACTGTTCAATTGCAGAGGACGGTGAACCCGAGAAGCAACACAATAGTCTGCTGAACACTACACGGGATCGTGCGAGTGGCCACGTGCACAACTACACAGCAACCGGCATCGCCTTCTTAGGAATAGCACAGAGCAGTCCCCTGCTGTTTTAAAACACTCGCTCACGTAACTGTTGCAGTCATCCCGTCTTGCAAACCATTTCGTAATAACGCGATTTACTCTGATTTTTATTAGTTTCAACTGCTTTTCTCGAGCACGCTCGTACCTCAAGCTGCGAGGTACTGCGCTGAGGGAAGGAAACCCGGTACACGTAAACACTATTCTGTTCTATGCAAACAAACTCCTTCAATTAGCAATACGACAAAGCACAGCGCGAACGAGACGAACGTTATTTTTTGTTTTAAGCAAAGCGAAGCAGACGTAGCCAGCCGGCAGCATTAACCAGACACTTCTTAATGTAAAATGAGACACAGTTTTATGAGACGCAGCGGAAAGCAAAACCACGAGGCCTCATTAGTTGTGCAGATCCTCGTTACGGATTTGCGCACGCACCTTGACGCGGCGCTTCTTGTGATCCCATTTCTTCAAAAGGCTGTCGTTGACCGCCGTGCCACGGTCAATCATCTTCTCCCTTCGTTTCGCCTGCTTGCGGGTCAGCTGCTTCTTGTTCTTCTTCATTGGGGCGTCGAGAACGAGATCGCCGATGACGCGCACCGCACGCTTCACTGCGGCGTTGGTGGCCTCCTCTTGTTCTGCGGTGTCGTGCGCCTCGCTCCCTAGCTCGCCATTGAGCCGCGAGATCTCGCGGTCCACCTCGTCTTCGAGCTTCTTGGACTGCTGCACGTTGCGGCGCTCCAGCTCACGCTGCACGCGCTCCACCTTGCGCTTCTGCACTGTCTTGCGGTGCGCCCGCTTCTTCGCCATCTGCTTCAGCTTCCGTACCAGCTTTGTCATGGCGATCAAAGGGAAGGTGTCCGTCGACTCAGTTAAAACTGCTATGACGGCAGCTCTTTTTCTAATTGAGGGCATCATTGTGAGAAAAACAAGCAGCGGCAAAGATAAAGAAAGTGTACATCAACAGCAGTTTCAAAGGCCAAAGAAGGGCAACACAAACCTTTTCGTGAAACAGGTCTGTGAACGCAATGTATGCACTCTTGTTTCTCCGTTTTTCAGGCAACGGAGTTTAAATAGCACAGCACAGACTTTTCGCCATCAACTTCTTTTTACAAGAGTCTATCTACAATGCCTTGCGTCGAGAAATTCTAAGCGGCTTTTTGCTGATTCCCCAGTTACTTTCAGGTGCACAGCAAACGCGTTTATTGTCGGTAAAACGGACCAACCCCTTCGCTCAGTACCCTTCAAACCTTACAAATCTTTTTTTTTCCTTTCTCAACCACTGATTGTACAACACCGCGGACGTGTTGGCTGCACGGTCAGACACAATCATCCGTTCCGGCATTGTCGGCATCGAGCGGAGGACATCGGCCACCTGGAAGTCGCGCTGGTCCACCTCCGCGGTGCTCGACAACATCGATTCTTCGAAAGTGCCGAGCCTTTCTCCAGCATCCTCCGCAGGGTTCGGAGTCCACGCCATGTGCAGAAGCGTATCTGCTAGCGTCACACTCTCCTGCACCGCGGCCACGTCCTGCGGACAGCTCGATAAGCCCTCTAGCAGCAACTCAACAAAACGGAAGGAGACTTCCGGATTGGTGCTTTGCAGGTGCGAAAATTGCTCCATGAGTTCCTCGAAGACGTGCTTTGTGGCGAGAAGGTCGCGTGGCATCTGCCAACCACGCCGCAGTCGTTTTCGGAGCGCATTGTGCCTGCCGTCAACCCCTACTTCTGGAGCACCCAACGGCGCATCCATGGCAGGGTCGTTAGGGTACAGCCGCACGTACTGAGCAAAAAGCCGCTCCAGATCCTGAGAGGCATCCTGTGTCGCCTGGCAAAGCGATGGCGAAACGTGACGCAGCACCTGAGCCGTGTGCAGCATCGTCGGCTCCTCCAGCGATGGGGCATCACCTGCCTGCGGAAGAAAGACGTCGCGGTAGCGCGGCATCACGTTCCACTCCGTGTCCTGCAAGGAGAGCGTCGCGAGTGCGTTGTCCGATACTGCGGCCGTTGTTGTGGTTGCTCTCGCTATCCCTACCACGTTACGCGCAGCCCCAGCAGCAGCTGCAGTACTCTCCGCCAGTTGCAGCGACGCCGGCGGCATTTTGCGCCTATTTGCGTTTGCCACCGCCTCGGCGATGCTGATGACGGCACGGTTCTGCTCCAACACCGTGTGTGAACGATTCATGACAAAAGCGTTTGAGCGCAGTACCTCGGCCGCGGTGGGTCGTTTAGCTGGTGTGGCCTCCAGACAGCTACGAACGAGATGCAGGATCCCCTCCTGTGTGTCCGCCGGCAGCAGGTCCGTCAAGTGCGGCACCTGCGTGCTGACGAGGCTCAACCGCTCCGCACGGGTAGTTTGTACAAACTGTTTGTGGTTGAGAGAGCAGAGCAGCGTGGTGATCGTGCCCAGTGTCCAGATATCAGCGGCGCCAAACGACACGGCATCACAGCCTGTGGTAACGGCAGCATTCGTTTCGTTGTTGCACGTCACCGGGTCCCACGTCGCGTCCCAGTAGGCGACGTGGCGCAGCTCCGGCGCGCGCAGCGGGAGGGACTCTTCCGTCCAGCACGACTCAATCTCACGACTCCACCACGACGCCTCCGACATCAGTGTGCTTACCACATGCGGCAAGCAACGTTCGCCCGGCTGATGTAGAAGATGAGCGGCGCTGAGGGGCAGGCGGACGCTGATGAAGCCCTTGTTCTGATCCAGGGTGATGTTGCCAAGGGGTATTTCACGGCACAACACATGCCCCGTCGTGTGCAGGTAATGGAGGAGTTGGGCGAGTTGGTAAGCGATGGCAGCTGCATCGCGCTGCAGCTTCGCGTTGCTCGGTAGCAGCCGTTTGCGGGCGACGGCGTCGACGTAATTGGCAAGCGTGCAGCCCTCAATGAACTCCTCAATGAGGACCAGAGCGGTTCCTGAAGTAGCAAAAGTGTTATCGGAAGAAGATAACGACGACGCATTTGATGTAGCATTGTCACGGTCTGCAGCATCGCTGCCCTTTGAGCCCGGTGCGCCGCTTTCCTCTCCAGAGGATAGCATTGTACTTGTTGCTTTGTGTGCTCGCTTAGCGTTAGGGGAGTTCACTTCCACGGGCCTGCGGACCACAGCTGCAGCGGCTGCACCACATACAGGTGCGGCGAGGGACTGTTGCGTGTAAAAGACATCAAACAAAGAGCGTAGGAAGGGATGCTCGACTTGGCGTCGAAGACATACGTAATCCTGCAACGCGAGCAACGAGGCAACTTCCTTTGATGGCACAATGCCTTGAATTGAAGAAAGTAGGGGAACGTACGTCACCATGACGGTATCAGAAAGTGCGGTAGTTTTCGTACTCCGTGGAAAGAAGCTCATGCCCTGGCGCTGCGGTGCTTGCGAAGGCGCGGGTGATCCACCAGCTACGACGGCAGTAGCAGTGGCACCGGCATTGTCGCCGTTGGTCTTGACATGGCGTGCACGAAAGGTAACAGCAGCACTGAAGAGCGAAGCGTAGCAGTCGCCCTCGGAGTCGAGAACGCTTTCGATCACAAACTTGTTCCCTTGTGTGTCGCAGAACGTGGACGACATCGCTTTTGCGAGTTACATTGGTAGTAAAATTCAACGAGAGCGAAGACAGCACTCAAATATCTTTACGATAGGACGAATGTGGCGTTTGTAGTGTTCGATGTGGAGAGCTGGTGGTTTTGCGGCGAGCAACCTCAGGAGTCTCTCATTCCTCTAGTGGCAAAACAACACAAAAAAGAAAGAAGATCAAACGACGGCGTTACGCTACTGCAGGTAAGAATAAGTAATTGAGTTGTGAGTAGCCGGAGAAACCTACCAGTGTACTGCTTTTCTCTATGCTGCATAGCTTAATCGGCGGTACAGACCAAATGCCCCTCCTCAATACGCAATTACAGCCAAGGTGTCTCTATAAGGCACCGTTGAACGCCAGCGTCAAATCAGGTTTCCCACGTTCTTTTCGTCGTTCACTTTCAGATTCAGTTATTGTACAAGCAACGAGCGAAGTACTTCATAGGATACGATCACTCCACTCACACCAAAATAAGCACTGGCGGCAAAACCACAGTCCAGTCGGCTGTACCGGCTTTCCTTGCCTATGCAGTTGCTGTGCTTTGCAAATATAAAAAAAAAAACGGCAACTGTATACACAAGGAAAGCGTAGAGCTCGTGTTGTGACACGCGTGGTGCTACTGCTGCGTTCCTCATGATAGAATTTTCTTTTGTCTAAACAACCCCTCTAAGCCTTCCTCAAACTCGCTCCCGGTGATCAAAACGCCTTTTTCATGACGATACAATGGGCTCTTCGTGACGGTGCGAGTAAAAACATCCCTCATCAGCTCTGCCAAGATCCCTTGCATGAACGCTGTATTCATCGATTTATCCGTGAACAGGGCCACACGGTAGCCCGTCATTGTTTCCAAGTAATGCACCTTGTACATCGGCGTGTGCACGGCTCGAAGTCCACCGGACTGCGTGGAGGATAGTTGAGAACTAATGTGCTGCAACGTGTAGACAAACCCTGCCACGAGACCGTCTTCGCCGTGCTGCACCGCACTCGTCCGCTTCCACTGCTTCGTGTAGATCGTATCGCCGTACCGATTGAATACGTAAATAGAATAGAGCGTCATGCTGTTGCGAGCTTCGTTGCAAGCAACGGATTTAATGAAATGCAAAGATGATGTTGTGTACTGTTGTGGGGGCGCAACAAACGCTACGGTGTGTCTGTCACAGTTGACACAAGCATTCTAAACGGACCGCGAGCGTTCCTGTTGGACGAAAGTGAAGAGGGAAGCTGTGCTCCGTCGGTAATCGGAAAAGCATGCGCAGGTTGTGTCAACAAATATCGATTAGTTCGAAAGAAGTAGACGTAGCGATTCGAGCAGCTTTTCTGAGTTTCATCGTAGGTCTTTAAAGGACACGCTTTTCAACTGTGACGACAGCGGCGACACGCTATAGGGAAAGACCAATAAAGTACCTCTATTCAAACATAAAGTTCTAATCGTTATTTCCCTACGAGTCTTTTTTTCTTTTAGTGATGGTGGTGGTGGGATCATCTGTTGCGTTGAGCTTAACCAAGCAATGTGAGGGAACCGTAATTCAAGTTATATTTAGAGAGCAAACTCCTTTCCTGTAAAAATACAGCAAATCATTACCCGATCTACACATTCCCGCTGCTCACTCCTGCGTTGGCGGACGACGGAACCCGCTGCTGACCTCACGCTCGTGCGCAAGGGCGTCGCGGCCGAGCGACTGACGGTACTCGTCAATAATGTTCGGCACCCAGTCTGGCATCGGCTTCGCTTTCGGTTCTTTAGTCACCAGCCACGGGCTGACGCGGCGCTGATGCTCCTGCTTCATCATTCGCCGCACACGGCGCTGTTCGGCATTCATCCAGTGATCGTAGTCGCTGCCGGTGCGCTTGTTGAGGCGACGCCACCGCATGTACTCGTTTGCCAGGTGCGCCGATTCCCGTTGTTCCGCTTCGTCTAAGTTAAAGTCGCGCGCACTCATCTGCAGGCGGTTCACACCAATGTCAACGGACGCTCGCTTCGCCTGCAACTCGAGCGAGGACTGCTCCTGCTTCGCTTCCACTGGCAAGTAGTCCCAGTTGCCACGGGGCCGCAGGGCGTGCAGGATGACGGACATCGAGATGATCAGATCGGACGGTGCTTCGGTGGGGGCGGGCAGGCTGTCGAGCAGCAGCTGCGTGGTCGGACGTGCGATCCGTGAGTTGAGGCGGCGCATCATGTTGCGCTTGTGGTTGGGGCCGGCAAAGAGGACGTAGCCGCCGCGGTTGTCTTCATCGGCACCGGTCAGCCGTGTAAAGCGGTCCAGACAAAAGTCTGACAGAGCGGCGCGGCCTGGCACTACACGCTCGGGCGACCCGAGGGCGTTCGTTGCATACGCGGAACTCGCCCGCCGTGGCGGCGGCAGTACTACCGGCGACGCACCCACAACCCTCGATTGATACACCCACCGCTGCTCGCCTGTCGCTGTTGAAATATGAAAAAAAGAAGGCGCGTTATCAGTGCTGCCACTGTTGTTGTTGATCGTTTCGGCGCTGTCCTCCTGTGCTGTATAGCACAATGGCTGCAGGTTGTTGCGGTCCACCATGTGATTTAACAACCCGTATACGTCGTCACCGTCCTCCTCTTTCAAGGTATAGATTGGCACGGATGTCTGGAAGTGCGCGCCGCGTGCGGCACGAACGACGCGATGGTCGTACAAGTCGGCACAGTGGTTTGTGGTGATGATTGCATCATACTGATAGCCTGACGCAGTGCGCAGCAGCGTGCCGAGCGTCCCCGGATCGTCAACGTTATCGAGCACCAGTACACGGTTCAGTCGCTGGTGGTTAGCAATAAGATGCTCCTTCATTGGCGGCGGCGGAATCTCAAAGTCACCGACGTACCCGTCCGTCCCGGGCGCAATAGCCTCGGCAACTTTGCGATCGACAAGGACGACGTCCGTGCCTGCCTGGTCCTTTGCCCAGTCCGGGATGGGTTTTCCCACGTTTACTATGAGGTGGCGTGGACGGAAGCCGGCCTGACACAGCTCCTCAATCATTGCACGGCCGCCCACGACAAGCATCTGCCGTGCCTGACGGTACTTGCCGTTCGAGCTGAGCTTAACAAAGTGCTGCACCAGTTTGTTGCTTGTGTCGTCGATCACGGTGCCTTCCCAGAGAACGTCTTGCTGCATCTGGAGGAGAAGTGCCTTCTGCGCCCGCTTCTTTAGGTCTTCGGCAGACAACGAAGAACAAAACTTGGACGAAACAGTGGAAGGGCCACGACCGCTCGCCGCGGCCGCAGCCGTGCGGCTGGCCGTGCTGGAAATTGCGACGTTGCGCTGCGAGGGGTCTTTCGGTGCGAGGGGGTGGCGGAACGAAGCTTTGCTGGAACGTGCCACTGAGCGCTGCTCGCCGATGAAGGACTGAAAGCGTCGACTCAGACGTTGCAGAGCAGCAGTTGTTGTTGTTTCGTAGTTTGCGAGTATCTTGCCTGCACCGAAGGTCAGCTCTTCGGCCCGCAAAGCCGCTGCGCGCCGCATTGAACCACTCATCAGAAGGCTTTTCTTGCTTTGCTAGTCGTTTTCCAACGAAGGGCGTAAGTAAACTGGAAGTCGAAAGTCTGAAGAAGTGTGTTGCTTGGAAAGGGGATGAAGAGCGGCGTTGAGAAGAAATATCGCGTGGTTTTGTAGAGCTTGCACAAATCGCACTGGAGCCCGAAGAAGTCGATTACAGCATTGCCTTGCAAAACTGGTGGTGCCTTTTACGATTTTGGCCGAAGTGAGGAGCGCATAAATATGGACTACGAGATCGTCTAGACTCTGTCTCTCAAGGCACAAATACTAGAACGCGCAACTGTGAAGCGCAACGACAACGGAAGGGAAAAGCAAAAACAAGCATGCTGCGAACTCAATCGCAGTGGATCTGTTTAGAAACGAGGAAAAGAACTGCTCAGCACCTTGATTGTTACCAGTGGAGGGTAGTAGTTGAACATTAGAAAACAGAAAGAGGCAATTCCAGTAGTAGTACTAATATACATAGATGACATGGAACAGTATGAACGAAGTCAACAGCAACGCCACACAAACAAACAACAGCTCCAAGACACGGTGCTATGGAACTTTAAAAAGGTCCACGAGGGTCCTTCATGTAGGCCTTTTTGTCCAAGATGTTTGACATCTGCAGTGCGGAGTAGATCATGGGCAGTGGGATTTGCACAATCAACGCGTGCTCCTCCTCATGCACACCAGTACCCTCAAAGTGCTCACGAAGGAACTGTAGGAAGTAAGGGAAGATCGCGTCAGCCGAATCACTGCCGTCCTCCCGCAGGCTGCGCTGTGGACACACCGAGGCCCGCCGCGACGTCGCGCCGCCTTTGCCGCTTTTCATCACCGGCGGCACACAGCGGATCTCAAACCGCACGAGGCAGTCCTGCTTCTGCTTCCCTGACGCTCCAGGCAGGCGGCGCTCCATCGGGTTCGCAGCCGCAGCTATGGCTTGGATGTCGTAAGCCGCGTCATTCTCTTCGTGCAGCCACGCAGGGCTGCGGTACTTGTCCAACGCGCTCACCCGGGCAGACGCCAGTTCTCTGCCCTCTTCGTCCGTCGCTACCTGCACCCGCGGCGCCTCCTCCTCCGTGCAGTAGAAATAATGACCGGTGATAGGCGGGTGGTTACTTGCGTAGACGACGGAGCCGACGAACTGGGCGTCTGGGTAGCTCGACCGCGCGTTGTCGGCGTCGTTGTACTGTCCCTGGTACGCCGCAATTTCCAGCGGCCCCTCCGTGATGCTGCAACGCATCGCCAGTGCGACCGGCTCACCCAACCGCGTCAGGACACGCTGGAAGAAGCAGATACTGCTGGCGAGAGCGGCGGTGGTGGACAAAAAAGTGCTATCAAAGGACGCGCCGCCGTCGGAGACGCCGATGAGAAGGCCGTGGTGGTCCTCGAGTGAGTAGCGGTGCACCTCCCGGAGAACTGAGATAACACCAGGTTCATCGGCCTCCTCGCCTGAGAGAAGAAACTGATGCCGCACGTACACACCTGTCGTTGGCGTCGTGGATGGCGGTCGCGGGATGCACCGCGTGAGAAAGGGTGACCGCATGCCACGCGGCAGGACGTGCAGGAAATGCGGCACGCGGAGTAAGTGTGGATACGGTGTGGCAGTGAACTCCGTACGGGTGTCGAGCGCAACGAAGAGGTCGAGGAAGCCGCTGCAATTTGTGTCGTTGAAGATGCGGAACTGCACTTTGCCGTGCTTCAGTGTCACCACGGGGATGGGAGGGATCTCGTCGACGTCCTCGGCGCCGAAGGAATTGATGCCAATCACGACGTCATTCCCCTTTCCGATGTCGTTTGCGGAAGTCTGTGAGATGTTGACGAGCGATTGTCGTCCCCCGCCAGCGGCGCCGCTCAGCCCACGACGTGCGATGCTTGTGGCGGTGGTGCTGCGGCGCTTAATCGGCTGCCCAAACGGCTCCGCAGAGCTGTTCTGCGAACGGATACATGTCTTGAGGTCGACAATACGTGACAGATAAGGGTCTTTGTCTCCCATCACCTCCGCGGACAGCTCCACCTGAAACTCCACAAAGGCACCGCAGAACGGCGCAGATAACAGATAGCGGCCTTCGGGCAAGCGCACCGTGAACGCGAAGCCCGCCTGCGCCGGGCAAAAGAACGTCTCTAGTCGCCGCCGGTCCGCCTCCTCGGAGAAGTACAGACGGTGATGCTGTCGGAGGAAGATGGTGGGCAGGTGTTGCAGCTGGAAGTACACCGCAACGTCCTGCAGCTCGTTCACCTCAGTGCGGTCCGTGCACATCGGGCATCGGAACGCGTTGGTGGAGTGGAAAGTGCCGACGAAGGAGATGTCGTTGACGGACTGGAAGTGTGCAATGTCGCACCCGCACGAGCGGCAGTTGACGACAAATTCGATCTTCATCCAACCCCTCTCCACGGCGAGGAGCAGCTGGGCGGTGACCACTTCAATCGGCGCCTTCAGCAACGCTGCGAGGGCAAGCGGGTTCCAGAGAGTGAAAGTGTCGTACAGGGGACGTAGTCGGTTACACGCCTCCACCGTCCTCGGGTTGACAAGAGTGAGCTCCTCCTGTAAGATACGTCCGGTGTGCTGTACGGAAAAGAAGGTTTGGCTATTGAAGGGTGAATGAGGATCAATGAACCGGTCGCAAAACGCCTCTAGTGCAACCCAAAAACCTTTGTCGACGAGGTCAAATGGGAGAGCGGTCCACAGACGGTGGAACGACGCCTTGTCCATTCGCGTGAGGGGACTTGCGCGCATCTTCTGTGGCCGTTGCTGTGATCGGTGAAACAATGCGAAAATGTTGTGTGTGTGTGTGTCTGTGTATTTGTGGTGCTTTACGCACTTCCGCTATAGCCTCTTTTGAGGATCGAATCAGTACACCCGCCGTCGAAAACAGGAAAAAAATCAGCAGTTCTGATAAACGTGAGCGGAAGAAGGGAGGAGAGGGTGGGGACAAACAGAGAGAGTTGGACAGCGCACAGGCAGAAAGCCGAAAAAAAAAAAAATGGTGCTGAAAGCAAAACCCATTTTAAGTGCAAACGGCCGCACGCATTTTTCGTTTTTCCAGAATTGTGTAAAAAAAAAACTTGAAAACGTGTCACAGCAGCCGCACATCGTGTAGTTGCAACCTCCCCGGCACTGAATGTTGCTTTTCTCTTTTTGTTATATCCCCTTTTTCGTTATATATATATTTTTTAATTATCTATATACGCATATATATATATATATATATATATACAACAGAACAAGACAAATCGCTTCGGCTGAACAAACCTGTTCCTGCCACGTACTACCGACTCGCAGTTTCAAAGAACACGTTTTCCAAAACTTTGTTTCTTGCTCAATACTGGTAGACACCGAAGACAGTCACTACGGCAAAAATGTGCTTGTTAACATAGACCTCCTCGAAGTAGTTGTCGGTGTCAGAGTCCCAGAACATTTTACAGCCGGTGCGCAATCCTTCACCGCGCTGCTCGCCGATCATGCAGTGTACTATCAGCTTGTAGCGCTCGAGCTCGGTGGCGCGGATGCGATCGCGCACCGTATCGGCGATCTCCTTGCTAATACTCTGAATGTCATCCGCATTGTACTCTTGCTCCTCCAGTCGGCTCTCCAGCACAGCCTTCACGATCGGTCGCAGCTCGTTTGGGCGAAACTTGTGCTGGTGGTCCGGCCGAAGGGAAAATGTCGCAGAATCGACGTCAGTTTGCATATTGGCAGTTGCAATAGACGTAAAGGGTTGCGTTATGCTCTCCGCAACCTGGTTCTAGAACGGATCCGTCTACCGTTCACGCGTTCGGCGGTGTAGTGGGGAAATTGTGTAATCAAAATGAGAACGCAGATGTCCGTAGCATGGAAATAGAAAAGAAAAAAATTTCGGCGGTTAACCTACGCAAAGAATAATAAGTGAGGGTGAAGAAACGATGTGCACGAAAGCAGAAAACCAGTAGCCAAGTAACCCAACGAACACAACCATCCTAGTCCACAACAACAACAAAAATAGTTCTTCCCGTCTGAGGACCGTATGACTTTTACTTGAGAAACGCGGAACTACAAGTATTGGAGAACCCGCCAGCTTGGTATTTTTCGTTGCTGTTGTTGCTGTAGATTCGAGTACATCGACAGAGAGTGCAGGCGAAATTGCAGATGCAGAACGCAAAAGAGTACGAAACAGCAGATAAACCAAAAAAAAAAAAAAACAGAGAGAGCGACCCAAAGGAAAATTGTACGAGTAGGAAAATAATGGGTCGTTTTTAAGCCACGTAAGGCACATGTGAGTCGCGAGTGCGCTAACGCTATAAGAAGATGAAAACACCATCACACTGAGTAACTTTTGGTAACACTGTTATGTGTGTATGATGCTACCGGCATCACGCGCTTAAATCACAGAAAAAGTTTGTAAACAAGAGCAGAAATTTTCTCATGACGAACAGACTAGCGTTGGAGAGGTGTGCGTGCAACGTGCTCTACAAACTGGAAAGGTCGCATTGCCTCCCGATCCGGCACTTTACTGCGGTACTCACAGTACTGAATCAACGTGCACGTCAGCTTCCCAACCGTCCACCCCGCAGCAACAATCATGTCTTGCAGGCTGTCAAAATCACTTAGTGGCGTATCGAATGTGTAGTAATGCAGCATACGCCCGCCCACCTCCGAGGAAGCGCACCACTGCAACAGCAGCTTCAGCTCCTTGTCACCGCCAAAAGCGCCACAGCCCCAGTGCCCAGTCGCTATGGGACCCGTGCGGACCGTCGACAGCACCGCGTACGACTCCGGCACGCCGTGAAAGCCGACGTACGCCTTGTGCAGCTCACGACGCAGATACGGTAGAGTATACTGACGAGACGGCCCACCAACAACGCGGAAATTCTGCGCGTCCATCGCCAGTACGCACACGTCGTGGATCAGCATTGGCTCCTGTGTACGGGGGTGCAGCGCGTTGGCACGCAGCAGCCCCGGCACGCGAAAAGAAGACGAGCGCGATCCCTCCGCCTGCAAGACCCACGGGTCGGAACCATTTCTAAAGCGAAACTTCTCCGCGTAGCCTGTGGCCTCGCAGAAGTTCGGAGCCCCGCTTATGAAGAGCACCTCCGACTCGGCCAGCTCCTCGCACACAAGCCGCGACAGCACCATCTCAGGCGAAAGTGTCATGCGTATCTCTTCCTGCACGCAGCCGGTGCGCAGCACGCCGCCGCCGACAAAACGGTTAGCAAAGTCGACCTGCAGTGACGCGGCGTCGTTTTCGATCAAGCCAGAGCGCCGCATCGACACAACTGTGAGGGGCTGCGTGCTATCTTCAAATGCTGGAAAGTCCGTGTAGGAGGCCCGCGTCAGCTCCAAGCAGCGCCGGTGCGCCAAAGAGAGAGGGTTGGAGTTGTGTCGATGACAGCAGAAGAAGTACTCAATGAAGCCCCTAATCTTACTTTCCAGCGAAGCGTCGCGGCCAACAACGTCGCAGCTGAAGAGAGACGAGAAGTTGCAGCATGGGAGCTTGCATGAGATCCACGTTGTGCGAGGGCTATCACCGTTAATGCCGTCGAACGATGCACCCGTGTCTGCCGAACGCGCATCTCTTTTTCTTGCTTGAGTTGTCTCGGTCCGTGACCCACCTTGCCGCCTTTGACCTCCTCTTTCACCATTGCCGCTGCTTTTCTTCGCCTCTGAGCGGTGCGGAAAGAGGGAGAAGAAGCAGCAGCACATCAACGTCACAATTTCCTCGTGCGAGAGCACGAGTCGACGCGTCTCGCCTTGCACTAACAAAGGAATTCCTCGGTCTTGAAACAACGTTGGCGCACGCAGTAACGTTTCCTTCATCCACGGGAGTACCTCGCTAAAGAGGTGCGTCTGCTCGTCCGCCGGCATCTTCACGACAACGCGTCGAAACGGTTCAAACGTGTTCCCAGGGCCGTCCACAAGCTGATCGAGTACCGCAAGCAAACTGCAGAAATCCTCACCGCAGGCGACACGGTAGGGCTCGCGGAGAATTTCCGTGATGCGGTCCCACACGTAGCACTGTTCTCCGTTCGCACCGATACGCGTGTTCAGCGGCGACCAGGGGAACACAACTTGTTGTTGGTCCAACCGCCGGACCATGTCAAGCCGCGGCAGAGTACTATTGGACAACTCTATTCCAGCTGCTGGTGGAGGCTGCTGCGGCGCGCTGTGCAGAACGTCCCTCACGACCTCCTCATCCACATTGATCACTTCATTATTAGAAAGGTGGAACGTGGTACCTATCGGTGGCTGCGACAGCGTAGCGCAACACATGGCGGTAGGGTTGAAGAAGCGATCGAGCGTCTGCTGCTGCAACCGACTCTTTTTCATCGTTTTTGCGATAGCTGGTACGTTGGAGTTTTTTTTTCCTCTCCCGAAATTTGTAAATACCGCCTTTGCTGCAGGTTGTGTAAACTCTGTGCCCCAGAGAAAGTCAGTCAGGAAAGGGAAGTAAAAAAAAAAAAGTTCACGAATTGCCGGTTACAACAACAAAGGTGCTCAAATTGGTGCACCTCGCAACATTGAGAGTGTCATCGGGCGGAGACGTGCAAAGCATCGCCGTCATAACATGGATTTCGCTAGTTCCCTAACATGGAAAAGCGGACGAACCTACAGAGGGGTACTTATATCATTTCACTTTGTCGTGCACCAGCTACTCACAAATAAACAGAAGTGCTTCTCTGTCACTTATCCGTCATTATGCAAAGCGATGCGCAAACTGCTAGTCAGCGAAATGAAAAGAGCGTAAATACAAAGATCAAATGAAAAGAAAAAAAAAACGTGTTAGCATTTGCATCCGTGTAAATTCAAGCGTTATGAAAGAGGTGATAGTATACATGAACAAAAATAAAAAAACAATGGCCTCCTCACTCCCAAAGGTTGGAGCTCCACGCACTGGCTGCCAGCAAGGTCAGCTGCTGCAGCGTTGGAGACGAGGTGCGATTCATACCGAGGCAACTCGTTAGATAGCGCACCAAGCTACGTCGCTCGTCCTTCTGCTGCCACAGCTTTCCAATCACAGCATCGTAGGTCTCCCAACCAGCTTCATCCACCGAGGCACGCTGCGTGTAGGCAAGGAACAGACTGTGCAGGTGGAGAAGAATAGACTCTTCCTGAAGAGCGATGGTGGTGGCGAAAAACTGGCGAAAGTTCACAAAGTTCAGCGGTGCGGACCGGGTGGCCATGTCGTAGTCACGCAAGATAATATCCGGTTTGATGGGCACAATAGTGGCTGCGTTCCGATAGACGTACTCTAACACTGTGTGCACATTGTCCACCGGTACCGGTGTGCTCATATTTGATTCGGGCCAGCAGTAACTGAGGTGGTAGAGCATGTAAGCCATGAAGTGAATTTCTGTAGGGGCCGCAAACCCACGAATGACATCGAGATACGCAGCGAGGACGGCGTCCTTCTCCCCTGCCGCATTCAGGTAACAAAGCATTTCGTAGAGTGTCTTCGCAACGAGTTCAGGGAATCCATAACGGGCCTCGAGCTCGTCAACGAGGGCTTCTTGGAAGTCGCTCAGCACATGTAAATCTTTAAAGAGACGCTCTGTCATGTCGCAGCGCAGCTGGTGGTTTTGGCATTGCTCTGCAGCGCGCAGATAGCACTCATCGTAGCGATACTCCATGCGGGTGAAGTAGCGTTCAGCTGCGCACGCCATGACGTGGTCGATTGTCGTCACCTCCATCATGCGAGGCGTCAGCGAGCGGTAAGAGCCGAAGAGCTGCTGGTACAGCAGCCACTCCGCGGCGCGGTTAGGTGACATTGGCTGCAGGCGTTGAAAGGCCACGGTGGACGCGGTGGTGGAGTTGACGGCGCCAGCGCAGTACTGCAGGCCCAAGTTGCCTTCCGCAAGTGCTTTGTTGCCGAGTTCCTTGAAGAGGCGCAGCTGCGGGTTGCCTCGAAACACGGCAAGGCCAGGATCGGAGTCGTCAAAAGCAGCGGAGGCAACGCTCCTCGCACCCGCACCAAGGTCTTTTACCGATGCTGCACTTGTTGTCGATTCACCTGCCGCTGCTGACGTGGATGACACCTGCGGGGCCCCTCCTTCTCCTCCTCCCGCTGCCGAAACGAGCACGGTGTCGTTGGGGCTGTGTGTCGCCCCTGGTGGCACTGCGTTCTCGGCAAGCGCATACTTGACCTTCACAAAATTGGTCGACTCCGGCACGCGAATTGGCAGCGCCGGGTCAATGTGGTTTACGCGGCACAGCAGGCGCTGCTGTGCTGGGTTCTCTCCAGTGAAAACCTCAACGGTGGAAAGAAAGCGCTCACTGCAGAGGTCCTCCATTGGGTGATGCAGCACGCGCCGCATCATCAACTCCGCCGGCACCACCTCGGCGGACTTCTGGTGCACCACCACCACATCTCCTTTTTCGGGGTGTCGTCCCGGGACGGTGAAAGCGACTGCGGAATTAGGTGGGCCGAGGATGTGCGCCACCCACTCCGCTTTCTGCCGTTCTACAACGTCGTCCAGCGATTCCTGGGGCGTGGTAGCCGTCGTGCTCAGCGGGGGGAAAGCTGCGCTGCGCTGTCTCAGAAGCTGCTGGGCAGGCGATCGCGTCAAACCAGTGTTGCTGTTGTCCTTTCTAGTCTGGACGCTCACTCCGCCGCCGTGTTTTGCGAGTTCTGGCAACGGAGGTGACTTTTCTAACTTTGATTGAGCAGCAACCGTTGCGGCTGATGCCGTGCCAGCACCTATTGGCAGCAGCGGTAAAGCATCCTGAGGCGTGGGACCGTTGCTTTTGTTGCCAACCGTACAGGAGTCTAGCGACCACTTTTTCAACTTTTCCTCTCGAAACGGCGTGTTAGTCGAAACACCGGACGGAGTAGCTGCCACGTCTGCGGCGGTATTGCGAACTTCACTTTTACCCTCGCTCGCTGGCGGGTCCTGGCCAAACACGCCGGTGGCCAGTGTCGACAGCGTCTCACGTTGCGTGGCGTTTTTATTTGCTGCTGCCACACCTCCTGTCGTGGTAAACGTATTATCAGTAGACAGGAAAGAGAAGACGCCGTGCTCACCGTCCCGCGCCCTCGCGCGTGCCGCCTTGGCACATTCCTCGCGTTCTTTTTTGTACTGCTGCAAGCGTGCTTGAATGGCATGCCGCGCCTGAAGCTGCTCGTAGATCTTCGGATCGAAGAGAATGGCGACGTAGCCGTCCGACTCATCCGGCGCCTCCTCGCTCCGCCCGTTGTGTACTACCGAGACCGGAATGCGCTGGAGCGGCTCGCTGGTAGTGCGGCCGCTCGACCGACCATCCCCATTTCCCTTGTCCGCCGCCGATCCTGCTTCGCCCGTGCCTTTTTCCACAATTTTTACGTGATGTGCCCCGACTAGGCGACGATAGCTTGCCTCGCAGTAGTGCATGTCTTCCAGGAGCAACGTCACGTTTTCAGCCATCTTTAGCTGCAACTCGCGGCGGCTGTTCTCGTGCGCCAATACGAAGTCGTTGTCGTAGGAATCTAGGATCTCGTTCAGGCGGCTCTCTACCTGTCCCAGCAAGACCAGCAGTGCGACACGCTCATCACCCTCGCTGAAGAGGCGCTGCGTTAGGCCCATCTTGCTTAGCTTCAGTTGCCGATAAGTATCTTTTAGGAAGGTTGACGTGCCGCCCGAAATTTGCTTGCGCAGCCGGAAGAGCTGAATTTGAAGGTCTTTGTTCTCGACGTGCAGGCGCTGTACCTCCTGATGCATACGTTTCTGCGCCGCAGCAGCCTCGTTCTGTTGCATTTCCAGTGTCTTGCGAAGACCCAGGCATTCCTCGGCAACTTGCTCGTATTGGGTGCGCATCCGCTCCAGTTCACCCTCGTACCACGTGATCTGTTCCCCTTTGTCTTCCAGTTGGCGTTCCAGCAACCGAAGGGCTTCGCCGGACACACCGCTCGCCAAGGTACTCGTGAGTGCCGCTTTTGCGCGTAGCAGTGATGCAGTTTCCTCAAAATAAGTCTGCGGTAGTCCCTCATTGTCAAAACACGGCGTGGCGGTACCTCGCGGCTCACCGCTGGCGAATCTTGAAGCGGCGGGACCGGAGTCAGATACGTCGCCCCTCTCCTTCTCAGCACCACCGGTCACGTCGTCGCCGTCGAGAAAGATAGCCCGACAGAACTCCACCCTAAAGAGGCGCAAAAGGGTGCCGAGGAAGGCGTTGCCCTGGTGGATCTGCACCTCCCTCGTGAGCGTGTCAAAGAGCTCGACCACATGGACAATACGGTCCAGTGACGGTGGCTCGTGCACTCCTTGGGCAACAAGCTCGCGCAGTTGCGTCTCGCAGTGCAGCAGATGACTGCGCCACGACGCCGAGGTGGATTTCAAAAGAGAAGGGGATGAGGAAGCGCCGTGGTAAGTTGGCGCCGGAGCCGTTGTTGCCCCTGCTAGTGTAGCTACTCCGGAAAAGAACGGCGACGACAGTTGCGGCATCAATGCTACAGCAGCATCTCCGGCTAATAACGCCTCCGCAGGGGATATAGCGTTACTTCTACTCTCACTTGCAGTGGCGTGAAGAAGACTGTTGTTTTGTGGAGAGAATTCGGTGGAGGACGGGGACGAGCGTGGGAGGGCCAGCTGTGGTGAAGTGGAAGCGAGGTAACCGTCCAGCGAGAAAACGTTTTTCTTGGCTTTGCATAGCTTGCGTTTGATTGGGCCAGTGTGTGCTGGTGCGGTGTGGTGCAAAGCCGGCAATGGTGCGCTGCGGCTAGTCATGACGCAAAAAAATTTTTTTTGCCTGTGTGCTACCTTTTGATGAGCAGCAGAATGGAAGTAGAAAGACAAATAGGTCGAGGGAGAGATGGAGTGAACATTCAAAGGTAGATGGGTGAGGAAGCGCACTCCTCTCTTTCCTAAATAATAATAATAATATAAAGCGTTTTGAGTAGTGAATCAACCTGCTCCACTTGATCAACGATATGCTGATTACTCAGCTAACAGGAAGAGGTGCACGCGTATATTTTTACAAATACATATATACATATATAGTTTGTTAGTTAAAATTCTCACCAAACATGCAAGCTCCTTTTCCTCTAGATTAACTGGCCTCCGGATGTGCCATGCCCTCTCTAGCTTTTGAGTGCGTTCACACACGGAGTGGTGTGCGAAGAAGTCGCAGGCTGGGATTCTTCTGCTCCCCTTCTGTTTCCGAATGAAAAAAAAAAGGGCGAAGATGCGTAGCCGCCGTGTTGAAATCAGAAAAGGTACCAAAAAACAAAGTAACGAAGAGGGAGCCGGGCCGTATAAGCTGATCGGAAAACAAGCAACCGATTAAAAACAAAAAAAAAACAAAAATACGCAAGATGATTCGTCACAAGGCCACATAACCTTCTTCTTGCGCTTCTCACGGCTGCCTTAAGACAGACTTTGGGTTTTAACGTTTGCAAAGTTGAGAGAGAACGTGCAGACGCTGTTGCTTACGAAGTGACAGATGCCGATACCGGAGAGGGAAAACTCTTCCACGGCGACGTTAGCGCACTTGCAAGAGAGTACGCCGTGGTCGGGTTAGGCCGTGTGATGGCAGGATTCACCCACAATTCCTTCGCCGGTACCAGCAGTGCGAAGAGATTGTTCACTGCACCTAGAATGACCAACGGCAGCTGTAAATTGTCGATACCGTCCATAAAGCACTCCGCCAAGGTACAGGTACCGATCATGGTGAAGGTCCACCACACCGGGCCCGTGATGGGGACCTCTGCAATGGTCAAGATTATGACCCAGAAGAGCATCCCGCACAGCAGCCCACCGAAAGTGCCCGTGGTGGTCTTGTGTGTAATGGACGTGTTCGCGCGCTCGGTGAAGAGGTTGTTCTTCAGATACCGTCCGAGCGTCCGTCGTGAGCTCAGGAAATACAAGCTGCCGATAATCGCAGCGCACGCATCGACAATGCCGAGAGACACAATGCCTGGAATGATGTTAATGGACAGCTCGATGATGGCGGGAACGGGCTTGGCGTCGGTGGACAAGTGGCGGTACCGCATCATCAGCGGTATGCCTAACCCTATAAGGAGGTAGATGTGCGTCCTCACCACACCATCGAGGCTGTCACGATCGTCGATGTGGTGCGCAAGAAAGCGTGAAATGTGCTGCGCACCGTAGATGTTGTAGTAGCGGCCCACCTCCACGAGAATACACAAGCTTATCGCACTGGAAAAAGCGAAGGCCATGAAAGGTGGATCGATCATAATCGACGGAGTGAACGCCATGACGGCGATGAAATGAAACAGCTTCCGCCGCACTGTCTGGCGGACGTTCACAGACAGCACATCAACCAGGTACACCGCCAGCGGCAGCAGCACAACCCAACAGAAGAGCGTCCACGTGCGGAAGCGACTGGACACTATGTAGGCATAGAGCCAGTGGAAGACGCTTTCGCGGAACTGGTAGCTAATGACGAGGGCGAGTGTCAAGCCAACCACCACGTTTGACACCCAGAAGATAATCGTGATGCGTTTGCGGCTGATATGACGCCGCGACGACTTGGAGTTCTTGTTCGTCGGCACAAGACACCACCTTGACAGCACGCAGATCGTGGAGACGATGTAAATTGTACAGAGAATCATGCCACGGCTAGCAATGTGCGTGTATGAGGTCTGGTATCCTGGCGCGTTCAGCAGCAGGACAGACTCGCGGCCACCGTGAATGCTCAGGTTGTTGTTCACGCAGATGTCGCACATGTAGAAGCCCACAAGGGAGCCGACAAGAATGGCTTCGTTGTCGCCGACTAGCGGAAACAGCTTGACAAAGAAGATGTAGCCAGACACAACGTAGACGATGCCACCCAACGAGATGACCTTGTCTTTCACAATAAAGAAGACGACGATGAAGCCAACCACTGCGTAGAGGGCTATTTCCGCCACTACGTTGCGGTCTTGCGCAGACTTGCCGCGCTGCTCCGCCTTAGAGGCGATTAGCGATAAATACGATAACAGCGTGGACGCGTAGAAGAGAATGGGCGAATGCCCCTGCTCCATGGCGTGGTCGAGACACCTCTCCGATAAAAATATCAGCGGCATCAGCAGTCGACTCTCGCCGTGCTCGGAGGTGAGGGCGACGGTGCACAGAGTGATTATGCTGCATGCCTGCATGCGAAACTGCGCCTGCCACGACACCCAGGCGAGCAGGAACGCCCACATCAACAGCAATGTTGATGAGTACGAGATTTCAAGGTGGCGGCGCCGTCGACTGTCTTCCGTTATATCTAGGGTGGGGGTCCGAGCTGCGGTCGGCGACGTGGTGCCGTTTGCCGCTTGTGGTTTACCAAAGTACATTGGGTACCGCATCTCTACTACAGCGCCACGACGCACACGGTCAACCGTGGGGGTAATTAATTATAGGGACGGGAGACTTGTCTAAAAACGTGGGAAAACGGTATGTACTAGTGCTCAGCAGAAAATATGCTTTTGTTTGTTTGTTTAAATTGGTCACCACGGCAGAGGATGCACTCTACTCACGACTGATGGCAGGACAAAAGCTAACAACGAGGGAGCCCAAACCTGCTTCCACCCTCTAAGACCTCTCCGCAAAACCCCTACAAAGCTTGATTACAGGTTTTTTTTTGCTTTGGCGGGGAGGGGGTGGCGATCGAAAACAAAAAAGGAAAGACAAGGAGTGTTTAGACTAAACAGAAAGGAAATGAGAACCCAAACCAAAAGGCATTACAGCAACAAAACAAGTTATATCGCAGCCAATGCAGATAAACACAGACGCACACGCGAATATAAAAGAAAAAATATGTATATAGCATATATATAATATGTAAACAATTAGCGCAACGCCTACACAGCAATTGCAGATCTCCGAAGAAAAGGTGGATCCTGCTTTGTTGAACTACTGATTCTCCTTTTTTTTTTTTGAAACGACAATCATACCAATGGTAGTATGCGACAAATCAAGACGTACTGACAAGCAGGTAAAAAGTGGGAAGAGGGAAGAGAAAGCAAAGCGTTACCAATGAAATGCGAATGCAACACAGACCACGGGTCAGCCCTAACGCTTCATGAGGAACCTAACGATCCGCTTCTTTTGAAGCACAGTGTTTCCACAAAGGAGCTATGCTCGCCCCGCCTCACAACTCTCAATCTATCAACAATAACCAGGTGCCGCAAATATATGGACGGGAAAAAAGCGAGAACAGGAACAAAGAAAAGAAGGCGGTGACACCAAAAATGAATTACAAACACATGTTTACGATACTTCTCGTGAAAGTAAACGGAACGCAACATATACACGCGCCTATAGGTTAAATGGTACGTGAACGATTCTTTTATACACTTGCTTAATCCGCACTATTTTGAATGGCCTTCTTCTGCCAATGTAGTAAACGCAAGCAGACGTCGAAAGAGATAGAAGGAAAACAACGGGAGAAA
Organism: Crithidia expoeki; assembly: GCA_900240875.1. Classification (NCBI taxonomy): domain Eukaryota; phylum Euglenozoa; class Kinetoplastea; order Trypanosomatida; family Trypanosomatidae; genus Crithidia; species Crithidia expoeki. The sequence goes on from OESE01000190.1 coordinate 310,913, forward strand.
CACAACGAACAGTAACAATGACGAATAGTATAACCCGACTTGGGCCATCGACACGCAGCCCTTGAAGTGTCTCTCAGACCATGTCAAGCACACCTTGTCTCTTTACGACCCCGTAATAACAGACTTTGAATTAGTAGTCTGGGACAACACACAAAGAACACTTTCATGCCCTTTTCAGTCAACGCTGATTTTCAGGGAAGCCTAGAAAAAAAAAAGTTTTTCTTTTTTTTTCACCGTTGATCAAACCAGCATTACACGTAACTCCAATATGACTGAGATATATATATATATATATATATATATGGACGTGGATGAATGCATCTAGCCTTTGGTGGCACGAGCCGTCTTAACGAGTGTAAACAGCTGCGAACAAATTGTTGCGGGAATGCGGTCCAAACAGGTAGTGTGTCCCTGTCCCCTCGTTTTATTTCGTGCCCTCCCAGTCAAGACAGTCGTAAAGAGGGACCGCTAAGCCCTTCATTGTTTCTGTTCAGCGCCATCCGCAACAGTGGCACGACGCGCACCGGACATGTCCGCCGCAATGCCCTCCACGTCCTGCAAAAACTGATGCAGCGCAAACTCAGCATACTCGGAAGGAACAGGCAATGCCGCCGAATCACCCACATTGTCCTTGGCCTCCTCATTGCCCAACCGCGCGCGACTCAGTAGCGCACGCACAGCCGCCAGCAACTCTCCGCGCAGGCGCGTCACGGCGAGGATGTCCTTGTTACCATACAGATCTTTTGTGTCGTAGACCGACGCGTCCTCGAAGTGTCGATAAAAGACGTTCACACTGACGTTGTAGGGTGGGGTTACTTGGGCTTCTTCCTCTTCTTCACCGCATAGCGTGGTGATGTGGTGGAACCACATTGCCGGAAAGAAGAGCATGTCACCAGGTCGCAGAATCACTTCCTGGGCCGCCTTGCACGCCTGGATAAAACGTGGGTAGCGCACTAAGTCTGGCGCGTCGACGTTGATCACCGCGGAGGAGCTGCCAGACATGTAGAGGTTATTGTACTCGCTCGGAGGAAAGAGTACGACGCGCTTGCTGCCGACAATTTGACACAGCACATTGTCTAGAGTGTCAAAGTGCGTCCACAGCTGCAGCGGTGGGGCATTCATGCGCAGACACGACTGGTGCAGCCGTGGCTCAATGAATTCCTTCGCGCCGGGTGGCAGCACAAAGTCTTTCCCGAGGTTTGCAAAGTTCGTCCACAGGTTGGAGCGCTCATTCTTCATGTGAGCTGCAATAGAACGGTAATACCACGTCTCTTCAGGTGTTTCTTTGGTCGCCAGGTACTGTTCTGTCGCATCCTCAATGTGCTGCACCAACTCGGAGAGCGTAACGTGACGGAAGGTGAAATTCTTGCGCACAAAATCCAGCAGCTGCGACCTCTCTGCCACGTGGACAGAGACGACGGTGTTGCCTTCTGCGCTTTTCAGGTAAGCAGGTGAGGCCCACCGCTGCGTACAGGCACCAAGAGGGACATTACGAAAGACCACTGGTGCGGATGCCTCGCGTGCCGCCGCAAGAAATGCCGCTGGGCTGTACTCTGCCACTTCCCGTACAGCTGGCCACGGCTTCGACAAGAGCTGGTCGTAGGAGTACACTGGCTGGGCACGAACCGGGCCGTCGTGACTCTCGTAGACACTGTTCATTTGTGCAGTACCAGACATGCTCCGCCAAACGCTTTCATCGACGCAATCGCCAAGGTGCAGGAGCTGAGGTTTCGCTGCGAAAGTGCCAAAGGAAAAGCATGTGTACCCTCCACCAATGACGCCGACAACGCCTTCGCCGAGCGCGACGCAGGCATGCCGCGACCACCACGGCGCGTCGGTCGGCAACGTAAGCCGAAGAGGCTGCGCAGATAGACCTGCCGTCGCACGCGTCATTTCCACTATCTTTGCGGGCACAAGGAGCCCCATGGGGACGCTGGACTTTTCCTCCCAGCTACTGCCACCTAGCAGCAGGTAGTAGTTATGGTTATTCACTGTAACAGGGGTGAGAGTGTGGGAGAAGCGGCCGGCACCGAGGTCCACAGGCAGTCGGAACCACTTCTTCGACGAGAGCTGCAACAACCACAGGGAGTTGTCGCACGCGTCGCGGTCAGCGTACAGACCACCTGAGAAGAGGACTTCGTCCGATGACAGTGCCACTGCGGCAGACGAGTGCACCGCAGAGGGCACCACACCGTCTTCACTCCCCGTCAGGTCCAGCAGAGGTTCGTACGTGATGCTGGCGTGTTGTAAAGAAACCGTCACTCGGTAACACTGTAGTGCATCGGCGCTGGTAGTCGCTGACACAGCATCACCCCCCGCCGCTACTGATGGGACTGTTTTGCCGCCCAACAAGAGCAGCGTAGCTTCTGCTCCCTCTTCAAGGCTCCGGAGACACACCATCGTGTGCCGGTACCGCGGAGATGGACAGCTGTCCCGCGTATCTGCGGTGGTCTTCGTCGTCAACACCGTGAGCAGCGTCCACCGCGCCCGCACTGTACTGTACAAACTCACCGTACGTGGAATGTCCAGCGTGAGCAAATATGCATCTGACGTGGCCGCAGCGGGATTCGTTCGCCCGCCCCAAACTAGGTACTGACCCACGCCTATCCGAGAGAAGGAGTGGAAGACCAACGCCGGCGGCAGTCGCGAGGCCTCAGCCGGTGCCGTCACGCTCGGTTCGGCAGACTTGATGGACACGTTGGTAGACTCGTTGCTCGCACGCCGCTGTACAGGATCGGCACCAGCAGCCACCACCCGCAGTTCTCCCTCTTGCAAGCTGTGCACGAACACGGTGCTCACGCGCTGGTGCTGCTTGCCCACCGCAAACCCGCCAAAGGACACAAGAAGACGATCGCCATTGGGCAGCGGCTCAACTGCTACACCGCCGTTGCCCCAACCCTCAAAGCCGTACCGTGCAGAGGGCCAGTTGTGCAGTCTCCCCTCAACAAAGTCTGGCTGCGTTGTCGGCGTTGAAGGCGCTCGTAAAAACGCTGCTGCTCCTGCTGCAGTTGGGATGGCGGTGACAGGCGGCAACAGTGGCACGCCAGCCGACGGTATTCCACAAACGCCGTGTGCACCGAGCAGCCCCGTTCAACGACGGAGTTCCACACATCGGTGGTCGTGGCCATTGTGATGCCGTAATGCTCGCACATCTCACTCCACTCCTCCAGTTCATCAAACGCCTCCAGGCCCTCCACACGCGCCTTTTCCCGCCCGGAGAGAACGTAACGCGAGATGTCGTAGAAGTTGCCCCACCATGCTCGCCGCATGCCAGAGGCGAGCGCGCGCCGTGTCATGTGCGGGCCGTCAGGGCAGGCCTGGATGCCTAGCAGCGGGCTGTTTTTCTGCCGCAGTGACTGCTGCATGACACGGCCGAAGCTATCCGTGGGTGAGACCTGGTCGTAGGCCAAGAAGACGGCGTTGGGAAAGGTCGCAGCAAGCAGGGCCATCAGCTTTGCCGCATCCTCGGACGGCATGTACTGCATGACGCACTCCGCGTAGATGATGGTGAAGTTTGTTACGGCAAAGCCGTGCGGGCCGTAGCGCTGCAGCCTCGGCAGCAGCTCCGCCGACGCCAATCGCAGGTCCACACCGACGGCAGCGTAAAACGGGCTCGTGACGGGGCAGTCTGCGTTGGACGGTGTCAAGGTCCAGCTCGGTGGAAAGCTGCGGGGCGGGGCGGCGGACATAAGGGACGCTTTCGACTGCAGCACAGCTGGGAAGTCGACGTCGATGAACAAGACTTCGCCGCTGGATACGGCAACGGTGTACGACGACGGCGATTGTGATTGTGTGTGGATGCCAGTGGACTCACTGGCGCTTTTGTGGTTGTTGTTGCTGCTCGACAACACATCTACCGAGTCGAGGAGAAGTCGCAGCGCGAGAGTGTCGTACCCAGCACCCAGTGACAAGACTTGCACTGGTGGTGGCCCATGGGAAGCAGAAGATGAGGGAACAGAAGAAGCAGCAGCAGAAAACGCTGATGTACGCTCCGTTGAAGCAAGGGCTACCTGGATAAAACGTGCCACCAGGTCTGTCATCACTGCCATGCGCAAGTAGTAGCCACGGTTGATAAGCGGAGAACGGCGAGACGGCTTCTTGACAAAGAGGCGCAGAAACCGATCGCGCATGTAGTTGTGAGCAACGGCAGAACGTTTGCTCACAATGCTATCGTCGTTTGTGTGCTGCACCATCACATCCACACTCCCATCCGGTATTTTGATCCTCTGCGTCACTTTGTTTATCTTCTTTTGCTTTCTTTTAGAAAGAGGACCGTCACCTCTGTTGTCTGTGGTCCGCGACTGTGCTGTGCACTTTGGCTCATCTTCATCGTTGTTCGCAGAGCTCATGCTTGTGCGCTTTGTGATATGGAACCTGTATTTTCGAATGCGGCGATGACAGAGGGGGAGGAGAAAGCGGTGAATCTCGTATTAAACGGTCGCCGGCTACAAGTTTGAAAGTACGAAAAAAAAAAAAACCACGATTGGTAGTCCTGAGTTTCCCGGAAAATGGCTGCTTTATCCAAAACGTGCTTTTTGAACTACGATCGTTAGGGAGAGTAAAGAGAGGAGGAAAACAAATTAAGGAGAGGTGAGAATCGCCCCGTCCTTGACGAAGTAAAGCACATCTTTTTTTGTTTCTCTTTGTGGTGCTGGAGGTAGAGGGTGCCAACAACAATTCCATCCCTCTTGTTCAACGACAATACGCAATCTCTACGTGACTCCGAGAGGACTGTACATTTTTTTTTTCCCTTTCTCCGGATTGAACTTTGCTCGGACGCCCGACACAATACAGACTCGCCATTCGATGCTTTGCAGCCGGTTCCCCAAGCACATTTTCGATTTGGGTCTTTAACAGCTAGTCTACAACAATGTGATCATACCCTTTTGCCGCGTACCGTTGCCTTATGCGCCTTCTGTGATACCAGGAGCACTGACTCGGCGAAAACAGTTGTAGGCCGTCAATTAGAAACTCCTATTAAAACATCAGTCACCTTTTAAGAGTCGACCTATCTGCTTCTTCTGCCTCTACGTCGTCTGTCTCGTCAGCAATGCGGTGATGCATTTCTTTCAGCAGAAAATCAGTGTCTTCAGCCTCATCCTCGTCAACATTGGTGCCGAGCGCCCCTGTGTCAACAGCAGCAGCACCAGACGCGGCAGCGGCGACGGTTACGCCTGCTGTTCCGCAAGCACCGCGTGTTGTAATATCCGCCGGTGTGAGGCCTTTCCACTTCAGCACCGTTTGCGCCAGCTCCAGCTTTCCCGCCCTGAGCAACAGACTACTGAGGACGACGCTCGTGTTGCGGCTCAGGGCAACACCCTGCTTCTCCATCTCCGTCAGAAGTACCGCCACCTTGACGTGCTCGCCGGCCCGCGCAAACGCGCCGACACAGGTGTTGTAGACGTAGGCGCTCTTTGGCAACTTTGCGTTGTCCAGCAACGCCTGCAGCTTCACCGTGTCGCGCAAACGGGCGTATATACGGTAGACGGACTCGACGTCGCGCTGTCCACACTCTGGGTGGGCCAGCAACAGGGCGATGTACTTCTCCATCTCCGCCACGTTGCCTACCTGACTAAAGGTGGCCGCCACGGTGGCCAGCAAGCGCGGGGTGAGCACGACGGTGCTGCTGCTGACCAGCTCCTGCACAAGGCCCTCCGCCTCGGCCGACATGCGTGCCCGTGCGTAGGTGTTTAGCAATACCACGTAGCCGAACTCCTCCATCGGAATCTGGCGCTCTCGGCGCTCCTGCACCAACTCCTTCAGGTGCTCAAAGCGCTTCGCTCGGCCGTAGCCTTCGAAGAGAATGTTATACGTGACGGCGTTTTCCTGGAAGCCCTCGTGTTTCAGCCTGTCGCGGATGGCCTCCATCTTCGTAACGTCACCGCATTTCGCGTACGCATTCAGTGCCTGGTGGTAAGTGACGAGGGTAGGGACGGCGTTAGTGGACTTGGACATCTCATCCAGGATCGCCTCCATCTCTGTCAGTCGACCCATCTTGCCAAGCATGTCTACCACCGTCGTCGCCGTTACGGGGTTTGGCGGCACCAGCTTCATCATGGTGTCCAATACCTCCTGCACTTTGGTCACGTTGTTCAGCCCCATGTACACGTCGAGAAATCGGTTGTAGACCGGCATCGTCACCACCATCTTGCTCTGCAGCAAGTCAGCCCAGCAGTGGTCTACCGAATTGACCTCGCCCAGGCGCGCAAAGGCGGAGGCTGCGTCGGCGAAGAACATCGCAGTGTGGATTTGATTGCTGTTGACGGCCGTATGGAAGTACGCCTGCACACCCCCTGTGTCTTGGAAGTGTGCAAGCGAGGTGACAATAACACTGAAGAGGCGCTCATTTAGTGGCACACGCTTCTCCTCGAGTTCTTTCAAGATGCTGTCGAACTGCGAACGATTGTGGTGTTGTGCGGCGTTGCGCAGTAGGACGCGGTAAACGTTCGCGTTCTTGTGCGGCAGCCGAGCTAAAAAAGCCTTCATGGCCTCCGGCTTTTCGTTGAGGGCGTAGAAGTTCAGCACCTCTGCTTGCACTGCCTCGTTCGTCAGCAAGCCGTACTGCTCCGCATCCTGCACGATCGCCTCGCACCGCGGAAAGTCCTTCGGAAAGCAGCGCAGCATCTGCACGATCAGCATGGGACTTAAGTTGTGTGTGACACCGCTGTCCGCCTTCTTCTTCGCCTCGCGGTAGAGGTGCTCCACCGTGGTGGTGTCGTTTAACGCGTTGAAGACGCGGACGAGAGTCGGGTACATCGAACCCTCCACTTGCATCCCACGGGAGCGCATCTCCGCCAGATACTTTTCTACCAACCGCGGGTAATACCGGTCCAGAACTCGAAACACATTTTGGTAGGTCTGCGACGTGTGGTACACCTCCTTGCGGGTCATCTCCTCTTTCAGGGCGATGACTTCCTTCAGATTGTAGGAGTGCGCATACCAGCGGAGCATCTCGTCGTAGAGTTTGTGGTCCTTCACTGCCCCGGCCGCCTCGAGCATGTCGAAGCACCTTCGCATCTCCTCAAAGCGGCCCAACACACCAAAGCCGCGCAGCAGCGACACCGCGAAGAGCGGGTCGAGGTCGTCGAAGGTGTCGTGCGCCACGGCATCCTCGACCACACGACGCAGGTGCTGCACTTTGCCCAGCATCAACTCATCCCCGCTATCGTGTGTGCGGGCCAGCATCTCGCTGCACTTTGCAATGATGGCCGACTCGCCCACCATACCTAAAGTCGTGCGGTTTAATTCAGCGCATACCTCCGCCTCGACTCGGTACACCGCTGCGACAGAGTTGACGGTGCTGGACTGCAGGCGCGACCGCACCACCGCGCCGACCGCAGTGTCCGTCAGCGTCACCCCTTTATCTCGGGCAAGGTGGATGATCGACCGCAGCGCCAACGAGCTGCCACGGCTAGCAGTGACGGCGCAGGAGACTAAGGCGCTCACGTCGATGTCGCGGCGGCGGCGAGCAATGACGTTGTCAACGATGTTCTGCGTGAATTTCACTACATCGTCGTACCGCCCTGTCATACCCAGGCTCTCCAGCAGCGCACAGTAGTCGCCCGTACTGATCTTCTCCTCCGGAATCTGGGCCCAGAGCGCCATACTCTCTTGGTGATGTCCGCTGAGCTGGTAAGCCAGCACAGCCAGTATTCTCATCTCATCATTCGACTTCAACTCTTCCGCCATACTGTACATCAGCTCCTTCGCATTGTCGTGCTTGTACGACTCGAACAGGTAGCGCACAAACGAGAAGCCGATGGTCAACCCGTACTTGCGAAACCGAATCGCCGCGCGAAACAGTAGATGCGCCATGTCACCTTGCCGTAAGTCGACGCACTCCTTCATGAGGCCCTCCATAATGGCCGTCGCGTCAGCCGGGCTGATCTCCTTCTTCTGCAACTTTGATTGCAGAGATATCATGAGGTAGGTAACGGCGTTGCGGAACTGCGCGATGCGGCGACGGGAATGCAGCATCGACTGGCGAATGTGCCGTGCGACGTGGCGCGGCTTGCTGGACAGCACCGAAGCCAGCGCCGCTTCGTCATCGCTGGAAAAAGGCCTGTAATGCGAGGCCCGGCCGTCGGAGAGGGACCACCGTGAGACTGAGGTGGGTTGTGCGATATAGTGCCGGCGGGCCTGTGACGCACCCATCAGGGCAGAAGATCTGGTGATTATGGTGGCATTTGTAGCATTAGTGGGCGTGGTAGTGTCGGGTAGCAGGCCCGTCAGCCCCCATTGGTAGCCGATAAACCGCTTTTGTAAAAGCGGCAGGTGCCGCCGCTGCATAGTAACAGATTCTTACAAGGTCAAGGTGTGCTTTTTTGCCGGGACGCAAAACGTAAGAGCCGCCAAATGCTGGGCTGGATGATGTACCTCAAATTTCTGGAATTAACCAAGAGAGAAGGCTTTACAGTCAATTCGGAATTGGTATGTTGATATCAGTTGGGTAACTAGGGGAAAACAATGGCAACAATATTGATGTAGTTGCTCGTAGAGTATTATCCCACATAGAAAAGAACGGAAGGTGTACCTACAATGAGGAACGGTGATTGAAAACAAATAAATAAACAAAGCCCCAGTGAAGATGTGTCGCTTATCACCAAGTTGACGCTGAGCGTGGCGATAAGGAGAGGCGCTCTCTTGTTACCAACGCTGTGAGGCGGCTTTATGGCTGACATAATGCGAATCGGACGAGTTGGCCAGAGTCGGTAAGCTGAACAACTTTTTGTCTCAAGATCTTCCAAAACGCCCGCGCAGTGGGTGTATATCTCTGCACAGATATATACGTACACCAACTTGCCAGTGTTGTTGTTGTCGTTGCTCATTGTCTGTTCTTTTTTTTCCTTTTGCAACAAGATGGCAGCTAAGCACGTCTACCCGATTGGGAACAAAACGTAATCGCAGGCAAGAGGGCACCACTTTGCATTATTCTTGCGGCGCTTTCGTACTCGAGGCAACATGCGTCGAAAGAAGAAGAAGTCCGCGATAGTGAGGCAAGGTAACGAGACGGCAGGCAGGAGTACACGAAAAACAGAGAAATTAGTGCTTTGAGAATTCAAAAAAAAAAAAAACAGTAAATAAAATAAAACAAAAAGGGCAATTGATTTCATGACTGTACAAAGAGTAACGTAAAGCAACACGGATTGATCGCAAGCCGCAAGCAACGACAGCAAAGGGAAGAACAAAAACAAGTCATGCACACCACCAACAGACAACCCGGTTTGAGAAGCAGAAGAGAGGGATGAGATCAGCCCTATCATGGCTCTCTCGGCGACTTGCTTTCCCGCCGCCCATCATCACCCGTCACCGGAAAGCTAGAGTACCCCATGGACGTTGAGGACAGGTCGTTTCCGTTCGTTACCGCCACCTCGAACTCGCGCGCTCCGCTTTCAGTCGGCCCGTTCACCACGGGCGTCGTCTCTATCATTTCCTCAATTACTGGCGCCTCGCCCGAGGCAGAGCGAAAGCGCTTCTTCAAGATTGCCTGCCCCATGCGCCGCCCAGAGTAGAGCGCATCGTCCAACTCCTCGGTGATATCGGGGCAGCACCAGTTCGAACATAGGCAGCGCATAAGCAGGCGGCCGACACCGAGCTGGTGCCCGCCGAAGCCGTGTACAACAGCCGTGAAACCGTTGAAGCTCTCCTTGCTGCCAAAGCAGTCGCCGTACTTGGTGACGAAGCCGCCGCCGTTCTTCTCCTCCTCGACGAGGGCCGCGTACTGGGTCGCGAAGATGGTCGGATGGGCACGCACCACCGCGACGATGAATTCGTTGTCCATCCAATCCGTCGAATTCTCTGAGTCGAGCGCTTTGTTCACCTCCTCGCTCAAAATGCAAAAACTCTGCGTACAAAGCAGCTTCTCAAAAAAGACGCGGCTGCGGTCGGACATTTTCGCATTCAATACAAAACCGCGGCCGCCCTTCAACACCACCTCCCCAAACAGTGAGGCGTAATAAGTGAGAAAGAGGCTACACAAGTCACGCACCGTTTGATCCTTCGGATGTCGCATCCTCAAAATGGACAGCCCGGTGCGCAGCGCGCTCAGTACGCCTGAGTGTGGCAGGTGGTCTTGCACTTCATTGACATAGTCCACTCGCTCGCACACGCCGTCGGCGCCGAGGTGAACGGCGACAGCAGAGTCGATAGGGATGCGCTGCAGGTGTGGGAGTTGCGCGGATAAAATGCCTACAAGGTACGGCGGCGGAGCTGCCAGCACGTCCAACAGCGTCGTCGGCAGAATTGGAATTAAGATATGCATCCAGCCAAATGGGGCGATGAGCGCCTGCAGGGACATAACAACGTTCGACACAATCGAGAAGTTCGGCCCAACAATGATGACGTGCTTCTCCAGTAGCAGGTCCGTTAGAATGGAAAAGAGGTCATCAATTTTAGGAAAGATGACCAGCATGTCTAGCGGGGCGGTGTCGATAAAAGAGCAGAGGCGATCGTAGGGGCGATTAAAGGTCATGCCGAGGTCCAGCGGCGTGTTGAACATGCCACCCGATGGCGGGGTGGAGCATTTGCACAGGGCCTTAATCATGTTGTGGCCACCCTCGTCACCGTTGGCGCTAAAGAGGTAGGCAATGCGGTAGAAGAAGTTGCACCACGGGTAAGGTGAGATGCAGACCACGGCTTCGCCGTTTACAAAGGCAGTGGTATGCCCGTACTCGCGGATACCTTTGCTATCCGTAAGCACAAAGGTGTAACTCAGCTGTTCTACCGTGTACGACGTGCCCGCGTTCGCCATGGCAAACTTCCCGAGATTCGGATATCGCACCAAGACCGTTCTTGGTGTGTACGGGTAGGACCACAGAATCTTGACAACCTCCTCGTCCCTGCCGTTGCGGTCCAGCCGCATCACAAGGAAGCAGTTGAGGCAGCTATGCTCATTGCCCTTGTTGTAGAAGATCTGCTGCTTGGAGGTGAAGGCAGTCTCCTTCTTTCGATAACCCACGAACGACGCTTTGAGCTCGCTGAAGCCCGCGTTAGCAGCAATATCCTCCATTTTCTTTTTAAATATGAAGAGTTTCAGACAGAAACGGTCCTTAAAGATGCAGGTTAGAGTTTACGTAAGAATATACGCCGTTTCACAGAGAAAGCATGCAGAGAGCAGAATTAATACAGGTACAGGACAGATTGCAGCTACACACAAAAATAAAACGGTAATTGAACGGAACACCAAGTGTGTTGTGAGTGCGGTGATGCAAAAGAAAAAAAAAAACTGTTAATTGCAGTAAGGGCAAGTGATGCAATCAAACAACCCGAACAGTTAACGACCAACCCACCCAACCTGAGTTTTGGTGACCGAACAAAGGTGAGAAACAGGGGACGCAGATTCAAGCAATAATGATGACAACAGTGAGACGATCGCGGATAAAGAAAACGCAGCCGCTACTCTACCAGTGTGCATGGAACAGGTTGGACTGTTGCTGTCCGAAGTAGTGGAATAGAGAGAGAGATGTGACATGAAACAATAATAAACCGGAAACAAGCGAAGGAGTACGGGAAAGGTTGTTAACAAAGAGTTGAAGGTGAGGTGCTGTAGGATGATGGTACATGACTCTTGGTAATAAATCCAAACATATTGTTTAACACTAAGAAGATGATAAGCACTTAAGGATCGCTTCACCATCCTGAAAAGCCCTACACGCAAATCCGGTTCTCTCGCTGTGGAGAAAAGGAAGCACCGCACGGCATTGCTTTGAAGAAGAGCGACCGTCCGTATTGCGTCCTCTGATGGAACTGCAGTCCACAGAAAACGCCCACATGAAGTTTTTTTCCCCTTCTTCATTTCACGGCCATTCCGGGGGCAGCAGATGAAATATTGGTCTTGTTGTTTCGGTAAAAAGCTCAGCGCTATGTGAACAACATATGGTGAGACGTCACCCATCAAAAGGGTACGATACCGTGGCAAAGAACAACAAAAACACAACTAGGGAAACAGATGAAGCAGCTTACCAGAAGTCGTCACGCCATTTTCGGCACAGCAAAAACACGCAAATACGACACTACCTTGAAAACGCGTCACTGCGTGGTTACACCGCTTTCAGCAGAGTTGGTAGACAATGAGGACGCGGGGAGCGCAGGCTTCACCTCCTTCTTTAACGCGGCGATCTGGGTCTCGAACTGCGTGTTCATCGGGTGATCTTGTCGCCCTTGCTCCAGCAAAGCAATAGCCTCCGCAGGGCGATTCAGCTTGAGCAGCGCGTAAGCGCCGTGTAAGTAGCCTTGCACATTCCGCGACGTCTCGACAGCCTGTGTCGCACTCGCAAGCGCCTCAACGTACTTCTTCTGATGCACCAGCAGACCGGCTTTGAGGGCGTGGAGGCCGCCGAGCCGCGACGACTCCCTCGCATGGGCGATGCCGGCGTCCACGCAGCGGACGGCGTTGTGCAGGTCGTGGCAGTGCAGGTTCGCCATCGCCATTCCAGCCGCCACCTTCACAAACATCGTTATATCTATCGGTTCGTACTCTTCCATGGAAGCCATAATGACGTCACCCGCTTTCTTTGATGTCGTGGGCTTCGTGGCTTGTTTCTCGTTTCGAGTATCATCTACTTTTTTCACAGCTGCTTTGTCATCACTCTCAACGGCTTTGGAAGACGGTTCGGTGTTGGACGTAGCACCGGCAACGTCAACAGCAGCGTTCGAAGATGAACCAACTCCAGACTTCGGCTGCTTCACGGAACAGCCGTTGCGTTCCACCTCTTCGATCATTGCTCGGAAGTTGTCGGGAAACCCTGACACCAATTCATGTGCCTGCTCCCCCGCTGCCATCGCAGACGAGTTGGGATACAGAAGGTAGCTCAGCGGCCGCTGCGCAATGACATCTTTCACGCCGTACTCCTCTAACAGCTTTGTGAGGTGTGGTGCAATGCTCGGTGTCGGGCTTTTGTTGTCGATCTCCCGCAAAATCTTGTTGCCCAATTCTACGATAACGTCGCGCGAGGTGCTCTCCTCCAGCACAGCGCGCTGCTCCTCCAGACTTTCCTCCAGTACCTCCGGCACGTACTCTTTCACCCGCTCGTCTCGCGTCTGCGGCTTGTTCCAGAGGGAGGTGAAGAAGTCATTCTTGCTGGAGCCTAGCTTGATCTGAGGAAGGAACCCCGCGGCTAATCTGCTGCGGCGGAGCATGTTTAACGCTCGGTTATGTTTTTCTTCTTGAACGTGTGTGGTGATGTTGCCCTTGCTGTTGTGATGGAGCCAGCCCCAATAATCCAATGGCGTTCTGAGCGAGAAATCGGAGGAGGAGAAAGCAGAAGCGGAGTGTTTTTCTTGCTGCTTTTTTCCGGTCCACTTTATAGGTGAAGTGTTCATTATCATTCCAATGGGACTGTGAGACGAACCTCGTAATAGTCTTGCGCTCTCATAATTAACAAATCCGGTGCGCCGGTCCGTTGGCACAAACTCCATTCCCGCTAAAAACCTGTACAGCTGCTATTATTGTTACTTCTTCAGCGTCGCACCGCACAGGCGCAGTTAATGTACAAGGAAAAGTGAAAAAGCCGAGCTGATGTAATTACGACAAGCCGCCAAGCAAGCCCAGAGACCTAAAAAAAAAAAACAAAGAACACAAAAGCGAAAACTATGAGGCGTTTGCTCGCAAAATTCTCAGCGCGTCGTCGCGCAACACCACAGCAAGCTCGCGGGAGAAGAGGAGATGCGCGCACACCGTCAAGACCACTTCTTGTACCGTCTCCGCTGCAGCATCATTTTTTCCACTAGCGTGGATGCGCCACGCGGCACTACTGAGGTTGTGGCCCTGCACAGCGTTGTCAGCGCCGTTGTCTCTGCTCTCCTCCCTTTCCTCTTCGCGGAGCACAGCTGTGATGACGCTCAACTTCCGTTGTTGCTCCTCTGTGTCTGAAGGAAAGCTGGGATGCGACCCGCGATGCTGCACACGGCGAAGCAGCTCTTCTGTACTTTGTGGTGTATCGAAGAACAATGTAACGCACGATGCGGGCAACGACGCGTCTACAGAAGTCGCATATTTACCTTCGTAAAGATCCAAAAAGTTGTTGTCGACAGAAGCTTGTTGGTTGGAAGTGCGCCACAGTGTAGCATATAAAATTTGTGCCTCCTTAGAACCGTTGGTGGAGTCAAGGTACAGGACACGGCGCTCAGGAAACGTAGTGGGCGTTGAAACTTGCCAAAAGGGGTTGCCTGTTTCACCTTTTACTTCCTTCTGCCAAATACCCAGAGCGGCCATCAACGACTCGTGTGTCTGACGCTTCGCAACCCGCAAACTTGTCGACGCTGCCCTCGCCTCGTGAAAGATCTGATCGCGCTCAACGTGACGATACGCTAGAGCATGACGTGGTAGCGTAAGAAAAGAGCGTGGCACAAAACAGGTTGCACCAACCTCTTGCTTTGACCTCTTCTTTTGCGGAGCTAGAGACGTCCGCCCGCACGGCATCTTACCATTTTGGTGTTTCTTTCCACCGTCGTGCATTGCATCTTGAAAAAAAACGTCCAGTGCGCGACCGCATGTTGATTTACCTGTACCGGGCACTCCGACAGGCAACACCAACAGGTCACCCCCCCCACCGCTTCTCCATTTCCCAATTTGTTGATGTGTGCCGGACGACGTCAGCGGCCTCAGGTGCAGCACTGTCATAACGTAGTCAGTGCCGGGGAAGAAGTCGAAGGTGCGGGCGTGGGCGATGTACCATGACTCCTTCAAGACATGCACGTCCCGCGTGAGGGAATCGACGTTGCAGCTCACGTAGATGAGGTCTGACATCTGACCGGCAGCGCCAACTTCCATAAGGGCTGTGGTAGTGTTCGGGTGCAAACCGTGACGTCCAGCGGTGATGAAGCAGTGCGAATCAAGAGCGCTTTTAGCCGTTTGGCTGCTTTCTGATTCAGACACATCTTCCAACATAGTGCTACTCCACTGGTCCTCGTTGTTTTCATTTTTTTCGTGAGCGATTTCACACGAGAACGCAAAAGCACGTAGCGGCTCTGCAATTTTGTCCTTGGTGCAGAGAATGCAGCGAGTGATATCGTTCTTCTTGGTGTCGGCGTACACACACGGACACGTTGTGACAACGGTGGTGCTGCTGTAGTACTCTTCGAATGTGCGCACCACGCTATTGACATCCCTACCACAAATAAAAACACGACGCTTTTGCAGTGACGAGGCTGCAGGTTCCTTTGTGGGTGCATCGGAGGTCCGTTTAACGGTGAAAGCTGCTGCCGTACCTCGACCATCCGCTGAAACGGGTGTTCTGTCGTCAACCAACTTAACCACCGAGCAACTTCCCTCTTTGCCGGTCCCAGCATTGTCATTTTCGTCAGGAGCTCGGGTGGACAGCCGCAGAAACTCGACAATTGTTTCGTAGATGGCCGTTTCCATCTCGTGATTCACCTCACAGAACGAATCCGCAGAGAGCCAAAACGAATGTCCGTTAGGCGTGTACTCCACCATCGACGAGGCGCCGTCGCGAGTGAGCGGCACATATGCGCTGTTCTTGTCCGGTTTGCAGTGCAGCGTGTCCTTTACATCCGCCGCGTCAGACGGCGAGGGCAGACGCACGTGTGCGACAAGCGCAACAAGATTCGGGTGTAGCCTACGCAGGTAGTCTTCGAGTGCATACGGCTCAGAGCTGCGCAGCCACAGGTCGAACAACGTCTCTTGTCTTCCACCGTCTTCCTTCTTCTTGTCGACTGATAAAAGTGGAACAGACAGGGCTGAGGCAACAACATCTCTGCGTAAAGTACTTGTGCTTTCCAGCGATGTGTGCGAAGCTTCTGCAGACTTCACAGACAACTTTTGATTCAAGAGCGACAGCTTCAGCATGTACAAGTTATTGCGGCTCACCTTGACGCACACCTCGAAAAAAAAGTCTGGCGCAAGTGA
The DNA here is from genome assembly GCA_900240875.1 of Crithidia expoeki. Lineage (NCBI taxonomy): Eukaryota > Euglenozoa > Kinetoplastea > Trypanosomatida > Trypanosomatidae > Crithidia > Crithidia expoeki. Next base: position 326,778 of record OESE01000190.1, read on the forward strand.
AGGGAGGACGGAATGCGTCGCGCAGAATTCACTCACCGCAATTGCAATTTCGTTTACACGAATCATGCTGAGCGGGGAAACCTGCAACTTGGGCAGTAAAGAGTACGTCGCCTTGCAACGGTACCCATCCTGTTTGCCTTTGACTCGGAGAACCTCATTGTTGGTGATGCTCCGGCATAGCGCCTGCAGAACGCTCACGTACGACGGTTCCGTGGTTGCCATGACGCAGAGGCAGACTGCTGCAACGTTTGGATCGCTGAGAAACGCGGCGAAAGGCAAAGCGGTAACTTTTCTTCAGCTCAATCGAGTGCTTTTTTGTGTTGTTCTCTTTTTTTTTATATATAATTGACGATCAAAGTCGGTATGAAACGAAGCACTCGTACGTGGACAGGGTGCTCAAACAGGGAGTGGAAAAGGGATTCCAAAAAAGTGACAAAAGGTAAATCGGTCTGAGGCAGTGCCTTCACAGGCGTCCCTAAAGAAGTGGGTGGAGGAGCAGTACGAAATAGAAAAGACGTGTGTTTCGCTCAGAAAAGGTCATTTTATAGGAAACAGAGAAGTCACAGCTAGTCAAAGCATGAGTATTGTTTCCCCCCGCCCCCCCCCGAACCACAGCGAGGGTGCCGAACGAAAGGAGGGGTGGGGCACAAAAACCGTTATGCTCAACTTTTGCCGGAATCGGTGATGGCAAACTCCATTAACATAAGGAAAGTCTATTTGCAAGTCAACTAAGCATAACGAAACGTATGCGCAACACGTTGCCGGCTTAACAGCAATGGTAAATGGTTTGACCATGTTTGTAGGCGTTACTGATTCACTTCGCTTGGAGGAAATAAAAGGAAAATAAAAAGAGTTTAATAGTAACAAAAACGAAGACGGAAAACACGCAATCAAATAACAATCCGTAGAGACAAAAGGGGGCAGATTAACAGCAATCAAACCACGTACAGCCACCACTGCCAACACTATTCGACGAAAAGGGTTGAAACAAAGAAGACACGCTGACTTCGCATCACCGGCAAAGACAAGAGGCTCCACAAGAGCAAAGGTCGGTGCTGAAAGAGCGGGGAGGAAACAAACAAACAAAAAAAAAAAATAAGAATCAACAGAAAAGAGACAAAAAGTCGACCCGCGTTCGAGCACGTGTGCGTGAGGGTGTGTGTACGTGTGTGCACTGAGCGGTGCGCAGAACACCTACTTGCACCGCCGGCACACCTCGCTCACTTTTGAAAAGAAGAACAGGCGCCACCATACAAGTTGGTGCGTAATACTATCAAACAGTTGCTTTTGGAGCGTCAGTGGTGAAACTACCCTTCTAAAAAAAAAAAAGAAAATTCAATGCGTATCAGCTTCTCTGTTGTTCACACCAACTCTTCGCTTTTTTTTGCACTTCCCCACTCTCCCCCGATATTATTCTCTGTCCACAAATTCCTTTTGGGTTAAGGGCCTACTGAGTCGCGCACTCCGCGTGCTGTGCGCCACCGGGCATTCCGCCGGTTCGACGCGAACTACCATCGCTACCGCCGCTGTAGCCGCCGCCCTCCTGCGACGCCCAAACGCTGCGTTTCTGCTCCTCCAGCTGCTCACGCGTCTCGCGCATCACCCGCGCTTTCACCGTGTTACCAATCGAGGCGTTTTCGTCCCTTTTCGGCACACCGAAAGCCTTACCGACGAGCTCCTTCTGCTCCGCGGACAGTTTGTTCGGTAGTTTCAGAAGGGTAAAGACGTACATGTCGCCGCGCTCGCCAGCGGTGCTCGGCATACCTTCGCCGCTCAACTTTATGACCCCCTCCGGCTTCAGAATTTGGTCGGAAGTGGTTTCTACATTGATAGTGCGCCCATCGAGCATTTTGAGCGGCATGTGCAGACCCAGCAGCGCCTCCTGCAAGGTGACGTCCTTGTTCACAATTAAATCGTTGCCGCGGCGCTGGAAGACGCGGTGCGGGCTCACTTCGATGTGCAAGTGCATGTCTGCCGGCGGACAGCCGGGGATCGTGCCACCCTCGCCCCGTACCACCAACGTCACGTTGGACGGCACGCCGGCTGGAATTTCAATCGTCACGTCCTGCGACACCGTGCGGTAACCTTTACCGTGGCACCTGTGGCACTGATCCTCCGGCTTTACCGTCGTGCCCGCGCCGCGGCAGCGCGGACATTCAGAGATTGTCTGCTGCACCATGCCAGGGCCCATACGGTGCTGCTGAACCACGTTGCCGGTCCCTCCGCATTGTGTGCATTTCGGCTTCTCCGTCTTACTCTTGGTGCCAAAGCCCGCGCACTCCGAGCAGACCTGCGGCCGGTTCACGTGAATCGTCTTCGTCACGCCCTTGTAGACATCCTCAAGCGTCAGCCGAGTACGTACTTCCAACGGCTGCAGCGTCGGCGAGGCCTGGCGGCTGCCGGCGCCCCCGCCAAACATGTCCCCGAATCCACCCATACCACCACGGAAAAACTCCGCAAAGATGTCCTCGGCAGACCGCCCGCTCATCCCACCAAAACCGCCCATACCGCCAGCGCCGCCCATGTTAGGGTTCGTAGCTGCCTCAGAGCCGTACTGGTCGTACACCTTCCTTTTGTCTGGGTTGCTCAGCACCTCGTAAGCCTCGGCCACCTCGGCGAACTCTTCCTTATTGCCGCCCTGGTCCGGGTGAGTCTCGAGGGCGCGCTTACGGTAGGCCTTCTTGATCGCCTTCAGATCAGCCGCCTTGTCAACGCCGAGGATTTTGTAGTAGTCTTTGTTGCCGCTGGTGGCGTAAAAACGAAGCGGGGCTGCTGCCGCGGTGGCGCGGTCCAAGATGCTAGAAGCAGAGACGCAAACGGTGGCCCCGGCCAACGCAGACGCCTTCCGCGCCGCAGACGCAGAAAGGAAGCGAAACATCTTCTCTTAGTGCTGAGCTAGTATTTTTTAATTGTTTAATCTAACTCGCACTATAACTTCACGAGAAAACTCGTTTGGAACGCGGAACACCACAAGTAACACTACGGAAGTAAACAAGTGGGACTGAGTTGGTTCTTTGTGTTAGCTTAGCTGATTACAGTGTGTCTATGGAGATACCGCAGTTACCACGAAACAGAATGTAACTTCGTAAATCGGGCGTGTATATATGGACGAGAGTAACCGCCGGCGTAGCCAATAAAAGCAAAAAAAGGCAGATATCGCAATAAAATGTACCGTTCAAATTGTATTCGCGAGCTAATTAAACAGTGCACTAAGATCTGTCCTCTTGGTAACAGCGCCGACGTTCAGCTATCTCCTGCAGCAGACGGGAAAGGAGAAAAGAAAAAGAGAAGCACAGCTTCAGTACTATTAGCTTATCAAAGGTAAAAAAAAATTATATATATATATATATATAGAACAAGCGGAGACAAGAAACGATCTGTGAGAATTGTAAAAGCGAACCGTTTAAACCCAACGAAGTAAAGAAGCGAAAAGCGTGAGAGAATAGTGGTTCAAGTAAGGAAAAGCGGGAATCGTATGAGGTGCTCTCTGAAGGCTGCGGAAAATAGAAGTACACTGGAACTCTTTCGTGTGCCTATGCGCTTTAATAACGTGTTGATCCCTCTTAGAAACGGGAGAGTTGGAATGAAGTACGTGAAATGAAAGAGGAAAGAAAAAAGGTAGGAGAGAGAGCTTGAAAGTACGTCTCTTTAAAGACAGATGTTGGTGAAACTGAGACAGCTGAACCTCTTTGCCACATTGCTGAAATTATCAGCACGGTTTCTAAATGGAAAAAACCCACCTCCTGCAACTCCTATCGCAAACGTCCAAGTGTGTAACACTTGCACTACAAAAAAAAAAATTAAAACAGCGCACGTACTCTGGTAATGAAAAGGTTTTAGATCTAGCTTCACTAGCAGAAAGCACCTCGCTCTTTTGCGTTTTCTTTACCGCTTGTTGTATCAAAACAACCATTATACATTTGTGAGAAACGCAACTAGAAGTCCCGAATACACCAATACACTTCTTCTTTCCGCATCCAGAAGGCAAAACGCCAACTTTAGAGACACAAAGAGTTACAAGAAACAGAATTAACACGGCACAGGAAAATAAAAATGCGTACGTGAGGAACCAGACCAACTGGAGAACGATGAACGCGCTTCTTCGCGCTGCTGGTATTCAGCGCGGCAACGGGGGTATCAAAGCGAAACGAGGAAACATAACCACAGCGTTAAACGTGTTTTCTTGATGAAAACAATGCTGCTGGCGTTGTTTTCTGTGAACGGGCGAATATAGATAAGGTGGAGCAGAGGGAAGAGGCGAGGAAATCTAAAGACGGTTATACAAGGGAGTCGAGAAGAGGATTATAATGTAAGAGCCACATCACAGTAGCGAAAACAAGGGGAAAAACTGAAACGTAATACTTCCGTTCCACCTTTACTGGAGAACACGACAGACGAAAAGAGCGCTAAATTGGTTACTCATATAAAAAAAAACGAGCACTGCTTTTATAGCTTATAATCTATGCTGTACAAATTATCCACTCGCACCTTGCCTAGTCCTCGCACCCTGAGAAGGAAGCGGCCGCATGGCATTTGCACGTTTGTGGCAGTTCTCGCTGCGGTGGTTGCCGCCGCAATATTTGCACGGGTTCGCTTTAAAGCAATTTGCCGCCATGTGTCCCAGCTGACCGCACCGCTCGCACTTCAGCAGCTCTGGGTGCTTCTGGAAGCAGTTCCTCGACGTGTGCCCCACTGCCCCGCAATACGTGCACCGCACGTTGTGATTTAGCTTGCGGAAGCACTCCGACTCAGTGTGACCTTTGCTGCCGCAAAAACCGCACACCCCACCAGGTCCGATGAAGCGCTCCAGCCACGCTGTGTTCACCTGCGCAGGTTGCACATCTGCTTCCACGGTCACAGGATGGCCGACGCCGTAGTGCCGCACGTACTGCGTTGTCAATCGCTCCACCGCCTCTATCGACACATGCTGCGTCAGCGACGGGAAATAGGTGGAGAGGAGGTGGATGTGACGGACGTCATCGGCGGCGTACTCGAGGAAGTGACTCGGCAGTGGCCGTGTGTCCCATACGGGGCGATCGCCCACCGCCATCGCCGTCTGCACTGCGGAATCGCCTTCCTGTCGGTCAACGCCAGCAACGTTTTTCAGCACGTACGTCATGCCGGAGCGGCGGTTGACGCTGCGCAGCTTCCATTGCACAGCTGTGTAGAACAATTGAAGGTCCAGCACGCGTGTCGGCACGAGGTCCATCTGCGTACTCAGCGCCTCGATGTCTCGGCGACAGTCGAAAGAGAGCTTTCGTACTGCCTCGTCGCACAGGACAGGCCGCAAAGCTGCCGCGAAGATCGGCACGGAAAGGGAGAGGATGTCAAAAAGAAAGACGACGGGCACAGTGTCACCACAAGTCTGCACGAGGGAGACCTGTCCCAGCTGTGGTGTTTTGACAGACTCTGGCGTGCAAAAGGCCTCTACGTCGAGCGAGATTTGGCGGCTTTGCCGCAGCGCATCAACGGCTTCGCACAACTCATTTTCTGTGCTAATAACTTGGTACGGGTACTTCAATATCTCGGCGCGTACGCTGTCGAGGAGAGATGCTCGGGAAATTGAGGTCGTTGCCCGTACGGCCTCTACATGTAACGGGGAGGCAAGCGACGTCGAGGATGAGAGGCCGCTCGACGTGCCGGACCGTGGGGGACAACTTGGCGATAAATTACGCGCTCCGTTCCCCTGCGGCGTGTCCATGGTGGCGCTAATAATCGCACCGAAAGGATTCTGGAAGAGTCGCTTCGACCACGCGAACATCTTGCTATTGTGCAGTTTGGAATTTAGAAATATCTAATCAAGAACTTAAAAGCAAGCACAAACCAACACTACGCATATCAAATCTAACGTGGTAACACACAGCACGAATGTACTTTAAAAAAAAAAGGGGGGAATGGAGTGAAAAGTAATGTTAAGTAAACAAAGAGAGAGGTAATGCTTTGCATGTCGTAAAAAGGTGAAAAAGGTACGATCATGGACCGCTTAGCAACCTCATTCCGTCAACTCATCTGCAGCTACACTTGCTGGCAAAATGCTCCGCCATCAAAGAGAGAGAGCGGACATACTGCTAAAGCAACAAACTGATTGTGTCAGTGAACTGTTGAGTGGATCTTTCCTCTCCTCTGCAAAGGCTTGAAAACTATGTGAACAAGGACAGAAGTGTATCTGCATAGGCTGACAAAAAAAGGTATAATGTTGTTTTCCTCTCAACAGAACTTATCAACTAACCGTGAGCATGTCGAAGTAATTTCGAATCATGAAACGAAGCACACCTTCCTCCTTTACGGAGTCTGCTGTGGGCCGGTCCTCATACCACGTCTCGTATGTCTCCACCGACGGCGGTCGACCAAAGATCCAGATCTCTGGCTGCAGCAGCAGAGAGCGCTGCTTATTGTTCGACCGCGGTCCTTCGTAGTGCAACACGATGAGCGCTGCATCTGACGGTGTTCTTGGCGTTAGGGCAGAGAGATCGTTATTTTTACCTGCACCTTTACTTCCCCGTAACAACGAGCCAATGGACTGGGTCAGCCACTGCCAGCTCCACCGTCGCTCCTCAGGACGCGACAGCGACGACGGCGCCTCACGCGCCGTTAGCTGCCCCCTCACACTGTGACCCAGGGCTAAACGATTCAGCCGGCTGCCGAACCACGCCGGCCCAGGTCGAATACCCCAACCCCACTCATAGCGCGCCGTCCCGTACACACGCAGCATACACCCGATAGGCACGAGGGCGTCAACATCACGGCTTGTCCATGAGTGCAGCGCCACCTCGCGCAGGTCGCTCACGCGGGACCGCAGTACGGGGCTCATCGTCACCACCGTGTCCCTGCCGTCGCGGCGCAGCGGGATGATGACGTAGTCGTGGCCGTCGTACTTCTTCGGCGGCCGCGGCGCGCGGTAGAACTCACCGGACGGCGAGTACTCGACATAGACGTGTCGCAGCCGACCCAGTCCTTCAAAGGCGTGCTGCGTGTGGTGGACGAGGTAGCGAAGGGAGGCAGGCATTTGTTCGACCCGCATACGATCCCCGCAGCCCCACGGCGCCTTCATGGGCTGGATGTCTTCGGCGTGGTCGGCGATGATGCGTGTGCTGCGAAGAAAGTCAAGACTGAGCCACGGTTTCGCTTTCCCTTCGGCCGCAATCGTTTCTCCGTTATTAATAGTTTTTCGAGAAAAGACTGAATGAGTGGTCGAGGCAGAGGAAGAAGACGCAAAAGCGTCGTCATCCAACAACACCGCATCGCTCGCAATCGCCGCCTGTAAGTTGCACTCAACCGCGTTTACCTTCCGCTGATCCAGCGAGTGGCTGAGTGTCTTCGACCACCGTTGCACCTCATTCAGTAGCACGTTGCACATCTCAGGTGGCAAGATATCGCTGCGGACGTTCAACCCGATGTTATCCTGTGTAGTAAGGGAGACACCGTAGGCCTCTTGAGCACTCGCAGCCACGTCCGAAGACGGAGCTTTCAGTCCGCTTGCAAGTGCCTCTGCGGCACCCACGGCTGCGGCTGGTGCGACACGACGGAAGAACTCCATGTCTGTGTCCGTTACCGTTGGGTACGCAGTACCCTCCGGATCCATGAGCTCTTCCCTCCACTGGTAGGCAAGGCGTTTGCGTGTGGCGATAAAGCCTCCCACGACGATGGTGGGCACCGCCAGCGCCGTGTACCATGACAGGGAGCCTAGCATTTGGCAGCTGTTGTGTACTTCGCTGAGAAGGCAGGCAAGTAGAGTGGATCAAGAAGCGGAAAGAAAAAAAAAGTAATCTGTGGATTGGCTAATGCGCCAACTAGTGAGGGTGAAGGTGACATGTTGCAACTTTAATTATTTGATGATTGTCACGATTAAGATTGCTTCATGTCTCTACAAACAGTATGCAGAAAGGCTGCATAAAGAACGGCAGAGCCACAAAGCAGCTACTACACCGCTCTAAATTTCAGCAGCAGCTCATCTACAAACCGCAGACCCGTGTTGATACAGTGAAATTTAGTAGTATCTTTTACCCTTACAAGTACAGTTGTCTTGAACTTTCGGCATTTACACCGCTGTTCTTCAACGCTACCCAAGGGCGCAGAAGACTGGCAGCAATACACTTTACGGAAATGAAAATGTCAATAAGGTGCGTACAGCAACGAGACACCTGCTTTGTTTTCTTTTTGTTTTGAAACTCATTGGCCTACAGTATCAGAAAACTATTACTAGCTTCCAATAGCTTTGCCACCGCCGATTGACAAATCTGCAGATTGGCAGACGGAATATTGGACGCAAATTAGCAAACAAGTAACTCCCTGAAGAAAACTCTGTCGCGCCTTTTCACTCGGCACGAATTCCTGTTTCTATACGCTCCCCTGTTCCTTCATCATTTTCTCCGCCTTTGAGATCATCCTCTCGGTGTTCAGCAGCTCAACGTAGTAGCCATCCGGATCCACCACAAACGCCATGAAGCCATCTTCGTCCTCGTAGTCGATCGGTACGTCGTGCCTGCGCATATCTGCCACAACCGCCTTCACATCCTCGACACCGATGGCGATGTGCCCGTACGCTTCACCATGATTGTAGGAGGTAACACCATAGTTGTAGGTAAGTTCCAGCACGGTCGAGTTCTTCTCCGTGTCATAGCCGAGAAAGACGAGGGTGTACTTGTCCTCCGGCACGTCCCACTTCCGCAGCAGCTTCATCCCGAGGCGCTGGGTGTAGAAGTTGATGGAGCGGTCGAGGTCGCCGACGCGGATCATCGTGTGTAACATGCGACGAGAAGACATTTTCTGTTGGTGTGTGATGGTGGGTGCAAATAGAAGTGCAAAAGATTCAATGAACGCGGGGTAGGTTCATACGAGGAAGTGACTAAGTGAGATAGAGGTATTTCGACGCAGAATCGCCCTGGTAAGTTAGAGGTGTGTACGTTGCAGTATGTTCTTATCACAACAGTAGTCGGGAAAAGGAATGAGTAGAAGCGGAAGGGAGAACAAACGCAAGAAATAATTGAGAAGTTAACTGCAACCCCAGGGCAGCAGCCATCGAGATACGTGGGGTTATATTGACAAGGTTCGACTTGCTTGTGAAAAACAGAGACCATTACAAATCGGTGCATAGTTTCAAGCGCTGTACGCACCCTGCCGCCAACAAAAACAACGATTTTGAGGTCTAAATGATCACAGCTACTGGTAATTTGCAAGTAGATTCAACAGACTAGTGACGCCAGTGACAGCGTATTTTACGCAACTCAGGCACCGGAGCAACTTGCTCGCTCTACCTTTTAGATTCCCTTTCAGAACGACTTTTATGGCAGAAACAAAAATGGTCCTTTCTGTTCACTCGGTGTGCCATTGCTCGAAGCTTGTACCGGCGCCGCTTGTGTGTTTGGTCGTTGCTGCTATATAATCACAAAAGCAACAGAAACATAAAGACGCTCCTTCACCGCCTTGATTTCGAAACGAGGCGGCAACGAAAAGCTTCACGAGAAACCAACGTGAGACGTCGTCAGCGGAGAAACACAACAATGAAAAAAGTTGCGTCACGTCAGCCGTTAAGATGCAAACAAAAAAAAATGGAAAGAAGAAATGACAAGAAAAAGGAAGGAAACGCTGTCAAACTCAAATGGCAGTAGCCCTTACGTGAACGGCTGGAGCTCTGTAAGACTTTCGTTCCTTTTGCTAGACAGCTTACGCAAAAAAAAAAACCTGTAATCCACACCCCAGTGCTGCGACAGCTTGCGGACTTGACCTACCTTCTTCGTGTGAGTTTTATTCGCCTAGCAACGCAGCACAGCGGCGAGTACCGGATCATTAGCAAAGTCCTTCTGAAGGGGGATGGGACCCGATAACGCATTAATAAACTTTACCGTTTCGGAAGCGTAGTCCACGATGGCGGCACGCGACGGCACTGTCATATAACCAGTGCGATATACAACTGGGCTGAAGAGTGAGGTATCGGTGACGGTGAGGTGGCCGGTACCGTGGACATCTTTCCGCATGTACCACGTACCCCCGGTCGCCTTCAGCTTTCGATTTGCTGCGTCAATCACAGCTGCCTCCTCGGCCGTGTGCGCCTGCGACTTCACCACCCTCTCAATATCCACGAACAGGTTATACTGAACCTTGTCGCGGATCCAACCCTCAGAGAAGAATTGCAGGGTCGGTGTGGCAAAGTGATACAAGCTTTGCCTGTCGGTTAGCTTGCGGTAAAACATCTTCTCCAACAGGGGAACACTCCACGGGTCGTACGCCACAACTGACGCAATCGGCGACGCCTTTTTGTTGTCTTTTGCGGCTTTCTCCTCCTCGAGCGAGACCGTCAGCACCGTCGCACCACCGAAGGAATGCCCCACGAGGTGCACCGGTGGGTCCATCGCGAGGTAGCGGTCCACCACATTTTGCTTATAGCCCAGCAAGCGCAGCAGTTCCCCACTGCGGATACGGGCTAAGATGTTGCGCACTTCCCGCACACGGATGTCCAGCTGCGGCTCGCGGTCCGCCGTAGTCCACTTCAGCTGCACGTTGATAGAGATGCGAATGCTCCTACCGGCGTCGCGGCAGTAGGCGGCGCTCGCGTCCATGTGTGTTGGAGCAAACACCACCGCCCCACGTGCCGCGATGTCCATCAGCAGCGTACTGTAGAGTCGCGGGAAGCCGGCGAGGCCGTGGCTGAAGAGGACGACTGGGCGCGGCGTGCCGTCGTCGCGGAAAAGTGGCACCGCCGGCGCATCCGGCCTCATCTTGGCACGTAGTAAGACGAGATCCCTTAGAAGAAAGTAGGGCAACTTCGCGTACAGCGCCATGCCGCGCAGATAATTTTTGTCATTGAAAGGAACGTAGCCGATACCGTTCGGCGCCGCAGCAGCCGTTGTGGGGTAAAAGATCGAGAGGGGTGGTTGCATGGCACCAAGGTCGCCACGCAGCTCCCGCAAGCCGACATTGAAACGGCCGCCCATAGGCGCAAAGCACAGCAGCGGTTCACAGTAAAAGGCGGCGGCGGAGACAAGTAAAGAGGCGATGCACAGGACTGCGCAGGTCAGCCACCCCGCCCCGCAGTACCACGCAACGCTTGGCAGCACCGCCGCCGCGCCTAGTGGGCAATAGTGGAGGGAGAGAGCGTAGTTGACGATGAAGTGCATTAGCGCGAGTGAACGAAAGGTCAGTTTGAATTCCTCGGGCTTGAAAAGAGGAAAAATATCAGGGTAACCAGTCGTGTGTACAGAAGCAAACGCTCAAACGTATTATATTTCAGCAACACATCGAAGGGAAAGAGAAAAAAGAGTGGTGGGGTTGAAATGTGCCGGCCTCACGCAGATTTGGAAAGAAGGAAGAAGCCTTCCTGACTAAGCGTGGTACAGAAAGCGAAAACTCGGTGCTTAAGAGGCCAAAATAGTTTCAGAAATCGAAATTGTCAAAGAACTACTTGGGAGCACAGGTGTGCAACCAGTATTTATTGAAGCTGATGGAAAACAAAAGCAGAACACCTGAAGTAGTGGAAAGTGAGGCAGAAGAATAGAAAAAGTGCCCTAAGCGACTTTACGACGACAATGGTTGTCGTGAAGCAAAAGTAGTCCAAAGAGCCAGCCCGCCCCCTTAAAAAAAAAAAAGTTGAGCATGCGTATACGCAATTAGTACTTCGTAACGTACCACTTACGCTTTGACTACATCTCGTTTACCTGTTCTGCTATAATTCAAAAAGTCGGCAGTGTAGCGAAAACACAGTAGCAGGTAACAAAGAACCAACTAAGAAGCAAAACGTCAGCCCTTTGTTTTCCACCACGGACAGCACCACCACAACTCACCTCTTTCACTTGCTGCGCACGCAGAAAGGAATGAAGACGTGGGTACGCCTCTTGTAAGCCTTGTACGCCTCCCCGAAATAATCCGGCTGCTCCAGCGTTGCCTCCTCGTACGGGATGCGAGAGTGAAAGAAGTACCACGTCACCGTCGTATGTAGTACTGCGGAGATTGGGTTGGCCAATATAAACTGGGCAAAGCAGGTGCGCCAGAACCACCCAAAGTAGGCAGGGTGTCGTAGATAGCGATACAAACCGTGCTGAACGAGGTGGTGGCTCCCACGGCGCTGTGGCTCGATCGTCAATGAAAAGTTGGCCCCGCATTGCAGCATCGCCGTTACACGAATGCCGTAGAAAAATAAAGTGAGCAATGTAAATAATATCGCACTGGAGCGGTTGATACGAAGCAGAGCCCCAAGATGAGGGTGGCGCGACGGAGAAAGCTTCCAGCTTTCCGGGACTAAATACGCTTCCACAGCAAACTCCAGCAAAGCCATCCCACTCGCCATCAGATATTCCTTTGAGTGGAAAACCATAAACGCGTCGGGGTGTGAATCGTGCGGTCGCAGGAGCGACGCCGTGAGGAACTCGCTGACGTGAAAAGCTAGGTGCACTATCAGCATGTACAACCCCAAGGCAAAAAGTGCATCATTGTGTGCAACGTAGGCGGAGAAGACCAGTGCAGTAGTCACGGTGGTGAGGACGCCAAGAGTAAAAGCGATAAGGGCGGTTTCGAGGATGAGGTTGCGCCGCAGCTCGCGGTTGATGCGCTCAACCTCTTCACGTGCCCTTGCGTCTTCGCAGTCGCCCATTAGAAAAAAAAGGGTCCGTGGTGGCCTTTCGTTAGGTGAGCAAACTAGTGAACTGAAACCAGTTTTTTCAAAGAACTCAAACTGGTGCGAATATGCACTCGTTCGTTAAAAAAAGAAAAAATGAAACGCAACGTGCTACACCACCGTTACCCCAGCCGCTTCTGCGGTCCCAAAGAAAAACAAAAAATGAGCACCGCGGCGGCAAAACAAAAAAAAAAGGGAATATGAGCAGGAGCGAAGATGGCCATGCAACAACAGTTTAGATCTTACGTTGAGAACGCGATCGGATGGTGGCACAAGAGAATCAGAACTGATTCACTGCACGATGTTTAAGCCATGAAAAACTGGGGTTTACCGGCGTTCTTTTCTCACCTACTAATCTTGAATATTGGTAGGGCAGCAAGCAAACAGGTTTTTATCCGCAGCTGCTCTGCTCACTGATTCATTTTTCAGAGGTCACTTCTGTTCGTCCAGAACACTACACAGCAAATAGGAGAAGAGGAAAGAGGCAGATGTCATCTAAACGTCCTCAAAAGGAAAAAGCGTTCTCGTAAAAGGGGCAGAAAGTTGATAGGTAGAAGCAATAACAAAAGAGTATTGAAAGTACGGCACAAAACAGCTGGTGATACGAACAGCATCTGAAAGAGTGGCAGAGCAGCCTTAACAAGTCCATACCCAATACAGCAGCTGTTTTACACAATTACCACACAACGGCTGGACTGCTCAAACAACAGCAGTAGCCAACGGGTAAACACGTGCCGGACAGCACACACATGCACTACTGCTTCCACTCATCGTGGTCGTTACCCTTGCTCTCGCGGCCAAAGGCCCACTGCCCACGGTAGAACTCCTCCACCAATTCATCCGAGTAGTCATGCACTCCGCAGAACGGCATGTACATCGGCTGGCCCTTCTCACGTACCCATCGTGAGTAGCCTGCCTCCTGCAACGCGCGTCGCTCCGGGTTCACGAGCAAGCCCGGTGCAGAAATCCACGTAGGATCGCGCGTGTAGATTTCCGCGGCGTTCAGTGGTGACCACTCGTTGTACTTGATGTTGAACGGCAACGGCATGCCGAGACGGGAGTTGTGACCCCACTCGCCACGGGCCTGCATCTGCGCCGGGGTGTGCGCCGCACCACCCTGCATCCACTTCAGCCACATCGGACTCGCAACGTGTGGAGCCTGCCCGCGAAACCAATGCGGATCCGCCGGTTCGACAATGCGCACGTGGAAAGAGCCCTGTGCACGGCGGGACAGCCAAAATTTGTTGCCGTTTTCGTCTTTGCCAACGAAGATCTTCTCATCCTTGCGGCGCCACGCCTCTCCTATGTAGTAGTGCTTGCGCAAAGCGCCGAAGAGGCCGAACATGCGGAAGTCGTGGAAGATCCAACGCCAGCGCTGCACTGTGAAGCAGAGCCTCACCGGATTGTCGCCCTGGCGGTGATGGTGCCGGGGGAAAGGGTGGGCGTCATCGTGGCTCTTCGTGTACACGAAGTTCTTCGACCCGCACTTGGAGCACCGGACAGCCATCTCGCCATATTTCTTCGCCATCGAGTTCGCTCCGTGAGAGCCGAACGTGAAGATGCTGGTCATGGTTTTGTTGAGGGAAATAAAATGTATATAGGAGTCAAGGAAAGGAATAACGAAGCAGCAGGTTCTCGAAGTATATCCCCTCGTTTTTTTTTGGGGGGGGAACCAAAAAAAAAAAAAGAATTACGGCTTCAGGTTGTGTAAAACCCAACGGATCCACTGTACTATAAAAGAAGATGCTACGCTAACCTAGGAGAGAAGGAGTTCAATTGTCTAGAGGTGAAGCTGTTGAACCACGGTGTGTACTTTCTCTTTTCTCGATGTACTCTTGTGTACGTATGTGGTACAGTAAAAGACTACGAAAAGTAGTTATGGATGCGAGGTTGGTACGTGCACTATGCCTTCTTCACGTTTTTTTTTTATTTTTGAAGGGTGAGGAAGGGAGAGTCCTCGCGCGTTACACTTCCTTAGGTGATCGTGACGAGTTGTGTATCAGAGAGAGAACGCGATTGTTGACACGTCGACTCTGTTTCCGTTCATCAGTAGAGTTAGAGTCATTTCAGACATCAGAACGGAGGCAGAGGATGAGAACCGTGTCACGATCATCGTTTAAGATGCCGGTGAGAGAGGAGAAACGAAGAGCAGCAGCGTGTTCTGACGCAGTCAATGTTGTTTTTGATCCACAGACCGTTTCAATCCCTGCACACACATGCTACACGTGGATGAAGAAGAGATTGTTGTGCATCGCAAAAGAAAGTGCTCAAATCAGCGAAGAAGGGAAAATCAAACCGTCTTTTTCGGCTTTCTGCATTTTTTAATCCGAGCGAGACGCCTGTAGACAATATTATTCGCGTGTTACATAAAACAAAAATCAAACAGTTGAGAAAGAAGGAGCTTACATTAATAGAGAAATATATATAATAAATTGGCGTTGGCGTTAAGCGCGGTTGCTCTTCCCAACAATACCTCAAGCGTCGCGCTCTCGTTTTCTTGTGGCAAGCAGCGCTTTAATATTCTCCCGCTCCTCCGTCGCCGGAACCACCTCGTCCATGATGAGCGGCGCCCCACAACTCGGGCACACCACCCCGCCATCACCGTCGTCAAGGCTGCGCGTCTCGTCAAAAGCCTCATCTGCCATCTTCGTGAAACAGTCTTCACACATCAGTCCCCCACAGCACGGCACTTTCATTGCACTCGTGCAATGACGCGATCTACAATGCACGCGTACTTGATGTCCACTGGGGGTAGCGAGGAGGACGAGGTCACAGTGCCGTCAACTCTGCTACTCTTCGCATTGACGTCTAGCACAACGGTATCTTGCTCCGTCGCGTCATTCTTGTTGTTGGTGGTTATCCCGGCTATCGAGATGGAGGTGAATACCGAAGGGTCGACGCGGCGCTTCACCAGACGGTGATCGCGCGTAATAAACTTAGGCGCCGGGTCGTCCATCGTGCATTCCTCCAGCATGCTCTCCGGGATGCCGACAGGGAACGACAGCATCTTCAGTGCCTTGCCGCCTTTCGCGGAAGGGCAGTGCTGAATCAAGTGCCCTCCTTTACCGCAGTTGTGGCAGATGTAGCCTTTAGGTGGTGGGCGAAAGTTTTCGACCATATTCGCGCGAAACGAGTCGCCGCGGCCGCGGCCACCGCCAGAGTAGAAGTCGCCGCCCTCCTCCCCGGCACCACCACCATTACCAGCACCGCCACCTCCACGGCCACTGCGGTAGGCTCGGGTACTAACGCCGTCAATGCCGGTGTCCAGCGCGGCTTCGGCCTGCAGCTGCGCCAGTCGCTCTTCCTCTGTCAACGGCTGCCCGTCTGCGTTCACATCACTCACTCCGTTCCCGCTACCACTGTAGCCGCCAACAAACCCAGCGGACCCCGGGCCGTCCACCGAAGCCGGCAGTAAACTTGGCTTTGGCCGGGTCGGAATTGCCGGTCTGCTGCCCTGCGTACGGCGCACCACGTCCACGACGGCGTAAGCTGGCAGGTCGTCATCTGGGTGGAGTAGTGAGGTGCTGCCGGCTAAAAACACGTCGATCTCCTCTGGCGGGGCGCAGAGCTTCGCAGCAATAGCCTGCTGTGCGGCGCTGTATGACATCACACTTCCCTCCATGTCGATGGTACCGACGTGATTGCTCGACTTGAGCCGGAAGGTAATGGATGCGACCATTATCTTTTCTTTCGCCTATGTCTGAATAGCAAAAAAAAGAATGATTAAATTTTTAGTATTGGAAGTGTTAAGTGGCGAAGGGACTTGCAGAAGCAGTGACAGCAATACAAAGAAGAGGTTAATAATAAGAAGAAAACTAAATGTGCAGACCGCTTTGACAGATACGCCATAGAATAATGTGACCACTGGTTTGCACTGTTCTCGTAACAATCAAATTGATCAATTTTGAAACTTGGTACAGTGTGCCTGCTGTCTCGCGGTAGGTGGGACATACAGAGAAGAGAGGAAAATGGTGGCGAAAGAAGCTGACGAAGGTTTTTTTTTTTAACAACTGCATCTTACGAGTTGCTTTACTTATTCAGCGGTCTGTTTACTGGAAAGGGGAGCGTCACAGCTCTACCAGCCGTTGTAATTCGCAAGTACTTCTTTTTCCTCCCTCTTATCGAGGTAAAAAAAAAAAAATTGGGCAGACACCGTTATGTGCCCCTTCTCCCCGAAGTGCTGTCTTTCAATGAAACTACTGGGAAGCGACTGTAGCGACGTTTGCTTCTATGATGAAGGATAAAACCTCAATCGTTTTCTCCTTTTCTTTTAAGTTTAAGTGTAATCGGTAAACTCAAAAAATAAGAATAGGAATAGGAAGAGAATATCAATGTGTATCATCCCACCTAGCAGGTCAGCAATCCACCCAAGAACACACACGCACCGCACACACACGAAAACAAAAAAAAAAACGAAAAAGAAATACTTCAAAAACAACAACAACTGAAAAACCAACGAATGGTGCGCGGGTAGCAATAAAAAAAAATAAGGCAACTGGTCTCTACATAGGTTCCAATAGCCGCCGTCAATTCGTTGAACGCGCAGGAAAAAAAAAGAGAAACCTGAGGGGTACCGGGGAAGATGTACATAGATATATGCTCGTTACAGCACAGGTCGCAAAAAGCAAAGAAGCACTGCCTTGAGCTGTAACATACGCGATTAAAAGGTTCGTCACTCAAACATTTTGTCTCATTTAGCACCAGCCGCTACATAACGGACTTGCACCACTTAACTGGTGCCTCGCCTATCTTCCTATTTGTAGCACCGCACACACGGAAAACTGTACCGCCGGGGCGTCTTCTCCCGCGTCAGGGTGCATTGCGTATTTCGCCATTCAATAATTGCCGTCATCATCTGTGTCGAACACCGGCCGGCGTAGCGACACGCGGCGCATCCCAGGAAACGTCTGAAAGCTACCTTCACTCAGAAACACCAACGACCCACGTTGCTCCAGCGTTGACGCTATGGAACAACTCCGCGCCGTTTTAGTAACATCCGGGTCCGCAGTAGTGACGTGGCGCGTCGTAGAGAAGGATGCTGTGTCAGTGAAGCTACGCGAGCAGTCGTTCGTCTTTTCTTTCACAGCATTGATCTGCCACGTTTGACAATATGCAACTCTGCCAGTGCCGCTCAGCTCTCCTGCCCGTCCTGTTGACACCACCGTGTGCGCGGGCGATGACACAGCGGAAAGCGGCCCCACGGAACACGAAGCAAACTCCTGCCTCGACACGAGGCTGAGAAACTCGCTGTCAGGCAGCTGCTCTGTAGGCAGCTCAATGCTCCCGACGGAGTCATCCAGGTCAGATACTCTTCGACGGCTTGGCAAGGGCCGTGTCTCCGGGGCGGAGAGAGCGTGCAGAATCGTTTGCTTAATCGGGGAGAACGTGACTTTGTTCGCTGTTGAAGGCGTCGTTGGCTGCAACGGTAATTGTGATGACGGAATAGAATGCCGAAACTGCAGCGGTGCCTTCGGTGCCTGGGTGACACTTTTGCTTTCTACACGCACCACCTTCGCAACAGCTGCCGAGCGTTGAGGTGCTGATGCTTTGGATGGCCCGTTCTGCTGCCCTGGAGACGATTGCGCTGCATCTTCAGGCTTAGAATTAGGCCGTTTTTCTACAGCTTCCGAAGTGGTACTAACGGTATTACTTGACGCAGTACCGCTTTTGATTGTTTCCTCTGAACTGTTGGGTCTTGCGGCCGGAGAGGTGTAGTACGAGGATTGAAAGGCCCCATAGGCCTGGCGGCGGTCACCCATTACAGCTTTTGTGCTGGACGACAAATAGCGAAACACCTCAGCGAGGTGGTCAGGTGGTTGCGCAGGTGGCATTATTGATTACACGCGTCAGCAACGAATAATAAGATGGAAGAAAAGTTTTAGCGCGCGGCCACGTGTGTTTATACGATGTACGCCTTCCTCAGCGATGTATACATGAAAAAAAAAAGGAAGAAAAGGCGCCGCAGCGGTACAGAAGTTATGGGTTCCTCTTGCGAGCCCTGATGGCAGTCCAGCAACAACATCAACAACAAAAAGATGTGGACAATGAAAGCAAAAAAACAAGAGGGGACGAGACTTGTGCTGCAAAGTATAACTTACTTGGATTTTGATATCTGAGCCCTTGCATTGAAAACTGAAATTACGCCATTGTCCATTCACCGGTGGCATCAAATTTCACCCTTGTTAGTGAGCCGAACACGGAGCAACTGAAACGCAGATGCTAATAGGACAATCGATAAACGCGCCCTTTTTTCCGCGCAGCACTCTCACTGCACATCAATA
Source organism: Crithidia expoeki (assembly GCA_900240875.1). Lineage (NCBI taxonomy): Eukaryota > Euglenozoa > Kinetoplastea > Trypanosomatida > Trypanosomatidae > Crithidia > Crithidia expoeki. The sequence goes on from OESE01000190.1 coordinate 345,666, forward strand.
ACCTAGTTGACACTGCCATCGAAATATATCTTGAGGTTTGAAATCAAAACGTGTACAAGTGTAAGGCGCCATGTGTGTGTGTGTGTGTGTGTGTGTGTGTGTCGAAGCAGATCGAAGTCACAAACAGTTCGTTGCACTGCCCGCGCATGTCATAGCCTTACTATGGTCTGTTTTTCATATGCACACACAAATATATAGAAGGATTTACTAATGATGAAAAGAGGAATGCAACGCGAAATCTCACACGCGCGTGCATGTACCTAAGTGGCCAAAACCAATTCTCCACAACACAAGATACAAATGTTGGCAAGATAACGGCGAAAAGGGGAGTGTAAGAATAGTTTCTCTTGCAAAGGTAATCAGAAAAAAACGAGAAGACGGGCATGCTAGCCTTACGCTCTCGGCGCAGCAACGCTGAGAGAGCTCATCTGGACTGGAACAGAGGATGTACGTTCCTTCTGGAAGTCTTGCAGTTTTTACTGCTGGATCACCAGACACACCATCGCCGTCTCCACGTCCTCCTCATCCACCGAGTCATCGCCGTCGTCCACCGAAACGGTCACGGACAGGTCGCAGAACTGGACACGGTTCTGCCAGAACGGAGCTGGCAGCGCACCGCCAGCCTCGGCAATCTTCTGCCGCTCAATCACTTCCATCAGAGAGACCCTCGTGTTCGCGTGGCTCGGCCGGCCGTTCCACAGCAGACCTTTGCCCACACCAAGTCCATCCACCTCGTACTGGTAGTCGGCACCCTCTGGCAGCGTCTTGTTCAGCTCCGCCTCCAGCACCTTCGCGAAGTCGGCCACCGTCGTGGCAGGCGTGATGGTAATGCGAATCGCATCGTACTTTGTAAAGCCCTCCGGCACGCGGACGATCTTCTTCTTGTACGTGTAGTCTTGCTCCGGCAAATAGGTTGTGACCACCTTGGTGCGGTTCACAATTGGCGCGTCGCGCTCGAAGAGGACGTAGTTGTTCGTGCCAACGTCCAGCATGCCATTGCGCAGCGCAGACATTTCCTTCTTCTGCAGCACCTTGAAGAGCTCGATTAGTGCGAGGCCCGTCACCGCGGAGGTCGTTGTCGCGATCGCCGGAATGATCTTGCCGGCGACCAGCTTCACCTTCATGCGGTCCTGCGTTGGAATCGCGTAGTTCTCCGCCCTCAGGTTGCTCGCCGCAGCGATGAAGTCGATCTGGAAGTTGTCGTCGTCGTCTTTCTCGAACTCGAGCGGGGCCGCTTTGGTGCTCTTGCACTTCGACGCCAGCGCGGACACCTCCTTCAGCAACTCGTCCAACTCCGCCTGCTCCTCCTCCAGCGACACCTCCTTGCTCTCCTGCACGTCCGTCTTGAGGTCGTCGTCGAGGTCGTCCACGGCGCCAGCGACGTATGGGGGCACTGCTAGCTTATCCACCTCGGCTTGCAGCCATGCGTCGTTACGGTACTGCTCCATCCAACGATGGCGTTCGTCATTGAAGCGCGCATCCGGCTTTGGCGGGTGGACGCCGAACATGCACGCGTACAGGTTGATGGCGGTGACGAGAAAGTTCTTTGCGTCGGGGTTGGCTGCGATCTGCGCTGCCGACACGTCGAGCGCGGTGGGAAACTTACGGTGGCCCGACCAGAAGGGTTCGCCGTTCCTCTTCTTTGCGTCACGCGGAAAGGCAGCCTGCAGGTCGAGAATGCGGTCGCGAAACATACGAAACATGTGGTCCCAGCCAAGCGCAGCGCACTTTTCCATCGTCGGGCCCTCGGCCAAAATCGACAGGGTGCGCTTCAGCGACTTCAGAGGCGCAAGATTCTTGGCAATCAAGCTGCGGCGCTCACCGGCGCTGGAACCGCCGGCCACCTCGTCCGTGATGCGCTGCGTGAAAGTCGTTGGGTCCTCGATGATCTGCTGCGCCGTTTGCATGGGTGATACGAACATGTCGTCGAACTGCGCCCGCGCCCACTCGATGCAGTGGTCGTAGATATAGGGGAAATTGCGGAGGGTACACATCGGGATGCCGCCGCTCTGGTCGGCGGCGCCACCATCCGCGTACGAGGACGTCTTGCCCGGCACAATAATGTCCACGTTGCCCCCCGTGCCCATCGTCCCGGCTTCCACCAGTACCTTGTGGAAGCGTACGCACTGTTGATCAACGTAGAGGCGCGTCTCCATATTGTCCAGTGCATTCACCACGACGTCGAGCGACTGCCAGAATGTGTCGGGGAAGAGGTGCTCCGTGGCGGTCCCGACGTAGTCCTGGCGGGCGTCGACCTTGCTGTCGGGGTTTATCTCTCGCATGCGCGCACCGGCTGCAGCGGACTTCGACTGACCGACGTTTTCCTCGCGAAAGAGGAATTGCCGACTGAGGTTCGAGACCTCGATGCGGTCATTGTCGGTCACCACAAGCGACCCGCTCGGGCCGCACGTGATGCCGCACAAGGCAAAATTCTTGATGTTCTCGCAGCCCAATGCGCCGCAGCCGACCATAAAGATCTTTAGATTCGCCAACTGCTGCTGGAAAGACTTGCCGAAGATGGCGATGATGTGGTCGTAGCGCGAGTTTGTTGAGTGGTAGTTCGCGTCGCCGCTGTAGTTCGCGCCGTCCGGCAGCACCGCTGCGCAGGACAGGTGAAACCACTGGTAAATCGGAGAGTACTTCCCAGTAATCTTCACGATCTCCTGCGCCACAACGGCACCGAAAAAAGAGGCGAGGGGCTGCAGCTCCGCCTGGGCGAGCAGCGCCGCCTGCAGGATGGCCTTCTCGTCCACATTTTCCAGGACGAGCGGGGATGGCGGCGGCGGCGGAGGCAGCTTGTATGGGAATTCCACTTTGCCGGGTTTGCTGGTCGCCTGGTTCGCGGTCGGCATTGGGAACGACCTGTTCTCTTCCTGAATCAGTCGAGCCAGCCTCACCACCTCTTCGGCATCATCCCGGTTGTGCAGCTGCGGCAGGTGGCCCTGGTGCTGGTCGGCGTAACGCAGCAGGGCATAGAGGATGAGGTGTGTCCCCGACTCCTCAGAGTTGTCCATCATCGGGCTCACAGGCACGAAGGTGCCTGGCGCTACCAGCGCTTCCTTCAGCGGGCGGAAGGACAGGTTCCTCACCTCCTTGAGCTCGTGCAGGAACCCGCCGGTTCTGTAGGCACTGAAACCCTTTGTCTCGAAAGCCGGGTAGACACGCACGGTGTCACGTGGGTCAGTGGGGCAAACGACGCCGTCAAAGACCTTCCCGTTTACCGACTCCCCGTCCTCGCGTACGAGGCCCTGCACTTCGCTCAGCTTGATCTGCGTGTAATCGCGCAGGGCGCCCGGTGTCTGCCCCTCCGGCGTCTCGTAGCGGATCCGGGTGTACTTCTCTCCCGTCTTGTCTGTCAGCGTCACAACTTCCGTGATTGATTTCTGCAGCATCGGGCGGCCGTCGGCGTCTTTCACCGTGAAAGACGGACCGTGATCGGCAAAAACAGACCCACACGCGCCGGTCTGCATCGCCAGAACGAAGGATACGGCCGGCGTGTGCGCATGGCAGAAGGCGTTCCACTTGTTCAGCGTCGTCAGACTCAGGTCCGGGGCGGCGGCGGTGAAGATCAAAGCGATGCTGTCGTTTACGCACTCCTCCGTCAACTCCTCGATGACGCGGACGCGGGTGTTCGGGTTGAGCTCCTGGATGTAGCTGGCGGAGAGCGCGGCGATGGACTTGCCGGAGGCGAGCGTCTGGTCCGTCACGGCAAAGTTCACTCCCATGTCCTGCACCGTCGGTATGCGGGGGTCGTAAAGGCGGATGGTGTGGATGCCCGCCAAGGCGAGGTTCTTCGCAATCTCAACCCCGACACCGCCGCAGCCCACGATGACCACTTTGAAGGAGATTAGCTTTGTCATCGTCTCCAGGCCATAGGTACCGATAGTGCGACTCTGCTTGTCCAGGTACTTCTGGTTGATAGAGACCTCGTTCCCTTGTTCCATTTCTGCGTCTTTAAGTTCCCGTATGTGCTGTCTGTTTCCCTGGACTGTTTTGCTCGTCGGAGTGAAAGACAAATTACACGTCCTCAGGTACCGATGATGTCTGAAGATGTTTAAAACACTACCTTGACACCCGTTGTGCTGAAGCGAAATTGATGAACTAAGCAACTAGGCGTTTTTTCCCGTATGTGTACACCTGGTATACGTGTGTTTGTTTTTGGTTTTGCGCCTTCGCAAGGGAAAAAAAAAACAAGTGAGAAAACAGAAAATAGGAAAGCCGTAGAAACAATGTCGATTGCGCTACAACGTGTGTGCGTTATATAAATGAGTGATTTAGTCTGTTCGACAAAAACCCGTAGTCGCAAATCTTATCAGGGTAAGGTCAACGTTTCCCTCTCCTTCTGGCGGTTGTGATGAGATCGTGGTAGCGTTCCGTCAAGCCAAGAATGTGTTATAACAAAAATGGTGTAATAGTCGTTTAGAAAAAACCTGGAAGAAACGAAAACACCGATTGAAGTGCTCTCAAGACTAAAAACGAGAATAGAAGAGTTGATGCAGAGTCACAGTCACCATCAATAACACAGAGGACTTCTTAGTACGAAATAAGGTGCGAAACAGGACACATAACACAACGGCAACTCTACTTTTCACTGTGCTTGAAGTCGTTCAGAACTCACCAGATAAACTTTCATGAACCTCTAGGGATGCCACCGGTTGAGGAATAGAGAATGCTGCTGGGAGAAACAGAGGGTGCTCTCAGAAACCTTTTCACAAAGCTCGCACTCTTTAATGTCATGTCGCTGCCAAGCACGGATGTGTGGGAAGGTCGTTCATCAGCACACTTATTTCGTTGTGTTTTAAAAACTGCGCAACAAGAAAAAGAAAAGGCGATTGAAGCACCGCGCCAAGAGTTGTTTGGAACTTTCGACGAACAAACAGAAGACATGCGGGCGTACCTTAGTGACTGGCATCGCATTACGTTAGCCCACACAAAACTGCATTTTGCAACACAGCTCTCAATAAACCTACACATACACACAATTACGCTGACCAAAATGAAAACCCCACACCAAACTGCTGTGAACTCACTCGTGCGAGCACATCCTCACCTTTTTCACAAAGCAACTCGTTGCTCTTCGATGCGTGCGTGCGTCCCGTTCGCTCCATCGCTCTCTCACCGCGGTGAGGTGGGAAAGCCGGGTGGCAGCTGAATATTAAAGTGGCGTTCACACGACGCAGTCGGCCTCGCCGTCGTGGTGGTTGGGTAGAAAAACATGTGTTGCACCATCGTGCGCCCGCCGTCTTGGAACTGGAACCAGACACGCTCAATGCCCTCTTTCACATCCGTCTCTACGTACAGCTCCCGCCCGCTCGCCAACACGCACGAGCGGGATTTGACAGGGCCGCGTGAGACGCTCTCCCATGCCCACTCCGTTCCACTCAACATAATGACAAAGCTGCGTCGCTCCAACATCGTGGACTCATCAATCACCAACTTATCCGCGGCTGCATTCACTGCGATCTTCCACGTCGGCACCGCGCTATTGTTGACGCTGCGCCACAGCACACCGACACCCTGTTCCATCAGCAGCGCATTCATGCTGCCTTTCGTTTTGTTCGGGTCCATCACCCACGTGCCGTCCATCAGCGCTTTGATTTGCGCCGTTTCGATGGAGGAAGGCGGCTGCAGCAGCAAACTGCGAGCCGGTAGCGTGAGGGCGCCGCTGTCGGCGACGTCGTTGTTGGCGATCCAACTCACCGGCACCGCGACGTCGAGCGCCTCTGCCATAGGCGGAATCCAAGACCCACACTTCGCGTGCAGTAGGTCACACAGCTCCTGCATCATGTACGCCCGCAGCGTCAGGGTGCGGTAGCTGATCTGTGACACTCCGAAGAAGCTGACCCATTTGCTATAGCACCACTGCAATGCCTTCTTTACCTGTGCCGCCTCGCTTGCGTGGTGGAAGATGTAGCCGTACGTGCCGATAAAAGCGGCCAGGACGATCTGCTGAGGCGAGGTAAGCTCAAACGCTTGCGTCTTCAACGCCACTCTCAGGTTTGCGACGGCGGCCAGCGCAGGACCTTCGGCGACCGCCTCCCACGAAGCCAACTTCCCCACTTCCTCCTGTAACATCGCCGAGGTGGCAATGCCGTGCAGCATCGTGAAGAGCGCCTCCTCGGCCTGCTGCTTGCCGCGGCCACGACTGGTCAAGTAGCCGTCGCCGCTCACGTTCGACTCCTTGCCGTCTGCCTGCACCGTTTTTCCTTTGACCAAAACAGTGCCATCCCAGATGCTGGGCTGCGCCATGGCAGTGATGAGTTCCTGCTCGGGCAGTGTCGCCGTGAGCTGCAGCTCCACGTGAGCGCCGTTTGGCATCGGGCAGCGCACCTTCCACTTTGTCGGGTACACGATTCCTGTGTCCTTGCTAAGGTAGCAGTCATCCATTTCCTCCGTCAAGAACACATCAGTGTTGTACTGGTAACCTTGCCGGCTCATACCCGACTGCACAGTGGCATAGCACCCGAGGATTTTGTTTGTGCTGCCGCTTACAACCCGCGTGATGGTTAAGCAGTTTGTCTGCTCATCGTAGAGACGGATGAGGCACCGGTCGTGCATTGCTGGCGCCCTTTCTTGGGCAATGCGGCGGCGGCACAACGTACGGACGAAGCGCGCCTCCTCTACACTGCGCGGCACCACGCCACCGAAGCTGTGCTCCATCCAGACGGTGCCACGCTTGATGTCCGGGTCGCGCGCCACCTCCAAGTTATCGGATGCGCGCATGATGCGCAACGACCCAGTGACAGACTTGGTGTGGTGCAGACAGTAGCAGAACTCGTCCTCCTCCCAATTGCCGTTTGACATAATGCCACGCACGCCGTCCACGGCGGGTGGCACACCGCGCGGCATGAAACTCAGCTCCACCACCGCCTTCACCTCCCCCTCCGGGTTTGGGTCCTCGTGCTCGTTGCTCGTGCCCTCGAGGTGAAGAGAGTAGATGGGCCGCCGTGATTCGCCGCGGTAGTTGCGCGGCGGCGTAAACGACTTAAAGATATTCTTGCCAAACTGCAGGTCCAGCTCCGTCAGTCGCGTCGAGGCCGCCTCACTCATCATCTGATCAGGCAAAACAAGGCGGTTGTTGTTCAACTGCTCCACGATAGCCTGAAGCATCGCCGGTTGGTCCCGCATACTCTTCTTAGCGATCAGCATTGAGTACAGCTCCGGCGAGCGCTCATCCGAGGAGTTGAAACGATAGAACTTGCGCTTCTCGTGATCGGTGATGGACCACGTCACGACGCTCGCGTGCGTCAGGTAGACGTCCTCGTTTGGTGGATCGACATCACTGACAACCGCGACCGTGCGAAAGGTAACGGAGAGGCCAAAGCGGTTGTGTCCGCCGAAGCGGAAGCGCAGCGTCCAGCGTTCGTTGAGACAGTGCTCATGTGCGCGATCATGGTCAAAGAGCGTGGTGCGTAGGTCGGTTTCAGACATGGTGACCTTATGCGAGTCCGGCGAGACGCTGAGCTGCGGCCATGAGCTGTGTAGCCGAGCTTTGACAGACTTCTCTTCGGCCGATTCGTCTTCGACGCGCAGGCGCTGCGCGGGAGGCTCACCAACAGTTTCGAGAGCAGCAAAGTGCATTGTTGTTTCCAGTGTTGTTGTGGTGGTGGTATCTGAGATGAAGTGACTTGATAGAAGCGCTAGACGCTTTCTCTTTTTTTTTGTGTATGTGCCGTCGATTTCCTCGCGTTGCCCCGTCGCTTGTGTTGACAAATGGGCAACTGAAAAATGTTGGAAAGGTGAAGTCACGGTCGAGGCAAAAACAATCGAAAGCTAGCAATTACTTTTCTGTGTTGAGTACGCGAAAAACAAAAACTAAAAATATAAAAAACCAAATATGGATATACATGTATATCCACATGTACATGTATGTATCTATCCGGAATAAGACTGGTTAAAGAGGTTTTAGGCAGAAGTAGTGTCAATGTAGCTTGGTGAGAGCAAATAACGCGCAGATCTGGCGGCTAAGGAGACTGAAGCGAAACATAATCTGGAAGGTGCAGATGTTTACCAGTACTCTCTTTAACTTGTAGGAGGAAAAAAGGGGATTCCTGTTGCTTAGCAAATAGACCTTCACCCACTCACACAACTCCTCCTCCCCCAAAAAAGTAGCAAGCGGACTTCGCCACACCTCCTCCGATTAGGAAATGCCAAGTAGAGCACGCGCGTACGATCCCGAATATCAACGTGGGTGCCCTAAAAGTAGAATATGTAAAGGCCAAAACGGGGAGATGATCACCAACTGTTGGGTTTCTTTTATTGTTGTTGTTTTTTCTTCTTAAAAGTAAAAACGGTCTGATATCTTGAGCAGTGCATCGCAGAAGACTCATAGAACTAACTAGACTACCTTCAATTGTCTTTTTTCCCCTTCTCACTAACGCGCGGTGATAATCAAAGTTCAAATAATACGATCGTTGTGTGGTCGTTCGAAACATCCCATTATCAGAGAAAAAAAAACGCACATTTACAACGGACAAAGAAAACTCAAAATAAGGAAGCTTAATCAAAACAGCCAAACCGGAAAAGGAAAAGACACACAAACAAAGTGGACGTCTTAAATGTGAGAATGAAATTGAGAACTAATTAAAAAAAAAAGAAGATGCAAGACGATAAAACAAAAACCGTAGACCCCGGCCACGTTGGGGGAAACCCCCTTTTCGCCACCTCCATTTTTCGTGCCGAGAAAAACAAATGAAGAGCCATGCTCTGCGCGAGCGACGAATTCTACGGAAGGAACGTAGGATGGCGAGGGCTCCGCCACTGTGGACAGGTCGACCGCATTTTATGAGCGCTGGAGAGAGAAAAAGCTGACAATAAAAGCAGGAAAACAACAAGACACGTTTTCTTTAAGAAAAAGAACCAGAAAGGTCAAAAGGAGGAACATGCTATTTACCTTGGCCAAAGGTGGTGTGCCGCGTGGCAGTGGAACCGTTTGCAAACACCGAAAGTGGGAAAGCAACATAAACTCACAGCTTCGCACACATGCAAACACCAACTCAAAAAAGAAGGAGGGAAAGAGGCGAAAAGCGAAGCAGAACGCGAAACAACGCGACGCACCACATCTCGTTTTTTTTTGACTTATCTCCTTACGTACAGGAGTGTATTCCAGTACCCACGAACGTAATGATTTGAAAATAAAGGGAAGGGGGAGAACAAAAACAAGTGAAGTGCCTCTTCGGTACCGGCCTTTTTTCCGACAGGGCTCAAAATTTGTTGCTGTTCAGCGCCTGGGCGGCATCCCAACCTTGCGTACGCGCGCAGTGGACCGTTTACTCCTTCTATTCTGTTGCTCGCTTAAGCACCAGCAGAAGAGAAAGAAGGCGGTGAAGATCATTACAAAGGACAACAAATAAAAAGGTGACGTTAGATCAGGTAACCCGCGGCATGAGCACGCACACACACACACACACACACACGCAATATCTACAGCTAGCCAGATCGCACGAGCTCAATTAAAATGCTATACGCAAGCACCACCGCCGACATCGGGAAAAAAAGGCCAGCCAGGCGCCCACAACGGGGTTGCTTTAGGTTCATTGAGGAGGGGGGGGGAGGGGCGTGATGCGATACTGGACACGTGAGACCGAAGAGGGGCGCGACGGATAAGAGAGAGAAATCACGAGAAAGAACTGGAGGAAAGCTACCTCACACTCCTCGTGTAGGTCAAACACACCGCCTCTATCAGCTTTAGAATTTGTGTGCCTTAAACAAACCCAACAGCAAAAGCTGCTGTTGTCTCAGTTTTCGCGCTTGCTTCACATGCATACCGAGAAGTTAAAAACACACAGACGCGAAAGGCTCAAAAGAAAAAAAAGAATAAAAAGATAAAAAAGCGAAGGCTGTAGTGCTGCGCAGCGTCAGAACGCCCTCCCATCACACACATGCACCACCACTCTTTCTAACACTCATTGTCACCGCTTACAGCTTGGCCCATTTCGAACGCTTTAACGCCTCGTTCCACAGATGCACGCGGGCTTCGCGCACCTTCGGGTCGGTGTTCGTCGGCCGCACCGTGTCGCCCGTCATCACCGCCTTCGAGATCTCTATAATCTGCTCTTGCGATTTCCAGACGCCGCAGCCGAGGCCAGCGCACAGCGCAGCGCCTAGCGAGGTAATCTCGATCATGTGCGGCACGTAGAGGTTCACTCCAAGGATATCTGCCTGCATCTCCAGCAACAGACGGCTGTGCACCAGACCGCCATCGACCCGCAGCTGGCGCAGCTCCAGGCCGCTGTCCTGCTTCATCGCTTGCAGCACAGCGGCGGCCTGCATCGCGATGGCCTCCAACGCTGCACGAATGATGTGAGACTTGTTCGTCTTGTACGTCATACCCAATATCGTGCCGCGCGCCGTCGGGTCCCAGTATGGGCAAAGCAAACCACTGAAGGCGGGAACGAAGACGACGCCTTCGGTGCTCGATTCTCTGCGGCCAATCACTTCCATCTCGCTGGGGTGGTTGAAAAACTTGAGGCTGTTGCGCATCCACTCCAACGTGGCGCCGCAGCTGGCGATAGAACCCTCCAGTGCGAAAGTGGCCGGTTTGTTGCCCAGCTTGTAGGCGATGGAGGTCAGTAGTCCGTGCTTCGAGTACTGCACCTCCTCCCCGATATTCATGAGCATAAAGCAGCCCGTGCCGTAGGTTGTCTTAGTGTCGCCCTTGCGGAAGCCGAGGTGGCCGAATAAGGCACTCTGCTGATCGCCGATGCAACCGGTGATTGGTGTCACGGCGCCGAGCGCCTCGCGCACCCCGAAATCCATCGTCTCGACGTCGCAGTAATGCTCACTGTTGCTGCGGATCTCCGGCAGCGCCTCGATTGGGATGCCCAGCTTCTTGCACAGGTCCGGCGACCACTTTTGCGTGCTCAGCTCCATCAGGAAGGTCCGGCTGGCGTTCGACACATCGGTCACGAAGGTCTTCCCGGCGCTTAGTTTGTACATCAGCCAGCAGTCGACCGTGCCGAGCATGAGTGTGCCGTTCTTGCGCGCCTCGGCGACCGCTGGAACGTTTTCGAGCATCCAGTGATACTTGAAGGCGGAAAAGTAGGTGCTGACTGGCAGGCCGGTTATCCCAACCGCAAAGTTGTTGTCGTTATTGCCGAACTCCCTTACAATGCGATTGCACACTTCGGACGTGCGGGCGTCGCTCCATACTGGGGCGTGGCAAAGTGCCTTGCCAGTCTTTCGATCCCACGCAACGCTTGTCTCGCGCTGGTTCGTGATGCCGATGCCGGAGATCTTGTCAAACTTCGGGTCCTTCGTTCGCAGCTTCTTCACCGCATTTACGAGACACAAGCAGCAGTTGCGGAAGATTTCATCCACGTCGTGCTCGAGCCAGCCGGGATGCGGGGTGTACTGCTTGTGCGGCAGCTGGTGCTCTGCAACGACCTTAAAATATTCGTTAAAGATCATGCACCGACTCGAGGTCGTGCCCTGATCAATTGCGGCGACATACGGCATTATGACGACGATCGAGAAAAAAAAACAAAAGATTAGTTTTGTTGCTGTTTACTTCCGAGTAAGATATGAAAGCGAAATAAAAATGGTCTCTTTTCCTGTTTACTAACGTTTTGTTCAGTTGAGAACACTGCAAGCCCGCGTGAAGAAGTAGTAGGAAGTGGTGGTGAATATTACCTTTTACTGCAGGTAAGAGTGCAACGCACAAGTACAGGAAGAAAGAAAAAGAAGGACACAAAAGACAGTACAATACGCCAACACACAAATGCTGTTGGAAAGCAAAACGTCATCGAAACAACCGAACTCCCTGAGCAGCCGTTTTGTGCACAGAAACATCGCAAACAAAACAACTAAACCACAAAAGACACAAAAAGAAAACATCAGCACAAATTACGCGTTTTCACTTTCCCCTTTCAACGAAAGTTCCACCAAGTTTAACAGCAACCACGGCAGAAACTACCCCGACACACAAACCAAAACAACCCGTACATCAGAACGTTAAAAAAAAAAAAAGAGACAAGTACAAAGAGTAGAGCACGAACGCCAAAAACCACAAACTCCCAAACAAAGACTCCAACACAGCTACAGCAGTCCAGTTATATTTACAGGACTGACACAGCTCCGGGAAGCGACAAGAGCACCTCGATCCTTCGCACAAGCGCGGAACGCAAAACAACAAGTAACTACCGAAAAGAAACTGGCTACCACCCAACGCGCTCGAGTAAAAACGATCTATCAGTTCACCTGCCGTGCGGCTCCCTTTCCAGAGAAAGAAGGCACACACACAGCAGGCAGCCTCCGCGGTCGAGACACAGTGCGTCATGAAAGTCCCCGACTCGGTGCCGAATTGTGTTCAACGCGGATCATCCCTTAAGCAGTCCTCCTCACAAACATGTATGAGCTGGAAGTGCTGTGGTGTCCTTCACCTCACTAAGCATCCGCTCAAATAAAGCGGAAACCACTACACGGGTAGTCCTCACCTTAAGCGAAAGCAAACAGCCCTGCACCGAGGGAAAACTCGCGCTTCGCCTCATCTAGCTCAAGTATACTAACCCGTTTATGTTAGGCCGATTGACACAGCTCCGGGAAGCGACAAGAGCACCTCGATCCTTCGCACAAGCGCGGAACGCAAAACAACAAGTAACTACCGAAAAGAAACTGGCTACCACCCAACGCGCTCGAGTAAAAACGATCTATCAGTTCACCTGCCGTGCGGCTCCCTTTCCAGAGAAAGAAGGCACACACACAGCAGGCAGCCTCCGCGGTCGAGACACAGTGCGTCATGAAAGTCTCCGACTCAGTGTCGAATTGTGTTGAACGCGGATCATCCTTTAGACGCTTTACTTTGACAGGGCAGTTGGGCGGAAGAAAGAAGCGTCAGTTCACCTAAAGAGCAACGGTTCTGCCTCAAGAACACGTTGCAGCTCGCAGTTGGACTACTGGAAACGGTGTACGCCCCACACCCTCCCTACCACTAACAACGACAGGCTTTGAGAACAGGCGCTCTCAGTGCACCTGCTGCACACTTCGCCATCAATGAAAGGAAGTTCACGCACAGCAGGCAGCCTCCGCGGTCGAGACACAGTGCGTCATGAAAGTCCCCGACTCGGTGCCGAATTGTGTTCAACGCGGATCATCCCTTAAGCAGTCCTCCTCACAAACATGTATGAGCTGGAAGTGCTGTGGTGTCCTTCACCTCACTAAGCATCCGCTCAAATAAAGCGGAAACCACTACACGGGTAGTCCTCACCTTAAGCGAAAGCAAACAGCCCTGCACCGAGGGAAAACTCGCGCTTCGCCTCATCTAGCTCAAGTATACTAACCCGTTTATGTTAGGCCGATTGACACAGCTCCGGGAAGCGACAAGAGCACCTCGATCCTTCGCACAAGCGCGGAACGCAAAACAACAAGTAACTACCGAAAAGAAACTGGCTACCACCCAACGCGCTCGAGTAAAAACGATCTATCAGTTCACCTGCCGTGCGGCTCCCTTTCCAGAGAAAGAAGGCACACACACAGCAGGCAGCCTCCGCGGTCGAGACACAGTGCGTCATGAAAGTCCCCGACTCGGTGCCGAATTGTGCTCAACGCGGATCATCCCTTAAGCAGTCCTCCTCACAAACATGTATGAGCTGGAAGTGCTGTGGTGTCCTTCACCTCACTAAGCATCCGCTCAAATAAAGCGGAAACCACTACACGGGTAGTCCTCACCTTAAGCGAAAGCAAACAGCCCTGCACCGAGGGAAAACTCGCGCTTCGCCTCATCTAGCTCAAGTATACTAACCCGTTTATGTTAGGCCGATTGACACAGCTCCGGGAAGCGACAAGAGCACCTCGATCCTTCGCACAAGCGCGGAACGCAAAACAACAAGTAACTACCGAAAAGAAACTGGCTACCACCCAACGCGCTCGAGTAAAAACGATCTATCAGTTCACCTGCCGTGCGGCTCCCTTTCCAGAGAAAGAAGGCACACACACAGCAGGCAGCCTCCGCGGTCGAGACACAGTGCGTCATGAAAGTCTCCGACTCAGTGTCGAATTGTGTTGAACGCGGATCATCCTTTAGACGCTTTACTTTGACAGGGCAGTTGGGCGGAAGAAAGAAGCGTCAGTTCACCTAAAGAGCAACGGTTCTGCCTCAAGAACACGTTGCAGCTCGCAGTTGGACTACTGGAAACGGTGTACGCCCCACACCCTCCCTACCACTAACAACGACAGGCTTTGAGAACAGGCGCTCTCAGTGCACCTGCTGCACACTTCGCCATCAATGAAAGGAAGTTCACGCACAGCAGGCAGCCTCCGCGGTCGAGACACAGTGCGTCATGAAAGTCCCCGACTCGGTGCCGAATTGTGCTCAACGCGGATCATCCCTTAAGCAGTCCTCCTCACAAACATGTATGAGCTGGAAGTGCTGTGGTGTCCTTCACCTCACTAAGCATCCGCTCAAATAAAGCGGAAACCACTACACGGGTAGTCCTCACCTTAAGCGAAAGCAAACAGCCCTGCACCGAGGGAAAACTCGCGCTTCGCCTCATCTAGCTCAAGTATACTAACCCGTTTATGTTAGGCCGATTGACACAGCTCCGGGAAGCGACAAGAGCACCTCGATCCTTCGCACAAGCGCGGAACGCAAAACAACAAGTAACTACCGAAAAGAAACTGGCTACCACCCAACGCGCTCGAGTAAAAACGATCTATCAGTTCACCTGCCGTGCGGCTCCCTTTCCAGAGAAAGAAGGCACACACACAGCAGGCAGCCTCCGCGGTCGAGACACAGTGCGTCATGAAAGTCCCCGACTCGGTGCCGAATTGTGCTCAACGCGGATCATCCCTTAAGCAGTCCTCCTCACAAACATGTATGAGCTGGAAGTGCTGTGGTGTCCTTCACCTCACTAAGCATCCGCTCAAATAAAGCGGAAACCACTACACGGGTAGTCCTCACCTTAAGCGAAAGCAAACAGCCCTGCACCGAGGGAAAACTCGCGCTTCGCCTCATCTAGCTCAAGTATACTAACCCGTTTATGTTAGGCCGATTGACACAGCTCCGGGAAGCGACAAGAGCACCTCGATCCTTCGCACAAGCGCGGAACGCAAAACAACAAGTAACTACCGAAAAGAAACTGGCTACCACCCAACGCGCTCGAGTAAAAACGATCTATCAGTTCACCTGCCGTGCGGCTCCCTTTCCAGAGAAAGAAGGCACACACACAGCAGGCAGCCTCCGCGGTCGAGACACAGTGCGTCATGAAAGTCTCCGACTCAGTGTCGAATTGTGTTGAACGCGGATCATCCTTTAGACGCTTTACTTTGACAGGGCAGTTGGGCGGAAGAAAGAAGCGTCAGTTCACCTAAAGAGCAACGGTTCTGCCTCAAGAACACGTTGCAGCTCGCAGTTGGACTACTGGAAACGGTGTACGCCCCACACCCTCCCTACCACTAACAACGACAGGCTTTGAGAACAGGCGCTCTCAGTGCACCTGCTGCACACTTCGCCATCAATGAAAGGAAGTTCACGCACAGCAGGCAGCCTCCGCGGTCGAGACACAGTGCGTCATGAAAGTCCCCGACTCGGTGCCGAATTGTGTTCAACGCGGATCATCCCTTAAGCAGTCCTCCTCACAAACATGTATGAGCTGGAAGTGCTGTGGTGTCCTTCACCTCACTAAGCATCCGCTCAAATAAAGCGGAAACCACTACACGGGTAGTCCTCACCTTAAGCGAAAGCAAACAGCCCTGCACCGAGGGAAAACTCGCGCTTCGCCTCATCTAGCTCAAGTATACTAACCCGTTTATGTTAGGCCGATTGACACAGCTCCGGGAAGCGACAAGAGCACCTCGATCCTTCGCACAAGCGCGGAACGCAAAACAACAAGTAACTACCGAAAAGAAACTGGCTACCACCCAACGCGCTCGAGTAAAAACGATCTATCAGTTCACCTGCCGTGCGGCTCCCTTTCCAGAGAAAGAAGGCACACACACAGCAGGCAGCCTCCGCGGTCGAGACACAGTGCGTCATGAAAGTCTCCGACTCAGTGTCGAATTGTGTTGAACGCGGATCATCCTTTAGACGCTTTACTTTGACAGGGCAGTTGGGCGGAAGAAAGAAGCGTCAGTTCACCTAAAGAGCAACGGTTCTGCCTCAAGAACACGTTGCAGCTCGCAGTTGGACTACTGGAAACGGTGTACGCCCCACACCCTCCCTACCACTAACAACGACAGGCTTTGAGAACAGGCGCTCTCAGTGCACCTGCTGCACACTTCGCCATCAATGAAAGGAAGTTCACGCACAGCAGGCAGCCTCCGCGGTCGAGACACAGTGCGTCATGAAAGTCCCCGACTCGGTGCCGAATTGTGTTCAACGCGGATCATCCCTTAAGCAGTCCTCCTCACAAACATGTATGAGCTGGAAGTGCTGTGGTGTCCTTCACCTCACTAAGCATCCGCTCAAATAAAGCGGAAACCACTACACGGGTAGTCCTCACCTTAAGCGAAAGCAAACAGCCCTGCACCGAGGGAAAACTCGCGCTTTGCCTCATCTAGCTCAAGTATACTAACCCGTTTATGTTAGGCCGATTGACACAGCTCCGGGAAGCGACAAGAGCACCTCGATCCTTCGCACAAGCGCGGAACGCAAAACAACAAGTAACTACCGAAAAGAAACTGGCTACCACCCAACGCGCTCGAGTAAAAACGATCTATCAGTTCACCTGCCGTGCGGCTCCCTTTCCAGAGAAAGAAGGCACACACACAGCAGGCAGCCTCCGCGGTCGAGACACAGTGCGTCATGAAAGTCTCCGACTCAGTGTCGAATTGTGTTGAACGCGGATCATCCTTTAGACGCTTTACTTTGACAGGGCAGTTGGGCGGAAGAAAGAAGCGTCAGTTCACCTAAAGAGCAACGGTTCTGCCTCAAGAACACGTTGCAGCTCGCAGTTGGACTACTGGAAACGGTGTACGCCCCACACCCTCCCTACCACTAACAACGACAGGCTTTGAGAACAGGCGCTCTCAGTGCACCTGCTGCACACTTCGCCATCAATGAAAGGAAGTTCACGCACAGCAGGCAGCCTCCGCGGTCGAGACACAGTGCGTCATGAAAGTCCCCGACTCGGTGCCGAATTGTGTTCAACGCGGATCATCCCTTAAGCAGTCCTCCTCACAAACATGTATGAGCTGGAAGTGCTGTGGTGTCCTTCACCTCACTAAGCATCCGCTCAAATAAAGCGGAAACCACTACACGGGTAGTCCTCACCTTAAGCGAAAGCAAACAGCCCTGCACCGAGGGAAAACTCGCGCTTCGCCTCATCTAGCTCAAGTATACTAACCCGTTTATGTTAGGCCGATTGACACAGCTCCGGGAAGCGACAAGAGCACCTCGATCCTTCGCACAAGCGCGGAACGCAAAACAACAAGTAACTACCGAAAAGAAACTGGCTACCACCCAACGCGCTCGAGTAAAAACGATCTATCAGTTCACCTGCCGTGCGGCTCCCTTTCCAGAGAAAGAAGGCACACACACAGCAGGCAGCCTCCGCGGTCGAGACACAGTGCGTCATGAAAGTCTCCGACTCAGTGTCGAATTGTGTTGAACGCGGATCATCCTTTAGACGCTTTACTTTGACAGGGCAGTTGGGCGGAAGAAAGAAGCGTCAGTTCACCTAAAGAGCAACGGTTCTGCCTCAAGAACACGTTGCAGCTCGCAGTTGGACTACTGGAAACGGTGTACGCCCCACACCCTCCCTACCACTAACAACGACAGGCTTTGAGAACAGGCGCTCTCAGTGCACCTGCTGCACACTTCGCCATCAATGAAAGGAAGTTCACGCACAGCAGGCAGCCTCCGCGGTCGAGACACAGTGCGTCATGAAAGTCCCCGACTCGGTGCCGAATTGTGTTCAACGCGGATCATCCCTTAAGCAGTCCTCCTCACAAACATGTATGAGCTGGAAGTGCTGTGGTGTCCTTCACCTCACTAAGCATCCGCTCAAATAAAGCGGAAACCACTACACGGGTAGTCCTCACCTTAAGCGAAAGCAAACAGCCCTGCACCGAGGGAAAACTCGCGCTTTGCCTCATCTAGCTCAAGTATACTAACCCGTTTATGTTAGGCCGATTGACACAGCTCCGGGAAGCGACAAGAGCACCTCGATCCTTCGCACAAGCGCGGAACGCAAAACAACAAGTAACTACCGAAAAGAAACTGGCTACCACCCAACGCGCTCGAGTAAAAACGATCTATCAGTTCACCTGCCGTGCGGCTCCCTTTCCAGAGAAAGAAGGCACACACACAGCAGGCAGCCTCCGCGGTCGAGACACAGTGCGTCATGAAAGTCTCCGACTCAGTGTCGAATTGTGTTGAACGCGGATCATCCTTTAGACGCTTTACTTTGACAGGGCAGTTGGGCGGAAGAAAGAAGCGTCAGTTCACCTAAAGAGCAACGGTTCTGCCTCAAGAACACGTTGCAGCTCGCAGTTGGACTACTGGAAACGGTGTACGCCCCACACCCTCCCTACCACTAACAACGACAGGCTTTGAGAACAGGCGCTCTCAGTGCACCTGCTGCACACTTCGCCATCAATGAAAGGAAGTTCACGCACAGCAGGCAGCCTCCGCGGTCGAGACACAGTGCGTCATGAAAGTCCCCGACTCGGTGCCGAATTGTGTTCAACGCGGATCATCCCTTAAGCAGTCCTCCTCACAAACATGTATGAGCTGGAAGTGCTGTGGTGTCCTTCACCTCACTAAGCATCCGCTCAAATAAAGCGGAAACCACTACACGGGTAGTCCTCACCTTAAGCGAAAGCAAACAGCCCTGCACCGAGGGAAAACTCGCGCTTCGCCTCATCTAGCTCAAGTATACTAACCCGTTTATGTTAGGCCGATTGACACAGCTCCGGGAAGCGACAAGAGCACCTCGATCCTTCGCACAAGCGCGGAACGCAAAACAACAAGTAACTACCGAAAAGAAACTGGCTACCACCCAACGCGCTCGAGTAAAAACGATCTATCAGTTCACCTGCCGTGCGGCTCCCTTTCCAGAGAAAGAAGGCACACACACAGCAGGCAGCCTCCGCGGTCGAGACACAGTGCGTCATGAAAGTCTCCGACTCAGTGTCGAATTGTGTTGAACGCGGATCATCCTTTAGACGCTTTACTTTGACAGGGCAGTTGGGCGGAAGAAAGAAGCGTCAGTTCACCTAAAGAGCAACGGTTCTGCCTCAAGAACACGTTGCAGCTCGCAGTTGGACTACTGGAAACGGTGTACGCCCCACACCCTCCCTACCACTAACAACGACAGGCTTTGAGAACAGGCGCTCTCAGTGCACCTGCTGCACACTTCGCCATCAATGAAAGGAAGTTCACGCACAGCAGGCAGCCTCCGCGGTCGAGACACAGTGCGTCATGAAAGTCCCCGACTCGGTGCCGAATTGTGTTCAACGCGGATCATCCCTTAAGCAGTCCTCCTCACAAACATGTATGAGCTGGAAGTGCTGTGGTGTCCTTCACCTCACTAAGCATCCGCTCAAATAAAGCGGAAACCACTACACGGGTAGTCCTCACCTTAAGCGAAAGCAAACAGCCCTGCACCGAGGGAAAACTCGCGCTTCGCCTCATCTAGCTCAAGTATACTAACCCGTTTATGTTAGGCCGATTGACACAGCTCCGGGAAGCGACAAGAGCACCTCGATCCTTCGCACAAGCGCGGAACGCAAAACAACAAGTAACTACCGAAAAGAAACTGGCTACCACCCAACGCGCTCGAGTAAAAACGATCTATCAGTTCACCTGCCGTGCGGCTCCCTTTCCAGAGAAAGAAGGCACACACACAGCAGGCAGCCTCCGCGGTCGAGACACAGTGCGTCATGAAAGTCCCCGACTCGGTGCCGAATTGTGCTCAACGCGGATCATCCCTTAAGCAGTCCTCCTCACAAACATGTATGAGCTGGAAGTGCTGTGGTGTCCTTCACCTCACTAAGCATCCGCTCAAATAAAGCGGAAACCACTACACGGGTAGTCCTCACCTTAAGCGAAAGCAAACAGCCCTGCACCGAGGGAAAACTCGCGCTTCGCCTCATCTAGCTCAAGTATACTAACCCGTTTATGTTAGGCCGATTGACACAGCTCCGGGAAGCGACAAGAGCACCTCGATCCTTCGCACAAGCGCGGAACGCAAAACAACAAGTAACTACCGAAAAGAAACTGGCTACCACCCAACGCGCTCGAGTAAAAAACGATCTATCAGTTCACCTGCCGTGCGGCTCCCTTTCCAGAGAAAGAAGGCACACACACAGCAGGCAGCCTCCGCGGTCGAGACACAGTGCGTCATGAAAGTCTCCGACTCAGTGTCGAATTGTGTTGAACGCGGATCATCCTTTAGACGCTTTACTTTGACAGGGCAGTTGGGCGGAAGAAAGAAGCGTCAGTTCACCTAAAGAGCAACGGTTCTGCCTCAAGAACACGTTGCAGCTCGCAGTTGGACTACTGGAAACGGTGTACGCCCCACACCCTCCCTACCACTAACAACGACAGGCTTTGAGAACAGGCGCTCTCAGTGCACCTGCTGCACACTTCGCCATCAATGAAAGGAAGTTCACGCACAGCAGGCAGCCTCCGCGGTCGAGACACAGTGCGTCATGAAAGTCCCCGACTCGGTGCCGAATTGTGTTCAACGCGGATCATCCCTTAAGCAGTCCTCCTCACAAACATGTATGAGCTGGAAGTGCTGTGGTGTCCTTCACCTCACTAAGCATCCGCTCAAATAAAGCGGAAACCACTACACGGGTAGTCCTCACCTTAAGCGAAAGCAAACAGCCCTGCACCGAGGGAAAACTCGCGCTTCGCCTCATCTAGCTCAAGTATACTAACCCGTTTATGTTAGGCCGATTGACACAGCTCCGGGAAGCGACAAGAGCACCTCGATCCTTCGCACAAGCGCGGAACGCAAAACAACAAGTAACTACCGAAAAGAAACTGGCTACCACCCAACGCGCTCGAGTAAAAACGATCTATCAGTTCACCTGCCGTGCGGCTCCCTTTCCAGAGAAAGAAGGCACACACACAGCAGGCAGCCTCCGCGGTCGAGACACAGTGCGTCATGAAAGTCTCCGACTCAGTGTCGAATTGTGTTGAACGCGGATCATCCTTTAGACGCTTTACTTTGACAGGGCAGTTGGGCGGAAGAAAGAAGCGTCAGTTCACCTAAAGAGCAACGGTTCTGCCTCAAGAACACGTTGCAGCTCGCAGTTGGACTACTGGAAACGGTGTACGCCCCACACCCTCCCTACCACTAACAACGACAGGCTTTGAGAACAGGCGCTCTCAGTGCACCTGCTGCACACTTCGCCATCAATGAAAGGAAGTTCACGCACAGCAGGCAGCCTCCGCGGTCGAGACACAGTGCGTCATGAAAGTCCCCGACTCGGTGCCGAATTGTGTTCAACGCGGATCATCCCTTAAGCAGTCCTCCTCACAAACATGTATGAGCTGGAAGTGCTGTGGTGTCCTTCACCTCACTAAGCATCCGCTCAAATAAAGCGGAAACCACTACACGGGTAGTCCTCACCTTAAGCGAAAGCAAACAGCCCTGCACCGAGGGAAAACTCGCGCTTCGCCTCATCTAGCTCAAGTATACTAACCCGTTTATGTTAGGCCGATTGACACAGCTCCGGGAAGCGACAAGAGCACCTCGATCCTTCGCACAAGCGCGGAACGCAAAACAACAAGTAACTACCGAAAAGAAACTGGCTACCACCCAACGCGCTCGAGTAAAAACGATCTATCAGTTCACCTGCCGTGCGGCTCCCTTTCCAGAGAAAGAAGGCACACACACAGCAGGCAGCCTCCGCGGTCGAGACACAGTGCGTCATGAAAGTCTCCGACTCAGTGTCGAATTGTGTTGAACGCGGATCATCCTTTAGACGCTTTACTTTGACAGGGCAGTTGGGCGGAAGAAAGAAGCGTCAGTTCACCTAAAGAGCAACGGTTCTGCCTCAAGAACACGTTGCAGCTCGCAGTTGGACTACTGGAAACGGTGTACGCCCCACACCCTCCCTACCACTAACAACGACAGGCTTTGAGAACAGGCGCTCTCAGTGCACCTGCTGCACACTTCGCCATCAATGAAAGGAAGTTCACGCACAGCAGGCAGCCTCCGCGGTCGAGACACAGTGCGTCATGAAAGTCCCCGACTCGGTGCCGAATTGTGCTCAACGCGGATCATCCCTTAAGCAGTCCTCCTCACAAACATGTATGAGCTGGAAGTGCTGTGGTGTCCTTCACCTCACTAAGCATCCGCTCAAATAAAGCGGAAACCACTACACGGGTAGTCCTCACCTTAAGCGAAAGCAAACAGCCCTGCACCGAGGGAAAACTCGCGCTTCGCCTCATCTAGCTCAAGTATACTAACCCGTTTATGTTAGGCCGATTGACACAGCTCCGGGAAGCGACAAGAGCACCTCGATCCTTCGCACAAGCGCGGAACGCAAAACAACAAGTAACTACCGAAAAGAAACTGGCTACCACCCAACGCGCTCGAGTAAAAACGATCTATCAGTTCACCTGCCGTGCGGCTCCCTTTCCAGAGAAAGAAGGCACACACACAGCAGGCAGCCTCCGCGGTCGAGACACAGTGCGTCATGAAAGTCTCCGACTCAGTGTCGAATTGTGTTGAACGCGGATCATCCTTTAGACGCTTTACTTTGACAGGCAGTTGGGCGGAAGAAAGAAGCGTCAGTTCACCTAAAGAGCAACGGTTCTGCCTCAAGAACACGTTGCAGCTCGCAGTTGGACTACTGGAAACGGTGTACGCCCCACACCCTCCCTACCACTAACAACGACAGGCTTTGAGAACAGGCGCTCTCAGTGCACCTGCTGCACACTTCGCCATCAATGAAAGGAAGTTCACGCACAGCAGGCAGCCTCCGCGGTCGAGACACAGTGCGTCATGAAAGTCCCCGACTCGGTGCCGAGTTGTGTTCAACGCGTGCATCCTGGTTCCGAGGTCTTAAGTTTGTTTTCCCTTGCAAGCATATTACGTTTTTTCGAGTTTCGTTCGTAGCTGCAGTCTCTTCATTCCAAACCTCAGAGGGACCCCTAAGTTACTGTAAGTAAACACGTTTCTAGGTGCTGTGGTTGCTCTCGCTCCAATCATTCTGCTTACGGCTTGCGTTAATCCAAACAATCAGCAAAGTTTCTTGACGCTATAGTGGATAATCATGTACGGTGCACCTCTTCGTTCGAGTAAAGAGTGTTGTCGGCAGTGGGAGGATTCTGCAGTTCAAAAGCTTCATTCTCCTTCTTTCGCTACTATACCTTTGAGCTAGTTTTATTCGGTCATTCTGCTTACGGCATGTGTTAATCCAAACAAACATCGAAATGATTCTTGACGCTGAAAGTTGAAATCATGCACGAATGGTACTAGCCGAGATGTAAAGCGAAGCGCGGAAATGAGCGTTACGTTGCTTTGACAATTAAGTTTGTTTTTCTCTTACCCGTTAACTGGGAAGGCAGTGACGTTGCAAAAAGAAAATAGAGAGGGAAGAAGGGGGAGTGGGTCAGTAAACGTAAGGTAAAAAGGGGGTGGAAACGGAGAGGCTCCAAGAAGGCAGAATACACGTTGTGATGATGTCCATAGAGAATGTTGTTGTAAGAGCCTGCATGACTGCACGTCACACGTAAGAACACCACCGAATGCTTTGTTTTGTGTCGTAAAGGTGAATTTTGAACAGGGACAATATTTCGAAAAGCGGATGATAACTTTGTCGTTGCGTCGAATAGACGCCTCGTAGCCCCCCACCCCTTTTGTTGAAACTGTCCCTGTGATCCAGCACTTACTTGACAGCACGCTTGAAACGGCGGATTGGAAAAGCACGTCAGATAGAAAAGCATTGGCGGGAAAGAGAAAAGAAGGAATATTGACGTTAAAGGCACTGCAACGCGTTGAAACAATTGCAGCTGAGCTGTCGTGTACTACAAAGACGGCGTTCATTTACACTTTGAGCAGAAAAAAAAG